>CAWUFW010000128.1:1200000-1782500 GCA_963921515.1 Calotriton arnoldi | reverse complement strand
AAAGAATCGACTCACTGTGGGACCGTGGTTGAAGAAACTGACGCATCGTCTGCTCGCCACCGCCACATCAACCGCCAGTGCTTCCCGGATTTCCACGCATCGCACCTGTGTGGCAAGCTTTCTGACGATCACCCGCATACCAGAACCGTCTTGGAATCTACGCATCACTTCCCCCTACAGTCCGGATTCAACACATCACTTCTGCGTGCAGCAGAACTGTCGCATTGCTTCCCCAAGGACCCGGGAACTGACGCATCGCTGTGATTTCCGACGCTTCCCCCTCTTTGTGGCTGTTTGCCCTTTTGAATTATGACACATTTGAGGTACTTTGTGTAAAAGTCATGCATCCTTAGTTTTCTATGGACCGAATTGCTTGAAACCACTTAAAAGTCATATTTTGAATTGTGTATGTTGGATTTTTGTCGTTTTGGTCTCGTTTGTTTTAGATAAAGATACTTTATTTTTCTAAACTGGTGTGGTGTCCATTTGTAGTGTTTTCACTGTTACTGCATGTCCGGGTGCAAATACTTTACACATTGCCTTTGGGATAAGCCTTTCTGGTCGTGCCAAGCTACCAAGGGGGTGAGCAGGAGTTATCTAAAGTGTAGAACTCCCTTATCCTGACTAGAAGCAAGGGTCCTTACTGGGACAAGGTGCATACATCTGCCAACTAGAGACCCCCATTTCTAACAATTCTCATATCGATACATCTGTAAATGAAAACATACAGTGACTCAATCAATCAAGGGTTTGTTAAGCGCAACTACTCACCCACAAGGGTCACAAGGCACTGTGAGGGGCGCGCAGTTCCTGGATGATCACGGTGATTCGTCGAACAGCCAGGTCTTGAGGTCCTTCAAGAACTTGGAGAGTGTTGGTGTCTGTCGGAGGTGGAGAGGGAGGGTGTTCCATGCCTTGGCCGCGAGGAAGGAGGAGGAATGGCCTCTTGTTCTGTTCTTCTTGATGCGTGGCACCATCGCAAGGGAGAGCTGGGCTGAGCGGAGGGATCTCTGGGGTGCGTGGAACGTGGTTCATGTAGGCAGGTCCGGTGTTGTGGAGGGCTTTGTGGGCGTGAGTGAGAAGCTTGAAGGTGACTCTTCTCGACGGGGAGCCAGTGTAGTGTCCGCAGGTGTTGGGTGATGTGGCACAGTAGTTTGAGGACTAGTCTGGCGGAGGTGTTCTGGACGTTCTGTAGTTTGCGGGTGAGCTTCTTGTTGATCCCGGCATAGAGTGCGTTGCTGTTGTCCAGTCTGCTGCTGATGATGAGGACGTGGGTGACTGTTTTCCTGTATTCGAGGGGAATCCAGTTGAAGGTCTTTCGTAGGAGACGGAGGGTGTGGAAACAGGAGGAAGTGACTGTGTTGATTTGGCAGTCCATTTTGAGTTCGGAAACCAGGATGATTCCGAGGTTGCGTGCATGGTCAGTGGGGGGAGGATGGGTTCCCGAGGGCGGGGGCCACCAGGTGTTGTTCCAGGCGTTGAGGTGTGGGCCCATGATGAGAACTTCGGTTTTGTCCATGTTTAGTTGTAGGCAGCTGTTCTTCATCCACCTGGCGACTGCTTCCATTCCTTCTTGAATGTTGTGTTTGGAGATGTTGGGTTCGTTGGATAGGGAGAGGATGAGTTTGGTGTAGTCTGCCTTCGATACGATGTTGAGTCTGCGGGATCTGATGATGGGTGCAAGCGGGGTCATGTAGACATTGAACAGGGGCTTATGGAGGATCCTTGGGGGACTCCGCAGGTGGTCGGTGTGGGATTTGCGAGGAAGGGTGGGAGTCTGACCTGCTGCGTTCTGCCAGAAAGGAATGGGCAGATCCAGTCGAGGGCCTTGTTCCGGATTCCTGCGTCGTGGAGTCTGCGGGCTAGGGTGCGGTGTGAGACTGTGTCGAAGGCTGCGGAGAGGTTCAGGAGAATGAGGGCTACAGTCTCTCCTCTGTCGAGGAGGGAGCAGATGTCGTCTGTTGCAGCGAGAAGGGCGGTTTCAGTGCTGTGGTTCTTCCTGAAGCCTAATTGGGAGGAGTCGAGGATGTTGCTTTCTTCTATGAAGGAGGCGAGCTGACTGTTAACAGCTTTTTCAATTACTTTCGCCGGGTACGGGAGTAAGGAGATTGGTCTGAAGTTTTTGAGGTCAGTGGGGTCCGCCGAGGGTTTTTTCAGGAGAGGGTGTGCACATGTCCATTGCTACTGGCAGAGAGAGGGCTCATGTTAGAGCGGGACCACTGGCAGCAGCATGAGATTCACACACACACAGTAAGGATATCCAGTATGTGCTGATGTTGATACTGTGCTGGTTCCAAGCACGAAAAGGGGCTGTAGGGAGGAACATAGTGTATGACATAGTGTATGTTTTATTGACAAGTGATGGGGGGGGGGGGGGTGGGGGAAGAGGTTGATTTCTAAAATATGTTTAACCCCTTGCGTGCGTCGGACGGCTCCCGGCCGTCTGATGTCACGGTGGGCGTGTGCGGAGGACGGCCGGGGGCCGTCTGAACCGCGCACGCGTGGAATTCCTCAGCACAGCGGGGGAATTCCGGCCACAGCGAAGCGGTTAAAACAGTTGAACACGAAAGGGAATTCTTTAATGCACAGGCTCTTCTTTCTCTATTATTGCTCATAAGGTATGCTCAATAGAAATGTGAAGTTTAACAGTACTGTAAAAAGCGAGCTATCTGAGACACATCCAGTTATAAGAGCTCTACTAAAGAATAATAAATGCATGCAATAGGCAAACCTGTTAGAATGTTGTATGTAACCAATATGTTTTTGTTTTGCTTCTGTATTTCTCTAGAAATTGGTGAAACCAATGAATCTCTTAAAACCAAAATGTCTGAACTTCGACTTTATTGTGATTTATTGATGCAGCAAGTTCATACAATACAAGAATTTGTTAATCAAGATGAAAACCACTTGACACCTAGCACTGAGGTACTAACTAGACTTTTAATAGTATTTCACACTGCACCAAGCTGTATTTTTCAAGTTCCTTGCCTACTGCTTTTGGAAAATGTTGATAATGACTGTAATTCTGCTTTCTCTTCTTAAGTTATGTTATAGTGTCTTCATAAAGCACCTATGTGGCCACATGGTCACTTCAAACGTCTGGTGCTGAGAAATGTGTTGGTCATCGGTATTGCACTGTAGAGAATCTAGAGAAAAGTTTTTTGACCCTGATTTCCTCCTAAAGCAGGATGTCATTTTTATAAGCTCCCTGAATGATAGTTTATGTTCTGAATTTACCTAGAAGAAGAAGACTAGGGCAATCCTCGTCTTGAAGCTATGGTAGAGCAGGGCAAAGTCTGATATCTCTTTCTGGAAGGTCTGGAACATTATCTAGGAACTATCATTACTATACATTTTCGTAATCTGAGGCTGGTAGGGGATTAAAAGGGATCTGAGGTGGGTTGTCCTAGATGCCAAGAGGTTCTGTCTGTAAGTAACATAGTTTACTGGTCTAACTATAGAAAATAAGTGTGTTGAGAACTGGTTGGGTACATCTAGAAAATCTGATCAGTTCGTATTCGTACTTTTTTTTTTTTTTTAAACTCTTTTTCTTTATTTAACGATTAGCACATGTCATGACAAACACCTTATACAGAAATACAGCACAACAAGAAGAAAAAAACAATAATAAAAAAACAGAAAAAATGCAATACCCCAAAAAAAAAAAGACCATAATTCAGAAATCTAAGCAGAATAAGCAAAATATAAACTTATAAATCAATTGCATAACCCCATAGACAAGGCAAAGACATCAATAACAGACAAAATATAACACGCATCTATAAAGCTATGCAGACTACAATTAATCCTGCTGGGCTATATCCGTCAGACCTTAGACCATTCCTTAATAGGAGTCCATATTCTAGTGCACAAATCCCGCCTCTTCTCCCCCCTTAAAGAATAAACAGAGGACTCCAAATTATACAGTGCAAGTATCCTAGCTCTCCAGTTAAAAAAGGTAGGAGCTTCTGGACTAATCCATTGAGACGTAATGCACAGCCGAATCATTGCCATCGCTACAAACAGGAAGGCTACAGTATATCTAGATCGACCTGCCGTCCCAATAGACTCACATCCCATTAGCACCAACTCTGGAGAAATTACAACCGGAATTTTTAACACTATATTAATAAAATACTCAACTTCATGAAGAAATTCCCCCAGGCTTGGGCACAAATAGAACATGTGTGCTGCATCAGCAGCTTGCAGCCCGCACCTACCACACCTATCACCCTTCCGCCCTCCCCACTTTGCGATCTTTGCAGGTGTGTAGTATAAATCAAACATTGCCATATAACATTGCGTCTGTAGGCTACCGGAGACTAATATCTGACTTGCCAATTCTAAAGCAGATCTAATATCTACCCCCGTCTTGCCAAGTTTTCCTTCCCACTTAATATTCTGCACCTCAACATCGTCCGGAAAGCAAGATAGCAAATACTGATATACTATTCCTATCCTTGCTTTCCTCTGAGCTAACTCAACTATAGTAACCTTTTCAAACACCACAGCCGCCTCATTTTGATATTTATCCAGAAAACTTCTAATCTGAAGATATTTGAAAAAATCATGAGAATATAAGTTAAATTTCTCCCTAAGAGAGGAAAAAGAGACCATTTGCCCCTCCGAACACAAGTCACCAATAACCTTCAAACCCCGCAGCTGCCATCTAAAGATGACCTGGTCCTGAAAAATCAATGGCAAGATTCCAGCAGCCGTAAAAGGCGTATAAATATTAATATTTGAGATTTGGCACTTATGGCGAATCTTCCGCCAAATCGAAAACACAGCCCCGATTACTTTGAACCTTATTTTTTTAAATAGCTCGGTTCGAGTACCCTCACTAAGATGCCCTTAGCCGAGTCTCCCAAGCCTATTTCATAGATAGTCGGTCTATTGGCTAGCGGGACCTCAGCCCTGTCTCCTACTAAAAGTATTCCAAAGTTTTGCAACATAGCTGACCAATAATATAATAAAATATTGGGAACCGCCCAACCCCCACGATCTCTAGGGAGACACATCCATTTGGCCTCCCTACGTGACCGACGATACCCCCAGAGAAATCTAGAACAGATCCTCTCGGCCCTACTCAAAGATACCTGAGAAATTCTATCGGAATAGTTCTAAACAGATACAATAGTCTAGGAAGGATCAGCATTTTAAGTATGTTGCAGCGGCCATACAGCGACAAATGCAAGTGATCCAATCTTTCAAGTTTAGTGTTGATGGAATCGATAACTGGCAAAATATTCCGATCAGGAATGCTAGCCACTGAGGCAGTGATTTTAACCCCCAGATATGTTGCTTCAGTGACAAGAGACACATCGGAGGGACATGAGAAAGCTGAGTGTAAAATCTGTGTCTTATCGACATTCAATTTGTAGCCTGACGGTACACCAAATTGCTCTGCAAGTGTCTTTAAAGTTGCAAAAGCCGGAACAACATCCCTGGTTAAGACCACAATGTCGTCCGCATAAGCCAGCGTCTTATAATCTGTACCGTTGACCCTGACCGGCAAAATATTTTGATCTCCTTCAATTTTACTAAGGAAAGGGTCAATGTACAGAGCAAAGAGCAAAGGTGAGCACGGACAGCCTTGCCTAGTTCCCCTACCAATGTTAATCAACCCGGTTTCCTGTCCTGAGATACGAATTGAGGCTACTGGAGAGATGTACAATGCTTGCAAAGCCCGAATAAACTCCATACTAAATCCCTTCCAATGAAGCACCGCCCACAGAAAACCCCAGGAGACCCTGTCGAACGCCTTCTCGGCGTCCAACAGGATCACCCCAAGGGAAGACTCTGTGGTCTGCGCCCAATCCAGCAAGGCAATGACCCGCCTGACATGATCGGCCGTATCTCGTCCGGGTATAAACCCATGTTGGCGAATGGACACTAATGGGGTAATAACTTCGGCCAGTCTGGAAGCTAAAATTTTTGAATATATTTTACTATCCGTATTAATTAATGAAATGGGCCGATAGGATGAGGGGTTTAAATCAGGCTTATCTTTCTTCTTAAAAAGAACAATAGTTGTTTGCCTCCAGGATTCCGGTGTAACACCCCTCTGTGCATCCCTAAAAACAGATAAGACATCCTGTCGAATTTCTTGCGCAAAAGCCCTATAAAATTCCAAAGGGATGGCATCCGGGCCAGCGGCTTTTCCGTTGGCCAAAGATTTTATGGCCAATTCAACCTCTTCCCATACAATTGGGGTTGAGAGGACCTCATTCTGATCTATTGTAACTTTAGAAGTATCAACACCCTGCAGCACCACCTCTGCCGCAGACTCAATAAATGACATGGACCTCTCTTCCTTGTACAGCAGGGTATAATACTTACCAAAGACATCCATAACCCCCTCCTGCGTGTCCTGAATCTGGCCCAACTGATCTTGAACTCTAGAAATTCGATTGGCCATACTTCTTTGCTGTAGTCGTTTAGCAAGAACTCTACCCGAGTTTTCCCCAAATTCGTACATTGTCGTACGATATTGAATATATTTTGTAGCCAGATCCGCCCCAAAAAATTCTAATAATTTAGATTTAACAATAGCCACCCTCTGTTGGCTAAGCTCAGTATTAAGGCCATCCCTGATATTCTGCGTCAGCTCCGTCTCTGCAACCCGCAGCTGCTCAACACGCCCCTTGATCTGCTCCTGAACAGCCTTCCATCGATAAGCTGCAAAGCTCTTAGTCTCCCCCCGCACTGCAGCTTTAAAAGTGTCCCATACTATACAATCAGACGCGGTCTTTCTATTTATACTTAAAAATTCCGATACCCATTTAGTCATGTGGTCCCGATGACGCTTGATCCAATAATAGTTTTCTTTCAAATGTCCAAGATCTAGGAGCTCTATCCATGTTCCCCCAAGGACACTCTACGATCAGCGCATTGTGATCAGATATGATTCTCGGGGGAACTTCAACCGAGGCCTCCCCCACCAACTGATCAGACATAAAAAGATAATCCAAACGCACCATTTTATTATGGGGGCGGAATGATACGTAAAACCATCATTACCCTTTTTATGCCTATACCAGACATCAACCAATCCGTGCTCAGAGACTAAAGTCTGAAGAGCCTT
The DNA here is from genome assembly GCA_963921515.1 of Calotriton arnoldi. Taxonomy (NCBI): domain Eukaryota; kingdom Metazoa; phylum Chordata; class Amphibia; order Caudata; family Salamandridae; genus Calotriton; species Calotriton arnoldi. The sequence continues at coordinate 1,775,413 of CAWUFW010000128.1, read as the reverse complement.
AAAAACCCTCGGCTTCCTTCCCACATACTTTTGATCACTAAGAAGATTAAAATTGCCTGCCAGATGGATATTGAAGTCCCCACAGACAATCATTGGATGCGGCCACATTGCTAATTCAACATTTAAGCATTTAAAAAGTTCTGGATCATCTAAGTTTGAGCCATAAATCGTGCAGATAGACATAGATCTATTATTAATGGTAATTTCAGCTACTGCCCATCTTCCTGCTCTGTCCTCCTTCACTCTATTACAACTCCCTACTCCGCGCCTTAACAATATGGCCACACCTCTAATCATTGATGACTGTCTTGTACAGGCTACTAGATCAAAGCCTAAGACTTTCAGACATTCCCGCTTCCCCCATGGTATATGCGTTTCTTGTAGACACAAGATATCCACTTGCATAGTTTGTAAAACTTTGGATAGAAGCGCCCGCTTTTACCATCATTAAGGCCACAGATATTCCATGAACTTATACGAAGCCTACCCCGCCTCATTTGAACAAAACATAGATCCCGATCTCAGCTCAACAAAAAATACTGCTATGAAAAGCCTACCATTTTTATTCATAAAATCTGTCAAACCACCACCACTATTATTATGGTTGCCATGACTACATTTGAAAACCAAAACCCCACATACCCCCCACACCCCTCCCAACTTGAGCCCCAACCTATCCCCCTGATCCCTCCCCAACCCCTCCCCCACCCCTGCACTACACCCCCTTGCGAAGCAACAGGACCTAAGTCCTAGTGATGGAATAAGCTGGGTGCACCCGCTCTCCCCTGGATCCTTCCACCCATATTTAGCCAAAAAGAGGGGGAGATCTGAAATAGTACACACCAATAAAAGACAAAACAAGAAATCAACCCCCACATCTATATCCAAAGTAAAGTGACCCCTATGACTCGGAGCTACGAAAAAGCTTGAATTTATCTACATAGAATTCAGAAATTCCTTTGCCTGGATCTCAGATAAAAAAATCTTGTCTGACCCTGGTAAATAATTTTCAGCTTCGAGGGAAAAAGTAAAAAAGCTTGCGCCCCTTTGCTTGAAATGCCACTATGAGCTGACGGAGCTGCCACCTCCGCTCAACTGTTGCCTGACAGAAATCTGGTCTAACAAAAAACTCACAATCTTTCCCGACTCTCTTCCTGTCTGGCCTCGCTAGATCATAAACTCCCTCCCTAGCTAAAAAATTATTTAAACAAATCAATATTGCCCGAGGCTTGTCCATAACTGAGCCAGACTTCTGCCTTAGCTTGAAAGGGAAGCGATGCGCTCGTTGGACCTCAGATTGCCAGTCCCATTGTTTTAAATCCGGAAATGCTTCAGAAAAAGCTCGACAACGAATTGCCTGACATCAGCCCCCTCTCTTCCTTCCGGAATTCCTAAAATTCTTAAGTTATTTCTCCTAGCTCTATTTTCCAAATCCGTCATCTTCCAAATCATATCGTCCCTTTGTGCTTTAATCGTATCGGTAAGGCCCTTTTGTATTGCCAGATCATCCTCCAGCGTAGAGATCCTTTCTTCAGCCTCTCCAATTCTAACAGCTATGTCCGAGCATGTTTTAGCCACTCTCCGGATCGAATTCTGCATCTTGCAACACGCCCCCTGTATTCGAGAGCTCTCCTGACGCGTCTCTTCACGATGGACCATAATGATCTGATAGATGGTTGACAATGTTATTTCCGCAGGAGGTCCCTGAGTAGCTTCAGTGATAGTAGAGGCAGCAATGCTCCCACTAAATCCGGGCTGAGTAGAGAAGGAATAATCCCATGCCATTGGACTCATTACTCCCGTTAGCCCAGAAGACTTATTTACCAGAAGCCCCCCTTGGTTTTTTGGTTTTGAAAATTTGCGAACTGTGCCCTCTAATCGGGAAGAGGCTTCATTTTTTTGCGCTCCACCAAACTGCCAATCAGCAAGATCGCTATCGTCGTCCGTCCACTCCTTGCCCGGACCTTCATCCTCTGATGATCCTGTATGGTCTGACATAGAATAAAATTTATCTGCCCCTTCAATTTCCTTGCCAGATCCACTACCGTCGACAAAGTCCCATGATCTACCCCCTTGTACTTCTATTCTTGCCGAGTCAGCACCTTTGCTACATATTTCCAAATTTTGATGGTCTTTCATAGGGACTACTGGAGAATGCAGAACTACAATTCCCATAGTTCCACTGTCCGGGAGAAGTGCCGTAGTTTGGAGTTTGCTTTCCCCGAGATCAATTGCAGAGATAGTTTCACTGCCCCCAGCAGAAATCTCGTTACTGGTTAAACAGACCCCACTACGAACCGGTAAGTCACCCCCTAACTGTTCTGGATGCAAAGATCCATTGCATTCGGGGATAGAGGCACAGAAATCATTAGACACCCCCATATTAGAAGATTCATCTGCCTTTGACTCTACCGCTTTCGAGTCAGCATTGTTTACCACTTTGCCCGCAGCCGCCTGCTCCCGCTTACCGGTGCTCACAGGAGTTTCCGCTTTCTTTGTCCTTCCCGCTTGCATCTTGAAGAGCGAGGGGAGTGTCTGCTTTGATTTGCCGGCTGCAGCGACGGGGGTCTGAATATGTCCAGCGGCTCCTGCCGCCATCTCTTCTGTCCCGCGGGTGACTTGCGGCTTTTTCCCCCCGCTGAGCCCTTTCCCGGGGCTCGCTGTTTGCGCTGTCAACACGCGGGTCTTCAGATTCTTCGCCAAAGCTTTCGGAGCCATTGCACCATACGATCGCCAAAATGACCCAGGGAGACCAAACCAGCTCGGCAAAAATCCCATCCAAGGTGTTCTGTTGGGCACTTCTCTCGTATTCGTACTTAAATTAATTTTTAGGGGGCATCTGTAGCAGTTAACCACACTTACCAGGGTGCAATAAATTAGCATTCAAACAGTTGTTGCTAGCTCCATGAGCCAACTGCCCACATTACCTATCTAATAAAATATCGAAAAGAACGGAGAGGCAACATCAATAACATCATAACCCAGTACTCAAGATGAGGCTCTTTCATAGATTTTGACAAGTAACACCAGGAGAGAGTCCATATCACATGAAAGAGGAGTTCAGATGCTTGTGTCCATATTAGTGGAAGAGAAGATCTTGGTGTACAAGTCAAGTTCTTCAGTATTGGATCTTTCATAGATTCACGCGCTAAAATCATTCCCCGTCGTCAAAGTGCGAGCCCCACTGGGTCAAGCACAAGTGGGGCTAAAGAATCCTGACCTATAAGGGGAGCCTCTCTGGGGAGGAGAGTGGGTCGCATAGGAATCTATGAAAGATACCAATATTGGAGAACTGCAGTTACAGGTAAGTAGCTTATTTTCTTCTCCAGTATTGGACCTTTCATAGATTCACATGCTCGAATCAGAATAGCAAGCAGTTACTGTATTTGTATATCTTGTAATATTAGCGCAAATAGCGGATGGTGGGTAGAAAATATATACATAACATATTCATATGCAATTTAATTAATGAATATATATAAATATAGATCATACATTAAAATATGTATAAATACATAAGCAAACAAATGGAACCAAGCAAGGCTCCCCTTATTGAAGTAAGTGGTGTAGTAAAACCTGTCCAACCGCTGCATCACTGCGTTGCGGCGATTCCAAGTAATAATCCTGCATGAATTATATGCACATTCTTCCAAGTCACAGCACGACATGTCGTCAGAGGCATTTCCGCAAACAAAGAAGATGAGGTGGAAACTGACGTAGTTGAGTGTGCTTTGATTTTTGCTGTGAGGGGCTTGCCAGCCTGTCAGTTCTCATGAGTTGTTTAGTGTGATGTAAGTAGAATTTTAGATATGATAAGATACCTAGCGTATGACTAGACCTCTCAGCTGGTGATGTTGAATTCAGGAAGAAATTTCGAAATATTATAGGTTCATTGAGGCAAAATCCAAAGGAACCTTGGGAATAAATCTTTGGATTGGTTCTGAGAAGTTCTAAATTTCCTGTGAGGTGCAAGAACGGTCTTGAGTTGAGAGCCTGCATCTCCTCTACCCTCCTGGTCGGAGTGAGCGCTAGTAACAAGTCGACCTTTCATGTGAGAAATATGAGGTGTGCTCTGTGAATGGGTTCAAATGAACTCTTCATGAGCTGATATAGAACTAAGTTCAGATGCCAGTCCGGGGAAGGAGCCCTTACTGGAGGAAAAAACGGAATAATTTTTTCATGAAATGTTTGATGATTCTGCTAGAGCAGAAAGAAAGAAAATGTGATGAGCATCTATATCTTGATATTGCTGCAAGCTTTACCTTAACAGATGCATGTACCAACAGAGACTGAGCTAGCGAGAGGAGATAGGGTAGTTATCTGCCAAATTGTGCTAATAGAGGATGTAGGTTTGATTTCTGGCGCCATAGGCAGAAACCTTTCCATTACAGCTAATATGTTTTTATCGTGGCTTATGCCTTGACTTGGAGGGAATACACCTGCAGGCCTGAGGAATATGGAGATCTTTGAATTCATGGAATTTAGGAGCTGTGCACATCAGAAGAAAGAGGTTGGGTCATGATGGAGGACCTGGCCTTAGTTAATCGTCAAATGTTTATGGGATGTTGGTAGGTGAATGTGGTTGTATTTCGATAGTAGGAGAAACTCCATGAACCAATGCTGCGTGGGCCACCTGGGAGCTATCAGGATGAAAAGACACTGCTCCACTTTCTCTTGCTGGCAACCTTTGACATTAAAGGTATCAGGGAAAAGGTAGGCATAGATCGAAAAGCATTCCTGCACGATCCTGGATGTGGATGCCAACTTGCATAGAACTGGCATTTGCGGTTTTCATTTGCTGCAAAGAGATCTAGAGCCGGTTTGCTCCAGAACGAGACAATCCTATTTAGCGACGACTGATCAAACTCCCAGTTCTGCTTAGTATGTCTGCTAAGAGATTGCTAGTCCCTGGACCATGTTTAGCCCGAAGAGTTATTCTGTGTGGTGTTAGCCAGCTCCAGATTTTCTGATCTTCCTTGGACAGCCCCAGTGATCTTGTGCTAATTTGGTTGTTCACGTACTGCATGCTGGTGGTATTGTCTGTGCGAACTAACACCGAAGACCCTGCGATTACTGGCAGGAAAGCTTAGGCACTGAGTTAGATGGCTTTGAGCTCCAGGCGATTGATATGTACGCTCCTATGGAGCAGAGACCACTTTCCTTGAATTTGAAGGTTCTGTAGATGACCTCCCCAGCTCTCCGGTTGTATGATGGAACAACACATGCATTCCACAAGCATGCCTTTACAATGCGTACACTACCATGCATGACCCACTACCACACACCCCATTACAACTCGCATTCATAAGGACCCATTAAAAGTGCCATTACTGTGTATACAGTAACCACGCATACCACTGCAACGCAAACCTTTGCAACGAATCAAGCGTTTCTTTCATACTACTGTTACTTACATTGCTGGCTCGTGTCTCCATACATTGCCGTGCTGCTGAAAGCTGAAGGAGAGTTTTGGGCTAGTTTATAGGCGTTTGTGTGCAGTAGGACGTCGTCCACGCAAACATTTAGGCTTTTTTTAATGGAGGATTGGGCTCACCTTCGTTTGTACACCAACACAGGCCAACCAACACCATTCATTACTAGTATGCAGGTTAAAAATATGAAGTGCAGGTCATGTAGAAATCCGCTGAGGTAAAACAATTATAATACTTTAGTATGGTAGTAGTTACGGTTTCTGTGTTTTTTCCCCTAAAGTCTGTTTTTATATTATCGTGGCCACGGTATGAACTGCGCTGGGGCCGACACTTAGCCATCACGCAGTGCATCTATAAGCACAGAAAAGCAAAAGGAAAGAACCGCATAAATGGGGCGCTTCTTAGTGTATGTGCTGACTGACTGAGCTGCACCGGCCTACCCCAGCTGTCCTGTTTAGGGAATGGCGCATTACAACGAACATCTATATATTGCTGTTATCAAAGGGTGAACAGCAAGGAATTTGCTGAAATGTGACTGGGGTGCTAGCAAAGGGATGGTTAGGGCACAATTACTTTATGGGCGCTAAAAACTCCACCAGCAGCCCTGCAGTCTCAGGTGTGACGCTGCTCCGCTCTCATGGGCACACTGCGAGTTTTACCAACAGAGTCCCGAGTTGTGCTTCTCCAGAGATGCGTAGTCCGCCTGCCTAATCTACCCAGTGCCATAATTATATCGCTACCTGCATCCCCCGCCCAGAAGACAAAATACTCTGAACACTTTCACTGCTGTACTGCAAGCGGGTCTGTTCCCTGCCACTCTCGCCCTCACGGAACCATGCATGCAATTACCACGCCTTTATGATATCATATGCCTAGATCATTCATGCCTTTAGAATGAAAGTCATGCTAAACCCATGCGTGCTAAAGGCATATGTGTGGTAATGGCATCGTGGTAACAGTCACGCGTGGTTATGACCGCATTGTAATGTCTGTTTACCCAGCTCTCCAAGGAGGCATACATCGTTACTACAAAGTGAGGTATTTGAGGTAAGGACGTGAGGTCCTCTGACAGGTGGGAGGTCTGGGACCATCAGTCTAGACCTTCCATCATACCTGTGTGAAGTTCACCAGGCCTGATTCTTTTGTTTGAATCTATTGGTTTTGTAGCTGTCCCTGTAAGGCTCTCATTTACATGCGTGCAAAAGGGATCATATTGATCGCTGAGGACATGATGCCCTAAAGCTAATTGAACAGATGCACTTTTTTTTTTTTTAGTTCGAGAGACAATGCATAGAGCCTTCGCTGCTTGTATTGGGACAGAAAGTCTTTGTCTTGGACAGTATTTGGAGTTGCGACCCAGGAACAGTGTCTTCTTGGGTGGAGGAGTTGATGATCTTTGATAATTCACAAGGAGACCTAGTTTGTGAAACAACTTCAGGCAAGCCTCTGTGGCCTTGGACGCTTGAAATGCCGTTGGTGCTTTTATCAACTAGTTGTAGAGGTAGGAGAATACCTGATGATCGTCATTCCTGAAAAAAGCCGGCACAGGGGCTAGGCACGAGGTAAAAATTCAAGAAGCTGATTTGACGCCAAATGGGAGAACTTTGCGTGGGCGGGAATGTGGAAGTATGAATCCTGTTAATTCAGAGTTGTCATGGGGTGTCTGGGAGGGTGACCACGTAAAAAGATTGTTTTCAGAAATACTGGTTTAATTTCCGGAGGTCTATGATGGATTGCCACTCCTCTGTTTTCTTGTCTATGAGAAAAGAAGCCCGTTCCTTGCTGAGAATGTGGGCTTTTCTCTATGGAACCTTTGGTTAGCATGTTCCGAAGCAGATGGAGATGAGGTGGGCGCCATCAGGGTGAACTCTAACGTCCGACCATATGTGATGAGATCCAGGACTTATTTGTCCAATGCTATTTTCTGCCATCGATAACATTCTGGAATTGTTTCTCTCACAGGATGGCGTAAGCAGCACCAGGCCATTCGTAGAGGAGGCCATTCGTAGAGGAGGCCATTCGTAGAGGAGGCCATTCGTAGAGGAGGCCGTCATAGGTGAGACAGTAATAGTCGACATGGTTGTGATCGTCGACGCTGTCATTGTAATTCTTGATAACGACTGCGCTTTTGCTATAGATGCCTCATTGTCAGGTTATGAGGATCTCCCTGATGTAGTGTCCAGGCTGGAGAGGGAGTTGTAGGGTCTGCCTTTGAGGAAGTTTTTTTCTAATGTTCTTTCTCTGTGAGAAGTGCCTTATGAAGACTCATGGTAAGTCTCTTTTTATTGATTTTCTGCACACCTTCTGGAGACCCTTGGTGCGACCTCTCCCTTTGACTTCTCCTGTGAGGTGAAGGAATCCTCACTGTCTTAACCAGAAATGACAGATTTAAGTTTCTGTAGTACCAATAATAGTCTCATCTCCCTGAACGTGAGCGGTTTTGAGGAAAAGGTTAGGCATATTTTGTAGTCCTTTACCTTGTTTTCTGCTACTCTGTCATACTAGTGCCAGGGTAAGAGAGAAATGAAACATGAAATATAATCTTGGTCTGCACTAGATTGAGAGCGTTTTAGCTCATCATAGATTGTCATTTTTTCCCATGAAGGATTTGATGAAGGGTTGTGCTAAGTGTTATTTGTTGTTTGACAGGGTTGGTGCATAGTTTTATAGTTTCAAAGATGTTTTTAGGCTGATTGATTACCTAGTTGATGTGATTTTTGAAGTAGATGGATTTAGTTGTGATGGTGCGCTTTCCTTTGTTTTATAAGAATTGAGAAGTCGTTTTGTATTCAGTCTAGTTTTTCTCAAGCTTTCCTGTAGGTCTGTTGCTGGTGTTTAATTAAATTCATTGGAATATCAAGTGGAGTGAGTTTTGTTTCGGACTAATTTTTAGTTGTAACCACTTGTGTGCCAAGGATGGCTCAGTGCCATCCTCCGCACAAGTCCTTGTGTGCCGAGAACGGCTCTGCCGTCCTCGCGCCCGAGGCACGAAAGCCCTCTTGTGCTAGCAACAGAGGGATTTCCCTTTATTTATTTTAGCCTTGGGAGCTTCGCCAGCAGCCCGTGCCATTTTTTTTCTCAATGTAATGAAGATTGGCGTGCACGGCGCGCTGACGTGATTACATTGAAGTGAAATGAGCCGATCGGCTCATTTTATTTTCACTGCATCTGGCATATGTCAGCCCCCCCCGAACACCGATTCAGATGGGGGTAGGTGTCATTGGAAAGGGGAGAATCTCTGCACCAGGGATTTGTAGTAGGGCCATAAATTGATTGGGGATGCCCACCCAGGCATCGGGCCTAACTCCCACCCTCCCATATAACCTCCAGCAGTCTTTCTGCCCTCCGTTGGGTGCCGATTAGGAGTTGTCTTCCTCCAGTCTGCCCCTGGTAGGGGATAGAAAGCCCACAAGACCACCAGGGACTATATATGGAAAAGGGGGGGTGCTTCCCCTGATAATGGGCTAGTGCACCCCCTCCACCAGGCCCAGAAATCTTTCTGCCCACCCTCCGAGGCAGAATGGAGGTTCTTATCTCTAATCTGCCATCCCCCCCCCGGGGGGGGGTAGAAAGCTCACTAGATATCAGGGATTTAATTTAATAGAGCCATAAATGGGTGGGCGTGGCCCACCCAGGATTCGGGCCTATTCTCCACCCACATAACCCCCAGCAGTCTTTCTGCCCCTCGTTGAGGACAGATTGGAAGTGTCTTCCTCCAATCTGACTCGGGGGGCAAAAAGCCCACTAAACCACCAGGGATTATATTTGGAGGGGAAAGCTGCCACCCCAGCAATGGGCTAATGCTCCCCCTAACCCTAGGCCCAAATGTTGTTCTGCCCCGCCTAGGGAAATATTGGAGGTTGTTACCTCCAATCTGCCCCAGGGGGGCGGAGGGGGTCAGAAAGCCCACTAGACACTAGTGATGATTTTTTTGTGGAGAAATGGGTGGGGTAGGCCCGGCTAGGCATTGGGCCTAACACACCCTTCAAATGACCCACAACAGTCTTTCTGCACCCTCCCCACGGGGGGCAGATAAGAGGTCTTTAACTCCAATCTGCCCTGATGCGAGGGGTAGAAAGCCCACTATATACCAGGGAGTTTTTTTATTTTTTATTGTTACAAGTTGTGGGAGTGGCCTGCCCACACACCGGGCTTACACTCCACCTGCTATATGACCCCAACAGTCTTTCTGCTCCTCTGGGGACTAAAGCATTCCAATCTTTTTGGCAAGAAGGGCAATTTTGATTTTGGATTTTTATTTTTTATTGTATACATATGGGTGGCAGAGTTGGGCTAAGTCCCAATATCGTCCTACTTCTATGGTGCATTGCTGCACTTTTCGGGCTCGGTCAGCTGTCACCTGGAGAAACCTACCAAACCCAGACATTTCTGAAAATTAGACATTTGTGGGAGTCCAGGGTAGTATGTTTCGTGTGTATCCCATAATTCCTACCACCCAGCATCGTTCCTTCCTCCTCTTGTCCCGATAAAAATGCTACCCCACACTGGGTGGAAGAAATGTTGTGGATTTATGCTTATTCCGCTAGTTTGTCACAGAAATGCTAGGAAAATGTGCAATTTTAGGCAAAGTTTGAGGTTTGCAGGGCATTGTGGGTAAGACAATTTGTGGGATCCACATGAAGCATACTAGCCTGGACTCCCATAGGTGTCTAGTTTTCAAAAAATGTCTGGGTTTGGTAGGTTTCTGTGAGTGGCTGTCGATCCCTGGTCAAAAAAAACTGCTATCCCCATTTCCAAATCAGATCATTTTTGTGACCGGAAATGTTGATCTCTCCATATTGTATTTTGGGGCCTTTCCTGTTGCGGGCACTAGGCTTACCAAAACAAGTGAGGTATAATTTTTATCAGATAACTTGGGGGAAGCCTGGGTGGAAGGAAGTTTGTGGCTCCCTGCAGATTCCAGAAATGTGAGGAAAATGTGTTTTGGTTTAGTCAAGGTTTTAGGTTTGCAAGGGATTCTGGGTGAAACAACCTGGTGAGAGCCACACAAGTCACCCCATCTTGGATTCCCCTAGGTGTCTAGTTTTCAAAGATGTACAGGTTTGCTAGGTTTCCCCTGGGGCTACCTGAGATGGGGCCTACAATCCACAGCTACCCACTTTGAAAAAAGGGTCAGTTTTGAGTGGAAAATTGTTGTGTCCATGTTGTTTTTTAGGCTGTTTCCTTTCTAGCCACTAGGCCTACACACACAAGTGTGGTGCCATATTTATCAGAAAACATGTGGGAGAATACAATAGTAGGGTATTTATTATTACCAATGGGATTTTGCTGCATTTGTGCCTTTTAAATGTATGCCAATGTGTTGAAAAAGAAGACATTTTGAAAAATACCCTCTAAATCATGTGCTTGTACGGGTACCCACAAATTCAGCGATGTACAAATAACCACTGCTCCTAAACTCCATATCTTGTGCCCATTTCAGAAATACATAGGTTACCTTGATATCCTATTTTTCACTCTACATATTTGCCATATGAATTGGTCTATACTCCGTACACAATGAAAAACCATTGTACGGTGCAGCTCAGTTGTCGTCTCTGGGTACCTCGGGTTCTTAGAGAACCTACAAACCTTATATATCTGATAGAGGCATCTAGCCGCAGTTTCCTTGCCTTAGAATTCTCCCCAGGTGCCAGACTGGATCCAGAAAACTTTCCAGCAGAACCTCTGTGCGTCGGTTGAGGGTGTTGTACGACTCCCTAGGGGCGTCGTCCACCGGATGTGACGTTGACGGAGTCCATAGAAGCACTTCCCCGACGCGCTGACGTGAATGAATGAATGAAACAGCATTTCTATAGCGCATGGCTACCCGGAGGTATCCCAGCGCTGAAGCAGGTAACTGAGGCACAAGCAACACCTAGGGGAAAAGCCACGTCTTTAACTGTTTACGGAAGGCCAGGTAATTAGGTTCCTTTCGTAAGTGCAGTGGAAGGGAGTTCCAAAGTCTGGCGGCATTATAAGAAAAGAGACGGCCGCCACTTCTGGCCTTCTTGATCCTGGGTAGAACTGCCAGGTGGAGCTCATCTGAGCGCAGCTGCCTACTCGACCGGTAAGGCTGAACCATAGAATGGTTGATTGGTGGGCCATTCCCTTCCAGCGACTTATGGGTGATACACAGAGCCTTAAAATTTACTCTCTCCTGAATAGGGAGCCAGTGGAGGGAATGCAAAGCGGGCCTTGCAGAGTGTAGATTCGGGATCCCCATAAGCATCCTTGCGGCGCAATTTTGAACAGTCTGAAGTTTCGCAATTGCTGAGCTTAGCGCACCTAGGTATAAGGCATTGCCATAGTCTATCCGAGATAGGATGAGGGCCTGGATCATCAGCTTTTTGGCCTGGAAGGGAAGAAGGGGGAGTACTTTGCGAAGCATCCTGAGGATGCCATAGCAGGAGGCAACAACCTTCCTGGCCTGAACTTTAAAGCTGAGGTCCTGATCCAGCCAGACATCCAGGCTTTTTATCTCGGTCTTGGGGATGGGGGCAGGGCCCATACAAGCTGGCCACATTGCGTCTGCTTTAAAGCAGAGAGGATTGCCAAGAACCATAAGCTCAGTCTTGTCGCCATTCAGTTTTAGATGCGACAGATTCATCCACTTGGCGACTTCCTCAAGACAGGGACGAAGGCCATTAGACGCCTGGTCGGGGTGATTCAGTGCTACAACTTGTTGGGTATCATCCGCGTATGTCACTATATGAACCCCAAAAGGAAGTACAATGTCTGCCAGCGGAGCCATATAAACATTAAAAAGAGTGGGGCTCAAGGACGAGCCTTGGGGAACTCCACAGTGTAGGGGCACAGATTTTGAAATGGCCTCACCCTCAAACACCTGGAAAAATCTTTCCTCCAGGAAAGATTGCAGCCATGTTAGGGCTGTACAGGTCACCCCAAACCTCTAAGACGGTGGATCAAGATTCGGTGGTTGACCGTATCAAAGGCTGCGCTGAGGTCCAGAAGAATCATAGCTGAGGACCCTCCTGTGTCGAGAATCTTTCTAGATTCTTCGACAACCGCTAACAAAGCAGTTTCAGTGCCTTGACGCGGGCGAAAACCAGTTTGAGAGGAGTGGAGAAGGTCATCAATCAATCAATCAATCAATCAGACATTTGTAGAGCGCACTACATACCCGCGAGGGTCTCAAGGCGCTGGGAGGAGGGGGGGGGGGCGCTACTGGTCAAACAGCCAGGTCTTGAGTAGCCTCCTAAAGGTCAGCAGGTCTTGGGTCTGTCGTAGGCTCAGTGGGAGGGTGTTCCAGGTCTTGGCGGCGAGGTGGGAGAAGGATCTCCCGCCGGTGGTTGTTCTTCGGATGCGAGGGACGGTGGCGAGTGCGAGGCCGGCGGAGCGGAGCTGGCGGTTGGGGATGTAGAAGGAAAGTCGTCTGTTGAGGTATGCTGGGCCAGTCTTGTGGAGTGCCTTGTGTGCGTGGATGAGGAGCTTGAAGGATATCCTCTTGTTGACGGGGAGCCAGTGCAGGTTTCTCAGGTGGGGGGTGATGTGGCTGTGGCGTGGTACGTCGAGGATCAGTCGTGCAGAGGCGTTTTGGATGCGTTGCAGTCGTTTGAGCTTGGTCGGGGCTCCCGCGTAGAGGGCGTTTCCGTAGTCGAGTCTGCTGCTAACGAGGGCCTGGGTGACTGTTCTTCTTGTATCTGTCGGGATCCACCTGTAGATCTTGCGGAGCATGCGGAGGGTGTTGAAGCAGGAGGAGGAGACGGCGTTCACTTGCTTGGTCATGGAGAGCGTTGAGTCGAGGATGATTCCCAGGTTGCGTGCGTGGTCGGTGGGTGTCGGGGGTGCCCCCAGTGCCGTTGGCCACCAGGAGTCATCCCAGGCTGAGGGGTTGGAGCCGAGGATGAGGACCTCCGTCTTGTCCGAGTTCAGCTTCAGTCGGCTGATCTTCATCCAGTCGGCGACGGCCTTCATTCCTTTGTGGAGGTTGGATTTGGCGGTGATGGGGTCCTTGGTGAGGGAGAGGATCAGTTGAGTGTTGTCGGCGTAGGAGATTATGTTGAGGTCGTGCTGTCGGGCGACGTGTGCGAGCGGGGCCATGTAGATGTTGAACAGTGTCGGGCTGAGGGAAGATCCCTGGGGTACGCCGCAGATGATCTCGGAGGCTTCGGATCGGGATGGGGGGAGCCGGACGCTCTGGGTTCTGCCGGAGAGGAAGGAGGTGGTCCATTCCAGAGCCTTGTCTCGGATCCCTACGGCGTGCGCGTAGTGTGTGGTGGCAGACGGTGTCGAAGGCGGCGGAGAGGTCCAGGAGGATGAGGGCCGCGGTCTCACCGTTGTCCAGCAGGGTCCTGATGTCGGTGGCGGCGATGAGGGCAGTCTCGGTGCTGTGGTTGCTGCGGAACCCTGACTGGGAAGGGTCCAGGATTCTGTTTTCTTCGAGGTATCGGGTTAGCTGTCTGTTGACGATCTTCTCGATGACCTTGGCCGGGAACGGAAGCAGAGAGATGGGCCGGAAGTTCTTGAGGTCTCTTGGGTCCGCCTTGGGTTTTTGAGTAGGGCGTTGATCTCGGCGTGTTTCCAGCTCTCTGGGAAGGTCGCGGTCTCGAGGGAGAGATTGATGACGTTGCGCAGATGGGGTGCGATGGAGCTGCTGGCTTTGTTGAAGATGTGGTGCGGGAATGGATCTGACGGGGAGCCGGAGTGGATTGTGCTCATGGTCTTGATGGTGTCATCGATGCTCACGTTGGCCCAGACTAGCAGGGGGTCGTGGTCGATGGTGTGCAGAGAGTCTGTTGTGTTGATGTCTGTTGGGGCTGTCTGGGTGTTGAAGCTGTCGTGGATGTCTGCTATCTTGCGGTGAAAAAAAGTGGCGAGGGAGTCGCACAGGGCTTGCGAGGGCGGGATGTCGTTGGTGTTGGAGCTGGGGTTGGAGAGTTCCTTCACGATGTTGAAGAGCTCCTTGCTATTGTGTGCGTTGTTGTCGAGGCGGTCTTTGAAGGAGGTCCTCTTGGCAGTCCTGATGAGGTGATGGTGGTTGCGGATGGCGTCCTTGTGGGCTGTGTGGCTGTCCGGGGTCTGCTCACTGTGCCATTTCTTCTTTAGTTTCCGGCAGGCTCGCTTGGAGGCTAGGAGTTCTGGGGTGAACCAGCTGGCCCTCTTGCTGTTGTCTCTGTAGGAGGGTTTCTTCAGCGGGGCGAGGGTGTTGGCGCAGTCGTCGATCCAGCGTCTGAGGCTGTGGGCAGCGCCGTCGGTGTTGGAGGGTTCAGTGGGTGGGCTGAGAGCGAGGTTTGCGTGTAGTTGGTCTTCGGTGATTTTGCTCCAGCAGCGGCGGGGGATCTGTTGGGTGCGGTGGTGTGTGGTGGGTTTCTGGAAGGTGAAGTGGATGAAGCGGTGGTCGGTCCAGAGGAGTTCGGTGGTGTGGCTGAAGGAGACGTGGGAGCTTGAGGAGAAGACGGGGTCGAGAGTGTGGCCGGCGGAGTGGGTAGGTGTTGTGACGAGTTGCCTCAGTCCAAGGTTGGCGAGGTTATGGATCAGGGTGGTGGAGTTGCTGTCGTTGTTGTTCTCAAGGTGAAAGTTCAGGTCTCCGAGGAGGATGTAGTCGGTGGAGGTCAGGGCGTGCGTGCTGATGAAGTCGGCGATGGAGTCGCTGAACTGGGTTCGGGGTCCGGGGGGGTCTGTAGACGAGGGTGCCTCTGAGGGTGGAGTTGGGGTCTGTGTGGATCTGGAAATGCATGTGTTCGGCGGTGCTGAGAGCGTCGTCGGTGCTGGTCGAGACCCTGATGCTGTTCTTGTGGACGATGGCGATTCCTCCTCCGACTCCGTTGGTGCGGTCTCTGCGGGTGATCTTGAAGCCGTCTGGGATGGCAATGGCGATGTCGGGTGCGGAGGAGTTGTTCATCCAGGTCTCTGTCAGGAAGGCGACGTCCGGGGATGAAGTGTCGAGCAGGTCCCAGAGCTCGACGGCATGTTTGCGTGCGGAGCGGGTGTTCAGTAGGATGCATCGGAGGTGATTGTGGCCTTTCTTGGCGGGTGGTTCGGTGGCTCTGAGGCTGGTGTAGCTGCCGTTCTGGCAGGTGAAGGGACACTGTGTGCAGCTGTGGGTCCATCCGGAGTTGAGGGCGTGGAGTGTGCTGGCATCGTAGCGGCGGCGGTCGTCGTGGCGGGCGCGGGGACCAGGGGTACTGGCGCTGGGCGCGGTCCAGGCGCGGACGGGCGCAGACGGGCTTGCCTTAGGCGCGCCTTTGGCGCGCCAGCGGCGCTGCCACACAGCGGCCGCCATATATGGGGAGGTGGGAGGGAGGAGCAGCTGGGAGGCGGGAGGCAGGGCAGGGGCAGCGAATGGGCGGTCAGGGGGGCGGGGCCGCAGGGGACGCAGAGGCGGGAGCGGTGAGGGGCGACGAAGGGAGCTGAAGGCAAAGGGCACCGAATTACGGGGGCAACAAGGGAATAGAAGGCAAAAACGGGCACAGAATTACGGGGGCAACAGGGGAACAGAAGGCAAAAACGGGCACAGAATTACGGGGGCAACGAAGGGAACAGAAGGCAAAAACGGGCAGAGAATTACGGGGGCAACGAAGGGAACAGAAGGCAAAAACGGGCAGAGAAACACGGGGGCAGCGAGGGGAACAGAAGGAAAAAGAGGGCACAGACCAATACAGGCACCGGGGGAAAACAGACAACAGCAGTCACAGACACCAAAATAACAATAAAGGCAATACAATAAAGATACAGATGATGATACAAACCTACGGCCTACCACTGGCCACCAGGGATGAGGCGCAGGTGGTAGCCTGCGGGTGGAGGAAGGCCTCGAACTTCCTCAGCAGCGGCAGCTGGGGCAAGGACACACAGGCGGTGCTGTGCGGAGGGGGAGCGACCTACCTAGCAGAGTCAAGGGTCGCTCTCCTCACCGCGGCCGCCATATATGGGGAGGTGGGAGGGAGGAGCAGCTAGGAGGCGGGAGGCAGGGCAGGGACAGCGAATGGGCGGTCGGGGGGGCCGCAGGGGACGCAGCGGCTGGAGCGGGAGCGGTGAGGGGCGACGAAGGGAGCAGAAGGCAAAAGGGCACCGAATTACGGGGGCAACAGATTCCAGGAACGTAGAAATTGTAAGGTTAACATGTTTCTCCGCGATCTTGCTAATCCCGGGGAGGAGCGAGATAGGGCAATAATTGCCCAGAGAGTCCGGGTCCAAGTCGGGTTTTTTCAGGAGGGATTTCACCATTGCTCTTTTCCACATGGGAGGAACCGTACCCATGGAGAGTGAGGCATTGATCAGGTCAATGATAATTGGGGCAACTATATCAGCTGCCAGCTTCAGAATATTGAGTGGAGCTGGGTCTTTTGGCGACCCACTCTTAACAAGTGTCATGATGGCCTGAAACGATTCCTGGGTCATTGGGGGGGGAAGGCCTCCAGGGAGTATTCCCTTTTCAACGGCCAGTGTTCTCTGGATAGAATTTGATGTAGCTGTCATCTAGAGGGAAAGATGAATAAATGTTTTGGTTTTTGTTGAAGAAATAATCTGCATGTTCATTGCAGCGGCGGCCTGATACATCGGGTACATCTGGAGGGAGGGGGCTTTGAGAAGTTTTTTCGCAATGCAAAAGGTTTCTCTTGGAGAATTGGCAGCTAGGGAGATCCTTTCCTCATAATAGGAGGCCTGGGCCCTTTTAATTTCTGCCTTATATGTTCTGATGGCCTCCCTATAATCCAATTTCTTGCTGGGGGAGAAATCTTTCCTCCAGGCCCTTTCGAGAACCAAGCCGTCTTATTGGGCCCTCCTTTCCTCTGGATCAATTTTTTCGGGAGGACCTGGTCAAGTGAGCCCTCTATCCAGTTGTTGAATCTTTCATTAGCGGCAGCTGGATTGGTGCCAGGGGTTGGCTTAGTCTTTTCGAGTTCCAGGACCCACTTATCTAAGGGGAGTTTAGACCAGAGGCGGGATAATGCTTGTGTCGGCCGAGTTTGAGGGGCAACATTTGAAGGGGGTCAAGTAATGATCCGACCAGGGAAGAGGGGTGGGTTCTTTCCACGTTAATTCCTCCAAATTAGAAAAGATGGGGTCGAGGAGGTGCCCTTTAATATGGGTTGCAAGCCTGACCTTCAGTGTAAGCTGATAAGCCGCGAGATCACAAGTCAATTCTGTTGCGGTCGAAGAGGAAGGATCATCAAAATGCAAGTTAAAATCTCCTAAGAGAGTAAGGTTAGCTTCAGTACTAGCAAGGTTAACAGCAGTTTCTAGTAATGATTTGCAAAATTGGCCGATAGTCCCAGGTGGGCGATAGACGAGGATACCTGACAGCGAGAGAGTGGGCGTGAATCCTATTGAGAACTGAGAGTTCTCACAGTCTGCTAGCGGGCTGCCGAGCAAGCGGCAGCTCAGGTGGTCTTTATAGATAATTGCAATAACGCCACCTTTGCCTGTCATTCTATCCACCCTCTGAATTAGATAACCAGGGGGGAGAGCTTGGACAATATCAGGCTCCGAACAAGAATTGAGCCAAGTTTCTGTAAGAAACAAAACTTCTGGGTCTAGGTCTTTTAAAAGAATGGAAATCTCCGCTGCATGCTTAGGCAGCGATCTGCAATTTAGCAGGAACAATTTATATGATTTCCGGGAAGGTAGGGGGGTGAGAGGGGATGGCAAAAGTTTAAACGAACAATGTGAGTAGCCAGCGACAGACTTGCTGAGAGAAATGGAATGGGCGCATTTTGGCCCAGAGACCCTGTTTAGCTGTTTAAGCTGCATACCGGTATAACAATAGTAATCAGGGGTTCTGGCCCCTGGCCCCAGTCTGGCGCGGACGGGCGCGCCAGCGGCGCGCACTCTGAGCGCGTCCGCTGTGCGGTCGCGTCATCTGGCGCTTATGTAGCCCTGAACTGAGCAGGGGTCCAGCCACTAGAGCGCTGACCCAGAAAATGGCTGCTCAAAAAGTGAGAGTGCAAATAGGCGATAACACCACTTTCCCCCTGAGCTTTAACACAGCTCCCCCACAACAGCAATTCAACAAAGGAATATAAGAATGTTAAAACTTCAAGTTAAAAACGAAGATTAGGCTCCTAGCGAGTATTTAAAAATGCTTCAATTACCGCTGCGCGGTTGCGTCATCTGGCGCTTATATAGCCCTGAACTGAGCAGAGGTCCAGCCACTAGAGCTCTGACCCAGAAAATGGCTGCTCAAAAAGTGGGAGTGCGAGTGCAAATGGGCGATAACACCACTTCCCCCCTGAGCTTTAACACAGCTCCCCCACAACAGCACTTCAACAAAGGAATATAAGAATGTTAAAACTTCAAGTTAAAAACGAAGATTAAGCTCCTAGCGAGTATTTAAAAATGCTTCAATTACCGTCAGTTTCTTCTTTTCTGTGCTACAACACGGATCTGGAGAAGCGGTTGTTCTGCCCGATTTTTGGCCTACTATGGCGTTTTTCATCTAGAACAGTGGGCCTTTTTCTGTTCCTTCTGGTTTTAAACCTTGTGGGTCTTGTGCTTGACAGATGTCGGCCACGGACCTTTATTCTGTCTGTATGTGGTGCTTGGGTGAGCACCACGACTCCGAGGAGTGTGACGTCTGTCAACAATTGACGACTAAAGCGCTGCGGGAGCGGCGGATGAAGCTCCTGTTATTGCGGTTGTCGCAACAATCCAATTCTCCTTCCTGCTCTACGGTCCCTTCACAGAGCCGTTCTCTGGGACGTCACTCTCCGTCGACCATCCAGCAGTAAGTCTTGTCGCAGGCGGTTGAAGTTGCGGCATCCCCAAGCTTCGTCGCCTCACGACGTAGTTTCCGACAGCTCCTCACATCCTCAGGCTGAGGACCCTGTGCAAGAGTCTCTTCCTCACTTTCCTGGAGCTGGTTCTACTCTGACCCAAATGAGAGATTATTATTGTGCTCTCCACGCCATCTTTGTGTCTTCACCTTCCCCTGGAGTGGCGTCGGGCCCTAAGGAGATGACTGGTGCCTTGAGTGTGTCCACGCCGGCGGGTTTGCCCTCGGCCGCATTTAGGCCCTTATTTTTATCGACGCCAGTGTACAGCCCTTCAGGGTTAACACCTGCAGTGCTGATCAACTCTGACTCGCCTCAACCTCCCCTCACCTCATTCAGACTACAGCGCTGTCGGCGCTGTTTGATGCCCTTCCACTGTCTTCTCCCGAAGTCAGCGCTATGCTGGATCGGCGTCGGGCGCAGAGCCAATGCATCATGTTTCTGCGGAACCTTTGCATGAACAATATTTGCTAGATGAGGAAGGGGTTGGGTTTGTACAGCCAATGACTGCAGATTCTCTTATGGTGGATAGTTGGATAACTGAACTAGGTGAAGCAAGCGGTTTGGAGTCTTCACCTGTTTCTGGCCTTCTTTCTCCTCCTAGCCTAGCTACTGAGGCCAGCTCTTCTTTGGCAGACATGTTGGCAAGGGTGGCTGTGGTTCTAGATTTGCCTCTTCCTTCTGTGGCAAAGTGTACTCACCGCCCCCCCCCCCCGAGGTTCTTCATCCGGGCCAATCAGGTGCTACCTTTTTGTGAGACGCTGCATATTATTTCGCTCGGGCCTGGGCTAGACCTGATATTGGACCGCTCTATTGCCCACAAGCACTGCCCTGACCCAGCTTGTTTACTCTGCTTCCAATGATTTGGATTGTCTTCCTCATACTCAGATTGATAGAGATTCCCGGAGACAGGACTCTTGTGGAAGGCATATTTCCTCTTCCACCAGTGCTGCTTAACGTTCTATTAACACATCTTGCATCCTTGGATGTTTTTCTCATGCTTTATGGGATTCACAGGCACAGCTGTTTCCATCACTTCCGAATCCTAATCGGAAGAATCTGGCCCAGTTGATTTTGGATGGGCAGCAGGCTGCTAAATTAATCATTCGGTGTGGGATGAACACCCCTGATTCAATTGGCCGTGCCATGGCTTCTTCTGTGGCGGTGTGCCGGCGGGCTTGGCTTCATAGCAATTTGTTATCAGAGGCAGTCCAATCCACTTTAATTGACATGCCTTTTGATGGCATCAAGGTGTTTCTCCGGTATTGTATCTTTTATAGATTCACATGCTTGAATCTTCCCCGTCATCATGGTGGGAGTCCCACGGTATCAGTAAAATAGCAGTATAAAGCTAAATGGACAATCTCCCTTGAGAATCAACAGTATTTAGTAACCAGCTAACCTCATTAAAGAACATCCAAACTCCAGCCACTCACTTCGCAGACCCCGGAGTATCCATCCCCTGCAGAGCCACCATACCTCGTATTTCTTACCGCACGTCGTGTGTTAGTGAGTCTCCCTGAGCTCTGCTCAGTCAGTGTTTCTACTTTGAACTCTTCAACTTTCAGTTCTCTTTCCTCAACCTTCTCTTCAACTGAGGTGCTCACGCTAGAAAGTGAGTTTACTACTTATTTTCTGTATTTTCTACAGAATGTCAGAGTCTAAAAAGGGCTGTTCAGGCCCTGCAAGACTTGTGGAAAGTCCAGGCTTTTCTCAGAGGACCCTCATAAGGAGTGCTTATATTGCCTTTATCCAGAGCACAAGCCGAAGACTGTAAGCACTGCCGGACTTTCTCATCAAAAACCCTCAAAGATCGTGAGGGAAGGATTCTTATTTGGCTTCAGAAGAAAAGATCTATGAGGGATTCTGACTCGGAGAGTGAGGAGAGGCCTCATTCCTCCTCAAAGAAAAGGAAGGAAGAAGATCCTTCTTCTGGTCAGAGAGATCCGAAAAAACAAAGATCTGTGAGCAAGGAGTCTTCAGTGGAAAAGAGAGGTAAAAAAGAGCAACCTGGCTCTTCTCAGACCCAAAAAAGATCTGGTTCTGCTCCTCCTTCTGCGCAACTTACACCCTCACAAAATATCCGCCCGTCGTCGGACCCTTCGAGGCATTCTCCGCCTACAACCGTCGAAAGGAAGACTCCGTCAACTGTTTCGTCAGCGACATCGATGACATCAACGGTGAAGACGACGGCGGCTGTCTCGTCGACGAAAACAGAAGTAGAGATGACGGCGGCTTCAATGAGGAGTTCATCGTCGACGAGAGCTTCACCGTCGACGGTCCAATTGTGTGCTGCGCCGTCGACGAGCGTCTCCGCCCCGTCGACGGATACTTCCACGCCGTCGTCACTGTCCCTGGTGACGATCCCGTCAACTATCCCGTCAACTATCCTGTCGACGATCCCGTCGACGAGGAAAATGGACATGCTAGTCTCAAAACCTCTATTACAAGACTTTTCAAAAATATCTCCTCTGCCTCCTTCTCACCTCCTGGATTTTCAGGAATCGGAGGATGAAGGTCCGTTTGGCCCTGCCTACAGCCCTTCTCAACTGCGAGTAAAGTGTCAGGAATCTGATGAAGAAGATCAGCCAGATAACCCTTCGGCTTACTTTGAAGGTTTTTTGGATATACGCTCGGGTGCGCAACGCCTGGATACCTTCCAGGAGCACTACCCATATTATGAGCAGGAGGAGGAAGACTGTCAAGAACCCTCCATTAATGTGCCAATGTCACTGGTCATGGACTTACCTTTGATGCTAGATGACTATTATAAGCGATTCCCTGAAGCCAATGTGGTCCAAAAATCAGTTTCTTGACAGGAGGAGCCTGCCATGACTCCAGTTCAGGAAACCCCACTGGCACCACCGAAACAGAAGTCCCTACCTCCTCTGCAGATCTCCACTAGAGCATTGCACTGTGGAGACCATCAACTGGAAGAGGGAGAGATGCAAGTGGACACTGATGTTCATGACGAGTGGATGGATTATGTAGCGCATACACCGCCTTCTCCCACGCTGCCAGTGGCTGACTATCCCCCTGCAGATATTGGCGGCTTCCACGATCTGCTTGAGAGAACATCAAAACGCTTCGACCTCCCTATGCCCGTCAAGCAAGCGGAATGCTTCTTGTACGATTTTAAGGCTTCCACACAACGTTCTGTTAGGGCAATCCCTATTATCGACTTCTTGTGGCAGGAAGGTATCAAGTTAATGAAGAATCCAGCATCTGTGCCAGCAGTCATTCCAAAGCTGGATAAGAAGTACCGAGCGCCAGAAGACTCTCCGACATGTCTCATCGGCCATCCGAAGTCTGATTCGATAATAATGCAGGCTGCTCAGAGAAGATCAAAAATCCCTGCTTCTCCATGTACCACCCCGCCAGACAAAGAAGGGCATATATTGGACAATATTGGGAAGAGATTCTCCGCGCTGGCTGCTACAGCCATCAGAACCTCCAATGCAATGGCCATCCTTGGAAGGTATGATAGGCAGATGTGGTCAGGCATCCCGCCTTGTTTGGAATTCCTGCCAGAAGACAAGAAAAAGGAGGCAAAGGAGATCCTTTCAGAGGGTGAGAGAGCTTCATCGGACATTGCTTTCACCGCCTTTAGGCAGATGGTGGGTGCTGCAGTGTTGCGCAGGAAGGGTTGGCTGAAAGCTACAACATTTCGCCCAGACGTCCAAGCAAAGGTGCTGGACGTGCCATTTGACGGAGAGAATCTGTTTGGCAAGCATGTTGATGAGACACTGCATGCTATCTAATCGGACACGGATACGGCAAAATCCTTAGCCAATTTACAACAGAGAAGGTTCTCTTCCTTTTGGGGAAGAGGAAGAGGTCAATGTACAGCTCTGACCCGGCCTCAACAGCGTTTTCAACCCTATTACCAACAAGGTTTCTGTCCTCAGTACTCCGCCCAGTCCTTTTGGCAGACGCCTCCACCAACTTACTCCAGAGCTCCAGCTCGAAGACGTCCTGCTTCAGGAGGAAAATCCCATGACACAGGCAGGAGAAAATGAGACTCATCAGGCACCCGCCACCCCAGTCCCACTTCATTCAGCTGAAGACTGCTCCAAATTCTTTCTGCAATGGAACTCCATTTCGTCCGACAGATGGGTGTTAGACATTTTCAATCATAGTCACACCCTAGAATTTCTTCAACAACCTCCGGATTATCTCCCAAGAAAGACTGCTCACCTCCATCTGGCGCTTCTCAAAAGGGAAATAAAACTCCTTCTCGACAAGCAGGCAATCGAGATAGTGCCACGCAATCAGCGCAACTTGGGATTCTACTCCCACTTTTTTCTCATAAAGAAAAGAACTGGAAAATGGAGGCAGGTCATGGACCTCAGGTTGTTGAACAAGTTCATCAAAAGCCAACCGTTTTGGATGCTGTCGCTCCAGGAGATTCTTCTTCTCTTGGATTCAGGGGATTACATGACCTCTCTGGATCTTCTGGATGCGTACTTTCACATTCCTATTCATCCAAACCACTGTCGTTTTCACAGGTTCCAAGTGGCAGGGTGCTATTACCAGTTCAAGGTGCTGCCCTTAGGGCTGAAGTCTGCGCTCAGGGTATTCACCAAATGCTTGGCGCCAGTAGCAGCCTTTCTCCGGCGTTCCGGTTACCAGGTCTTTCCCTACCTGGACGATTAGTTGATCAAGGCTCCGACATTTCAGGGTGCAAGAAAGTCCACAAACGCATGTCTTTGCCTTTTTCGCTCTCTGGGTCTCAATCTTAACGAAGAGAAGACTTCACTCCTTCCTTCCGGGTCTCTGGTGTTTCTGGGCGCGAGATTAGACACCGACCTCTCAATGGCTTTTCCCACAGAGGAAAGACTTTCTCGTCTTCTAAAGATGGCTCAGTCCCTTTCTTCAAAAAAGTTCGTTTTCTGTGAGGATTTACAAATCAATGTTGGGGATAATGTCATCTTGCATTCCGCTGATTCATCACTGTCGGTTGCGGATGAGGCCTCTTCAGGAACAGCTCGACGTCCAATGGGTACAAGCTCGAGGCTCCTTCGAGGACATTATATCAGTTACGCCTCAGATGATCAGGGCGATGTCTTGGTGGAAAGTCAAAAGCAATCTTTCACAAGGCCTATCCTTCCTTTCACCAGAGCCTTTGATGGTTATGACAACGGATGCCTCCATGGAGGGATGGGGTGCTTACCTCCAGGAGCTTCAGGTTCAGGGGAAGTGGTCGGACCAGGAATCTCTATGCCACATCAACCTGTTGGAGCTGAAAGCAGTGTTTCTAGGGCTACGTTCCTTCCTTCCAAGGATATAAGGTTCTTCAATCCTTGTCCGCACGGACAACAAAACCACAATGTTTTACCTGCAGAAACAAGGAGGGACGAGATCTCCGGCTCTCTCAAGTCTGGCGCAACGAATTTGGGATTGGTTGATTCACCACAATATCTCATTACAAGTCCAACACGTGGTGCTCAATGAATGGGCCGATTCGCTCAGCAGAGATTCCAAGCAGTGTCACAAATGGGAATTGGACGCCATTCAACTCAAAAGAATTTTTCAGTGTTGGGGATTGCCAACCCTGGATCTGTTCGCTACATTACTCAACAAAAAATGCGAGTTCTTCGCCAGCAGATTCCCTCAGCCAGGTTCCCTATGGAACGCCTTCCATTTCTCCTGGGAAGGGACATTTGCCTACGCGTTCCCTCTGTTCCCACTGATACCCAAGGTCCTACAAAAATTGAAACGAGAACCTTGCTGCATCATTCTCATTGCCCTGGCGTGGGCAAGGCAATAGTGGTTCACAGAGCTGTTTCGCCTATCAGAAGCCTCTCCAGTACGTCTTCATCCTTCAGAACGTCTACTTTCTATGGACCAAGGCCAGGTGATTCATACGCAAATTCAATCTCTTCGTTTGTCGGCCTGGCTCCTCACCACACTGAGTTTGGGGACATAGCTATTTCTGAGGAGTGCCGTTCCATTCTTAACAAGGCCCGTGCTCCCTCCACAGTCAAGTATTACTCAGCCAAATGGAAAAGATTCTGCTAGTGGTGTATGATTTACTCGTGCCATCCGCTCCATCTCCGGAGGAGGTTTTGCCATATCTCTTGTCGCTAGCAAAAGCTGACCTTTCTCATTCTTCGGTGAAAGTACATTTGGCCGCAATTTCAAGGTATAGAAGACGTTCGAGCCAATCATCCCTATGGTCCTGCAGGTTGGTGAAGGAATTCATGAAGGGTCTTTTCAGAGCTTATCCGTCGGTTAGACCTGCTCCAGTGCTCTGGCAATTGAACATTGTGTTGTCTCATCTCATGAAAGCGCCATTCGAGCCAATTCACAAATGTGACATAAAATTTCTGTCTTGGAAGGTGGCTTTCCTCTTAGCCATCACGTCTGCTAGACGTATTAGTGAAATTCAGGCCTTCACAGCAACAGAACCTTACCTTCCATTCCAGCACGATAGAGTGGTGCTACGCACTAATCCCTCGTTCATACCCAAGGTACCTACCACGTTCCATTTGAATGAACCTGTAGTACTGTCTTCTTTCTTTCCTGCTCCGTCTACACCAGCAGAGAGAGCTCTGCATTCCTTGGACATTAAACGATATTTAAAGTTTTACCTTCAAAGGACTAAATCTTTCCGCAAATCGACAACTGCTCATCGCCTTCTCTGCCCCTAGGAAGGGTTAGGCTTTGTCTAGAGCTTCAATTGCTTGTTGGGTTTCATCTACTATAACCTACTGCCACGAAAGGGCAGGTCGCCCACTTGCTTCTAAGGTGACTGCTCAGTCCACGAGGAAGATGGCAACATCCTCGGCGCTATTTGCCGATGTGTCTCTACCAGACATCTGCAGGGCAGCGACATGGACAAGCGTCCATACCTTCACGAGGCACTACTGCCTGGATACTTTGCGAAAGACGGATGCTGCGGTTGGCCAAGCGGCGCTTCGTCGTCTGTTAGCTTAAGGTAGGCCTCAGTTTCTGAGGTTTATTAAGAATTCTTATTATCATTATTATGTTTATTATTATTATTATTTTGGTTATTATTATTATCCCTGCCAAATCTTTTTAATGTATATACATGTATATATCTATATTTTATATCAGCGGAAGTTATGTTTATTGGTTTGCCTTAGGTGATGGCATTATCTCGCATGGTGGGATGGTTCACCTGTTTTTCCACCTCCAATTGTTATTATGTACTGCTTACTAGTCTGATTCAAGCATGTGAATCTATAAAAGATACAATACTGGAGAAAAAACAAGTTACTTACCTGTACACTGTGGTTCTCCAGTATTGATATCTTTTATAGATTCACATGCGGCCCTCCATCCTCCCCTTACAGGTGCACCGTTCCATACCTCTTTTATTTGACTAACTGCACTCATGCTCGAAATCTGAGGTATGGTGGCTCTGCAGGGGATGGATACTCAGGGGTCTGCAATGTAATTGACTGGAGTGTGGATGTTATTTAATGAGGTTAGCTGGTTACTAAATACTGTTGATTCTCAAGGGAAATTGTCCTTTTAGCTTTATACTGCTATTTACTGTTACAGTGGGACTCCCACCATGACGACGGGGAAGATTCAAGCATGTGAATCTATAAAAGATATCAATACTGGAGACCCACAGTGTACAGGTAAGTAACTTGTTTTTACATTTCTCTTCTTTCGCCATGCTACTTCTGTAGAGTTAGTGGCTTCATCCATCTGCATATGGATTCTTGATTCTTACTACTTGTTTCTAACCAATAGTTTTGTCTTTGGGCTTTCTTTCCTGTAAGGGTGGTGTTATTTCACAGACGGTTATGTTCTGTTGTGCTATACGGTGTTGTCACTGAAGAAACTGACGTCAGAACGTTGGGGAGGGGCTTATATGGACTCAGTCGACATCACATCCGGTTGAATACATCGCTATGGATTCACACGAGGTTCTGCTGGAAGGTTTTCCGGATCCAGTCTTGCACCTGGGAGAATTCTAAGATAAGGAATCTGCAGCTAGACTATTTCTCTACCTGATAAGGCGTTACAGAAGGTAAGTAATTAAGGGTCTAGTGAACGTAATGGTTTATCATGACAAAAAGTTACTGATGAAAACATGGTCACAAATGGCTGTTTTTCCTACTCGTTTTCAATATTTCTTAATTTGAACAGTTAGCTGTTTTGGGAAAACCTTGCGGGATTTACACATATGACCCCTTGCTGAATTCAGAATGTTGTCTACTTTTCAGAAGTATATAGCTTTCATGGATCACCACTGGGTTTCACACTGGTTTGCACCACAAACTGGAAATTGGTTGAAAGCACAAAAAATAGGAAAAATGTGCTACCTCTTTGAAAAATGAAAACTGTGGTAAAAAATTAGTTTTTTTTGCCACTTTTATCCAGTGCACTTTTTCCTATTTTTCCCCCCAAAACCTCAAAAGTTAGCTATATTTTGAGTATTTTCTTGATCCCCTCCAGGAGAATCCACAAAACCCTGGGTACTTTTAGAATCCCCACTATGTTGGGAAAAAGAACCTGCTAATTTGGCATGGGTAGATTTTTGGCAGGCTTTTTCTTGACTTTTGTCAAAATGTTTGAGTACGACTTCGTGTGCGAGGGATGTCTGGTAGAAAGATAGGTTTTAAACCATGCGGGACTTGTTCCCGCATGATGTCAGTCACCGATCCCCACCGCGTATGTCTGTGGTGTCTTGAACGCGGCCACGATTCGAAGTCGTGTTCAGACTGTCGGGCGATGGCCCCGAAGACCTTGGGGGAGCGAGCGATGAAGTTGCTCGCGGCCCAGCAGTCGACACCATCAAGCGAGACTCCGAGGAGGTCACGGCCCCATTCGAGGAAGAGGAGGTTGCGGGACTGCTCACGGAGCCCTAAGTCCTCTTCCTCCCATTAGAGGTTATCTGGACACTCTGGGAAGAGGCACAAGAAGAAGTCCAAGCGGACTTCGTCTTCACCTCAGTTGGCGTCCGTCGTCGAGAAAGGTAAGGAGCACCGACGCTCTAGGCACGGTTCTGCGGAGCCGGGGCCAGAGTCGACTCCGCACCTCCCCCCTTTCCGGAAGCCGGAGCGACTCCCGTTCAAATAAAAGAGTTTTACGAGGCCACGCGCCGAGTATTTGAGCGTAACGACCCCGCTGGTGAGCCCTCGGGCCCTGCGGGCTTTGATGGGGCCCCATCGGGTTCGATGCCGTCAGCTCCGGCGCCGGTGGGGCCTCAGGGATCCGATCCGGGTCGACGCCGGACATGCCAACGCAACCTCCCCCGGCGTCGAATCCGAAGTCTGTGCCTGCGACGTCGCCGATGCCCGTCAGCGGCGCAAGCCCCATCCTCATCCCCGACGACACTGAGCCGGAACGGCTTCGAGCGACGCCAATTCCGATGTCGACAGAACCCAGGGGTTCTGTGTTGTTGCCTGAGCACTTTGTAGACCTGCTGGGCTCAGGAGAGGAATGGAAGGAGTCTGGAGAGCCAGGATGTCCGAGGAGACAATGGACTGGTATGGGGAACTTGGGGAAGCCAGTGGTCTATATACTTCCCCAGACACTGGCATGCTCTCTACGCCTACAGTGGCCACGGAGGAGGGGGCGTCCTATGCCATAGTGGTTAAGAGGGCAGCTGAGGTCCTTGGACTGGAGCTGCCCTCAGTGCAGGTCAGGACTAATCTGACCGAAGTGCTTCAACCTGGGGCTTCCACCTCTGAACCCCTATTGCCCTTTAATGAGGCACTTATGGACGTCCTTCTAGGAACATTGTCCAAGCCTAGCACAGGGGCTCCTGTGAATAGGACGATTGCACGCCACCATCGCCCAGCTCCGGGCGACCCAAAGTTCCTCAGCCAACACCCCACCCCAGAAAGTTTAGTGGTGCAGGCCTCTACTTTCCAGGGTGCATTACCTTCCGCCCCTCCGGATAGGGAATCCAAGAGACTGGACTCATTTGGGAAGAAGATGTTTTCTTCCTCCAGTCTGCCATTGCAGTCGGTGAATACCGCATGCTTATTGGGCCGTTTCTCCCACTCTCTTTAAGAGACGGTTGCGCGGGTGCTGCCACAAGTCCCGGAGGAGGCCCGGGCTGTGCTTTCCCAAGCTGTCAAGGACGGGAGGGATGCAGCAAAATTCGCCATACTGTGTGGATGAGATACGACCGATTCGCTAGGCAGGTCGATTTCAACAACGGTGGCCTTGAGGCGCCACGCCTGGCTTCATACAACTGGCTTCCCGGGGAATGTCCAAGCCAATTTAATGGACATGCCCTTTGATGGAACCCGCCTTTTTGTGGAAAAGGCAGACCCCGCCCTGGTCAGGTTCAAGGACTCTCGAGTTACGGCCAGATCCTTGGGCCTCTCCTCCACTCCTCGTGGCCAGTCTTCCTTTCGCGGCAACGGAAGGGGTTTCCAGCCGCGTCGGCCCTATCCTAGCTACCGTCCCGCACAGACTACACAAGCCGTGCGTGGACGCGGTACATTCAGTCCTAGGAATGGAGGCCAGAAGTCGTCTACCACACTGCCCCCAGCAGCCGCAGCCTCCAAGCACTCCTAGGCTGATTCTGCAGGACCACACTACTTCAGTGGGTGCGAGAATTCGTCATCATCTCCCCTGCTGGAGATCTATAACATCAGACAAGTGGGTCTTGCAGATCGTCCAGGAGGGCTATTGTCTTCCTTTCTTTTCCTCCTACTATTCTGCCCAGTCAGGAACGGCTGGCGGAGGATCATTTAAAGCTGCTCTAAGAGGAAGTTACAGCTCTTTTGGCCAAACGAGCTATAGAAAGGGTCCCAGTTTCAGAAGTAGGCAGTGGCTGTTATTCCCGCTACTTTCTGATTCCGAAGAAGAACAAGGGGCTACGGCCCGTTTTGGATCTTCGGACCGTCAATCTCTTCCTCAAAAAGGAGAAATTCAAAATGCTCACTTTGGCTCAGGTCTTGTCTGCCCTAGACCAAGAGAACTGGATGCTAGCGTTGGACCTGCAGGACGCGTATTTTCATATTCCCATCCTGCCGGGCCACAGGCGTTACCTGCAGTTCTAGGTAGGCCGCAAGCACATTCAATTTACTGTGCTCCCCGTCGGCCTTAACAGTGCCCCTCGGGTGTTCACCAAGGTGATGGCGGTGGTTGCAGCTCAACTGCGCAGGTTAGGGGTGTCCGTTTTCTCCTGCCTCGACGACTGGCTGTTGAAGGCAGCCTCGCCCCAGACAGTCGTCTCCCACCTTCAGACTACGGCGAACCTCCTGCATTCGCTGTGGTTCTCTATAAACGTGCCGAAGTCACACCTGACTCCTTCTCAGTTGCTCCCTTTCATCGGAGCTGTTCTGGACACAGTGCAGTTTCTGGCTTATCCTCCCGAACAGCGAGTCCAGGATAGTCAGGCTATGATTCCGATATTTCAGGATAGAGGATTTCAGTGAGACTGACTCTGAGGCTGTTGGGCCTCATGGCCTCCTGCATCCTGTTGGTAAGACACGCGAGATGGCATATTCGGGCTCTTCAGTGGGACTTGAAGTTCCAATGGGCTCAGCATTGGGGAAATCTCACCGACGTGGTTCAGATCTCGGAAGGAACTGCAAAGGATCTGCAGTGGTGGTTAACTAACCGCGATTGGGTCAACGGCAGACCTCTCTCCCTTCCCCAACCAGGTTTCACAGTCGTGACGGATGCGTCACTTCTGGTATGGGGCGGCCACATGGGAGAGATGGAGATCATGGGTCACTGGTCTCCGGCTTGTTGGAGCTCCGAGCGATTCGCTTGGCATTGAAAGCATTTCTTCCCTCTGTCAAGGGGAAGTTGGTGCAGGTGTTCACGGACAACACCACCGCCATGTGGTACTGCAACAAGCAAGGCGGGGTGGGGTCGTAGAACCTATGTCGGGAGGCTTTACGTCTCTGGACATGACTGGAACAGCAGGGCATAACCCGGGTGGTTCAACACCTGGCAGGTTCTCTGAACGACAGGGCAGACGATCTCAGTCGTCGATGCCTGCCTGATCACGAATGGCGTCTCCAGTCGGAGGTGGCGCAAGGTCTCTTTCAACAGTGGGGAGAACCTTGGTTAGATTTGTTCGCCTCCCAAGAGAACGTGCAATGTCAGCAGTACTGCGCGCTGGAGTTTCCAAGGCGGTTATTGTTCGGTGATGCGTTTCGTCGCGAGTGGAGCTCTGGCCTGTTGTGCCTTTCCACCCATACCACTCCTGCCCAGGGTTCTGAAGAAGATCAGGAGCGACCGGGCCCAAGTCATTCTTGTGGCTCCGGACTGGGCAAGGAGAGTCTGGTATCCAGAGCTTCTGAACAGGAGTATCGATCCTCCAATCAGGCTGCCCCTTCGAGAGGATCTTCTGTCGCAGCAGCCGGGGAGGGTTCTCCACCGAACCTGTCAACTCTGCGCCTCCATGCGTGGAGATTGAGCGGCGGCAGTTGATGGCTTTTGACCTTCCTCCCAAAGTCTGTAATGTTATTCTGGTGGCCAGGCGTCCCTCCTCTAAGTCGGTATATGCCTGCCGTTGGCAGAAATTTGTATTATACTGTACAGAAGGGTCCATTGACCCTCTTTCTACTGTCCTTTTATTCATTCTAACTCTTGCCCAGCAGGGCTCTGCTTTGGGAACTCTCAAGGGTTACCTCTCTGCTCTGTCTGCTTTTTTGCTGCTGCCAGACCAGCCTTCTCTCTTGAAATCTCCTATTGTAAATAGATTTCTAAAAGGGCTGGCTCACTTATTTCCACCCACACCCTTTATTATGCCACAATGGGACCTTAATTTGGTCCTCACTTACCTAATGTGCGCTCCTTTCGAGCCTTTGCACAATTGTCCCCTCCGGCTGTTGACCATCAAAACAGCCTTCTTAGTGGCGATTACATCGGCCCGGAGGGTGAGTGAATTGCAGGTGTTATCCAGCTCGCCTCCTTATCTTATGTCCTTTCCGGACAAAGTGGTGCTTCGCCCCAGGGCATAATTTTTACCAAAGGTTGTGACCCCATTTCATCTGGGCCAGTCCATTACTTTGCCCACCTTCTTTGCTCCCCCACATCCCTCTAAGGAAGTGGAGAGTCTCCACCGACTGGACCCAAAAAGAGCGTTGTCATTCTACCTTGACCGCACAAAAGAGTTCCGTGGATGGCCAACTCTTTGTGGGGTATGTGGGAGCAAAGAAGGGAAAGGCAGTGCAGAAAAGAACCATCTCTCGCTAAGTTGATCTCTGCATTAAAATCTGTTACGCCTTGGCGAAGAAGCAGCCCCCGAGGGATTAAGGGCCCCCTCCACCAGGTGAAAGGCAGCGACTACGGCCTTGGCTCGGGGTGTCCCAGTCCAAGACATCTGTCAGGCAGCAACGTGGGCATCATTGCACACGTTCGCAAAACATTATTGCCTTGATGGTCAAGTGCGCAGGGAAGGGCACTTTGCCCATTCAGTCCTGCAAGACTTCTTAGTCTAGGTCATGAGTCCGCAACCCACCGCCGGGATGGTATGGCTCGGGTATCTGATTCAAAGGTAAGGAATCTGCAGCTACAAGTCTCTATCAGATGAACAAGTTACTTACCTTCGGTAACGCATTATATGGTAGAGACTCTATCTAGCTGCAGATTCCTTACAGCCCCACCCATGCCTCCCCGCTTTGCAGACTGATGTGGTAGGACTAGGGTTACTCCCCTTTCAGGGCCCTAGTTTTGCACTCAATTGCGTCAGTCACTTCGTTGTTCTGCGCTTCTGGCGTGGAAAAAACAAAAAGTACTGATGTTCGCGCGCCTGGGTGGCGCCTATATAGGCACTGCAACGTCATTACCGACGCTGCCGACGATGTCACACGGAGCCGAATGGAGCCACCCGACGTCGCGCGCAAGGGGTATTGCTCAGCAAAAGTTTCCGGATCCAGCCTGACGCCTGGGAAATTCAAAGGTAAGGAATCTGCAGCTAGATAGTCTCTACCAGATAATGCGTTACCGAAGGTAAGTAACTTGTTCGCTTGGGTTAAAGTGTTGTTATAAATTGTGAAATAGGTGCAGAGATACCACTAAAAGAGCCACATCAACGTAATAATCCGAAGTTTTATTTGTTCTTACTACTTATTTAAATGTGCCTATGGATATGTAACTGCAAGACTGACAGTATGAACAATATTTTAGTACTTTAATTTTGTAGTTGCTATAGGATACGGTTATAGAGTTATGTATAAAAATAGCCTGTCTCAAGAAGCCAACAAATTGAAATACATATTTGACTCCTAGCCTAACACATGTCAGTATGCAGTTGCAATCAAATAGGTATATTTTGTTGTTTTTATTTTTTTATGTGAAAATCAATAAATACAGCATCACAGGCACAGCAAATCTGTATCTGCGTGTGTTTGTTTTACAAAAGTTATCAAATTGATGCAAATTGGATTTTCTTTAGGTTGCCGATTTTTGTTTTCTATTAGTTCTTCATTTTTGTCTTCTAGAACATGAATGAAGCTTCCTCCCTGCTTAGTGCCACCTGCAATACTTTCATCACAACATTAGAAGAATGTGTGAAGATAGCAAATGCCAAGTTTAAGCCAGATATTTTTCAACTGCCTCATCCTGATCCTCTTGTTTTTCCTGTGTCACCATCACCTGTACAAATGGTTGGTAAGCTCAATGATTATAAATGATCAGGTTCAGTCTTAACCTGGGTGTGACTGAAGATTAACTGCCTCGGTTTAACCTTTTTCCTTTTTTTCTCATTTAGTTTAGAGATCTTGCCTTGCATTTTTTTAAACAAGTGAACATATTCAAAGTTCTCGGTCTCACTGCTGGTCACTATACTATCAGAGTAAAACCTGCCGTACGTTTAGCATGCTTGAACACTTGCTAGACCATCATTTGTTTAAACCTATTTTTTATTGTTTCCAATATAACATAGAAGTAGCACATAGTATGGAAAGGTTAAATAATAATCAGTGTCATGGTTCCCATCAGCAAATTGTACATAATTCAGTGCTAACATATTAGCAAAGAAGTCCGGTAAGAGATCATAAAGTAAATAAAAGTAGTGCCAGTGTATAAGACATAACAAAAAACGAAAATGTGCCTGGTCTAAAAGCTATAAAACTGATGAGTTCCAGGTAATGAAGTTTAAGTGGGATGCATTCTATGTGGAACCATGGAATCGATGCAGAGTACAAATCTACATTGACATGTTGAGGAGGATGATGAAACATTGACTCCAGATTCATTTTAAATAAAATAAAACATCTGCTCACCTACAAGAGTGGCAATGTAGGAATTGCTCAGGGACAGAGGTGATAGTGAGAAATGAACCAGTGGCAGGACAAATGGAAACTATCCTATGGAGGACTGCTTAGTCTCTGATATGCTCCCTGAAGATAAAGACCATGTCATTACACCCGGGGGCAATTAGGTGTTGGCGTAATCCTCTTGCAGGACCATGAGATGAGCTAAGTAAACCACCTTGCAAAGCTGCTGGATAAGGAAAGAAGCAGGTATGGAAATGATGCAAATTAACGTCTGCCTACCGACTAAGCGTCTAGCTCTTATGTTGAAATTTGTGGTTGGAGGTGGTAGATGCATATAAATGCCAGCAATTTGGAACTGAGGAGTCTACCTAATGTATCTTTAATGTGGCTTTATTTCAATGAAATTGGCAAATGTTCTCCCTGGCAGTTCTCTGCAGACACTAGAACGAAACAACTACCATAAAAAAATCTCACATGTACGTAGGCACACCCCCAGTGTTCTTTCTTTGCACCATCTTCACTTAGATAGTCCGATGCAAACTGTAGATACGACAATTGAAAGATCTAGGTTCTCTTTTCCTTCCAACAACTACTTTGAAAGGCAGACATACCTATTACCGTGGTGTCTGCTGGATGGAGTTTGGTACAGACTCAAGAAATTTACTGGTTTTGTATTGAAAACTTCTCTTTACACCATGTACACCATATGTAGTGCTTTACTTCACAGAGAGGATCTAGTTCTTGAAGAAAGCCCTTTGACCGTTTTTGTGTACATTATTCAGGGCAGAAACATGTTATCTCCTTGCAGTGTCAAACTAGTCCCTTTTTCTTTTCATCCTTCTCGTTGGGGACAAGAATACAATTATTAGTCCGTCAGTAGGTAGTTTTAATATCGACACTTACTTTCCTTTCTCTCTGTTTCTCACAGTTAGGACACCCACACCAGGTACACACACACAAGGACATCAAGAGCTTTCCTGGTTCCAGAGAAGTAGCCCACTTTAGCAGCCATCCCAACCAGTGTGAGGAAAAGCCCTACAATGAAGTATGCTGTTCTCTCAGTGGATGAGAGCTTTCATCTGATTAAAAAGATCTCCTTTTTTCAGTTAGGTCTTTTTAGCATGAGAGGCTATTGGGTATTTGAGTATGTTTGTAGTGGTTTGCTATAATGTTTGAAGGATAACTCAGGACTGGCTTCCTCCCCACTGCCCCGTAGTTAGTGGAATGCTAATAGTTGCCACAGCATGGGCCAATAATGGACAGAGGCACACATTGTCCACCTGTTCCAGATGAATCCTCCAAAACTCCTGTAGTCTTCAGTGGGAGTGTTACTGGAAGCCATGTCCAGATACCTGCGGTCTCCATGTAGAGCATCTTTGTTTACTATTATTGTCAGACCCTGTTTGGGGGGGGAGGGGGCACAGTATAAGGAGGGCCAACCGGGCCTCATCCATGTAGGCTGGTATTGTTTGCCTCTTATGTCCTTTATCCTGGGTCCATCCTATTATGAAGTACAACCCTTTCATCTTTTGACTTTCAATGGCAGCGATGGTGAGAAGTCACAAGTCTTCTCAGGAAGGTAGTGTGAGGGTGTGTAAACTCAGAACCCAACAATCACCCAGTAGCTCAGTAATGGATTGTCCGTCCCAGTGGTTCACTTTGGAAAGGAAAGTACTATATTGTACCAACTTAAAACGAAATAAAACACTAGAAATACTATGAGGCCCACCCCTTCCTTTACTTGTGTGTCCCTATTGTGGTGAGGCTAGGCAGCCTCCCCTTGTGGTTAGTGTCTGTGCAGCTTGAATCAAGGCTCAGGTGTATATTAACTCCTGTTAAAAAAAGAAAAAAAATCAGTACATTGAGTTTCAGACTCTTACCAGTTACATGTCTCGGTGTTCAAATCGCTGCCAACAAGGAACCAGCAACAATGCCTTATCTCTCGTTCCAGCTTCTGGGAGGAGATGCGCTGTTCACAGGAACGACCAGCTTTTGTCAGTTCAGGCAGGCCATGGCAAGAGACAACAGCAGGGTCTGTCTCCAAGATCCTTCGACAAGAACATAGCTACTAGGTGTCACATGGTCACACAGCACGTGGCAGGTCCCTTTCGCCTTCTTGGCCTTGTGGTGATACATTGCAGGTGGGCCACACCACCTGAAAGGAGTGGCCAAAGGGGCACGATGCGCGGCTACGTGCATACTTCTTGATCACAGTAGCAAGGACCATGGTGGGCGTAGTTCTTGATAATAGTGGTGGGGACTGCCGCAGACACAGTTCTCAGCCACATTGACGAGGATGGCTGCAGCTGCTCATCTTGGCATCGTGGTGAGGTCAGTCGCAGTTCTTACCACAACTGTGACTTTTCCAGCCTGCAATTGAAATACCGGAGAGACTGGTGCCCATCACTCCTGGAAGTGGCAGATCATTCTCCTCCCCCATCCTTTTCCTAGCACATGTCAACAACACAGGGATTTCATTGCTTTTGGCTCTCCCTGGGCAGTCACACCTCCTGCAGGATTGGCAGGCTCCAATCTCCTCTAATCAGGCAGGCTGGCTAATAGGTGCTTCTAGTCAGATTAACCGCTTCTTCCAGCAAGTCAAGACTTCAGTTGATGTCCCCTCACCTCTGGGAACCTAGGAGACACCAGCTCTGCTTGCATAGTAGTCTTCTCAGCATTTGGGACTGGAAGAATAAGTGGGTCAGTGGCTACCAGTTTTCTACAGTCAATCAAATAGGGGATATTGATTCCTCGTCTGCACTTTAAGGACTGGTTTGAAGTGTTCATTTCAGGCTACTCTCTAGACTCAGCCTTTGTGTAGAGTGATGCTCCTCAGACCAGGGTAGTCTTCAGGCTGGCATACCCTCAACAAAGGCACAAAGAGATGCAAGCATTCTGCACCTGGCTATCATCAGCAACTCTGAAAAGTAATCGGAGGAAGGACAAAAGTCTGGACTCACCTAAAGGGTTCTTTTCACCCTGAGTTAAGTTGCTCCGTTCACCCAGCACCCTATCTACCCAATGGCAATACTACAGGAACAATAATCAGCGGCTCCTCTCAGCAAAAGGCTTAATCAAATTTCTAAGGTAGGCTTGCCCCCTTTCTCTCCTCTTTAGTGTCTAGGTCTTCTTCCTTCCCACTTCAGGAACATCAGCAGTACACTTCCACTTTCTGGTAAAACAAGCTCACTATCATCTTGTGCACTGGAACAGAGTGGATCCCACAGGCCTCCTTTAATCTGGCTGACTCCTACACACTCTGAAAGTACTACCCTGCCCACATACACAAACACCCACAACATACACTTTTGTTAGCACATAGAAGCAGAACTTTACACAAGTGGACTAGAAAAAAAAGTATTGAACTAAAAAGGAGATGGAGCGGACAGGTGTTTGTGACTACCCACTCAGCCTAGTCCATAGATGCACTGACTTGGGTGAAGCTAGGGGTACCAGTTTTGGAGATAAAGTTCATGTTTACAGGTCTACTGTTTTCCTAATGGGTGGAAGTCGATAATTCATCTTGAAAAATGGGCAGACCTCCTCTGTCCACACGCAAAGCAGTCTTAGCAGAGTTGCTTGACCCTGATTGTGACTGACTGTAGAGGACCTTTTAACTACCTCTTTCTGTGCTGATCCTAAATTATAAATTTCTGGATAAGGTGTTAGCAAACAAGGTAATGCCTGTGGACTTACCACAAGTGTAAGCCCTGACCCGAGCATATAATACTAGTGAGGAGTTTTGCACTTGATAGTAGCCTCAACAGAAAATTACCGAGTCCCCTTGTTCTCATCATTTGATGTAGAGAAAGCATTTGATACCCTGAGATTGGATTATTTATATTAGGTGCTGGAACAAATTAACTTTGGCCTGGACTTAAGGGGATGGATTTCATTACTATACATGGGACCACCCGTAAGAGTCAGGACTGGAGAGTTAATTTGGCCTGTCGCGGTAGGTGGACTTGGCAGGTATGTCACCACTTATGTTTGTGCTAACAACAGAACCCCTAGTCTCTTGTATACGCTAGAGTGTGGATGGCAGGGGAATGGTTGTAGCGGGTATTAAATATAGGATTTCATTGTACACTGATGATGTCCTTTTTGTAGTTTAGAAATCCTAATGTAGTTCTGATGAAGGAAATGGTGGATTAGTTTGTCATTTTTTCAGGACTGACGGACAACTTTGAGAAATCCTGCCTTTTTCCCTTGAAATCGCAGAAT
This sequence comes from Calotriton arnoldi, assembly GCA_963921515.1. Taxonomy (NCBI): domain Eukaryota; kingdom Metazoa; phylum Chordata; class Amphibia; order Caudata; family Salamandridae; genus Calotriton; species Calotriton arnoldi. Next base: position 1,736,845 of record CAWUFW010000128.1, on the reverse strand, counting down.
GAAGTGACACTGTTGTCATTTAGACGTGACCCTCTGAGATGCACTTCAGACACATTTACATATTTAGGAATACAAATCTACCATACTAGTGTAGACTTCTTTAGAGGTAAACTAGGGATGTGCTTTAGCAGCTCTGAGCACCTCAGTGACATTTTTTGGTACGCTACTGTTCTCGATTATAAGTAGGGTGGCTCTTTCGAAAATGATTGTTAGCCCATTTACTACTTTGTGAATATACTAATAATAATTCTACTAGCGGGGGGTGTGGCCGGCAAGATGGCCACTCAGATGTCTTGAGACCGAGCTCCGTCGCCCGAGTAACTAATCCTGAGGCATCCTCCCCGTAGGAGCCACAAAATGCACTCCACCTGAGTCGTGCGGATGCCTGAACTTCTGCACATTCCCCTGATACCCCCTGAATGGGGGTTTGAGCGCCTGATACTACCGATTTTGACCTGCCTAATTGCGCTGTCACCTGCCTGGGAAGGCTGTGCAGGAGGACGGCGTAGCTGAGGCTGGAGAAGAGAGGTGGGGGCTGCAGTGCGGTGCATCTCCTATTGCCCCAATGGCACGCCTATGGGAGTGCGGTGGCACCCCGAAGGAGAATGCGCAGCTTAGGGGCCTGCGAACAGAGTTCGGGGTCAATGGTTGGGCAGAGATGTGCCGTCAGGCTGCATGTGTGGAGTGCCCAGGCTGCTTCGACCCACGACAAGGATCCTGCGGCAGTGAGTCCAGGCCCCCTTCTGGGCGCGAGCTGAGGGACACATGGTCTGCCCCCAGCAGCTGTGGAGAGTCGTGGGGCCCTGGAGTGTAGTAAATGGGGCGCCTGTGGCCTAGTACAGACCTGGAGTGGGTGTCGTTGCCCGTGCGGCAGGGACCCGGGGTGGAGCAATCCTGATGCTCTGAAGAGTCCGGCTGGCTGCGCCCCCAGTTGGACAGCAGAGGGGGACGAGGACACGGGCATCCTGTTACGGTGCCATCGGACCACATATGAGCCGGCAGAGGCATTCAGCAGGCGTTGAAGAGAGCCTGGGCTGGAGGATGCCGTTCAGGCCAAGACTTTGAGCTGGGGGAGAGCAACTTGAGTCTTCCTGGTGTATTAACTTGAGTGGCCTGGAGTAGGGAACAAGGTGTTAAGGATGGCCTGTGCCCTCAGGGGGCTACAATAAGGGCGCACAACAGCTGCCTCGCGGTGTCAGCCCTGGCATGCACTGAGAACTGACTGGGTGGGGCACCCTGAGACCAACTATGGTGAAGGATAAGTACCCAAAGGCCAACAGAACAACACAATCACCCAGTATGCAATGCTGTAGCGCTGTACACGTCAGGTGCCGGATTCAGACTGGGAACCATCAAGGGCGGCGTTGATGGAAAGCAATACAGGGGTCCCGCACCATATTAGAAGGCAAGATTGATACCGTGGCTATAAAGGTGGGACTCCTGCGTGCAGACCTCCGCAATGTGTCAGATAGAGTGGCAGTAACTGAGCAAGCACTTGCTGACCTGGGCCAGGATATTGCCACCCTCAAGCAACAAGTCGCAAAACTGATGGCCACAGCAAGGATGCTGGAAGACAGGGCAGAGGATGCTGAGGGCTGATTCTGCCATAACCTGCGGCTGGTGGGGTTCCCTGAAAGAACGGAGGAGAACTCAGCGGAATCCTTCCTCAAGGACTGGCTCCAAAACACTCTTAAGCTGGAGAGCCTGTCCTGCATGTTCACGGTGGAGCAGGCACACAGCGCGCTGGCAATGCGTCCTCAACCGGGTCCCCACCTAGAGCCCTTATTGCACAGATCTTTAATTACCGTGACAGGGACTGTATCCCTAAGGCAGCCTGGGAAGCAGGAATGCTGACGTACGAGAATCACAACGCTACTTTTCCAGGCTATACCCGGAGAGTCCAATCCCAGAGAAAGTCATTTGTGGAAGTCAAGCAGAAACTCAGGATTATGAGGTTGTCGTACATGTTGTTTGTGCGAGGCTCCAATGGCTGCACAGGGCAGGACCAACCTTTTTGACCAACCCCAGGATGTTTGGGCCTGGCTTGAACAATGGGACAAGGTGCAAAGGTTCTTTGAGGACTGGTCGAGGTAGAGGAGGGGGATGAAGAACTGTGCAAGGACAGCCAACGGCGGGGGAGGCTACGGAATCCCGGATTGAAGTGCAGGAGGATGGCACACTCACAGATGTACTGATGGGCGTTGTCAACCTAATCTGTAACCAGAGCAGTAGGGAGGAGGGCACGGTCACGACTCCATCAGGGACTGATGCATCATAGTCTGGTTGATATGGCTGCCTGATTCTTGGTGGAACTGCCTGACTATGGTCTTGGTTTGAAAGTATTTTGAGAGGAGGAGAGGGATGGCGAGATATAGGACGTGTGTGGCTCAGGTCCACTCGATAATAGGGTGCTCCAATTGGACAACAAATGATGGGTGCATATGGCAAGTGATACTATTGCATTTCAGCTCCTACAGCGGTAATCATTCAGTGCACTGTTCCGGCAGCCAGGGCGAAACCTGGTATGGAACTCTGCCCTGTTTGGGGTGGGAAAAACACCACCATTGCTTGCCCCTGCACTTCAGGGTGGAATAGTATAGTTTACTGTGCAAGAGTTTAGGGCTGCCTGTAGAGACAGTGCCAACCAGTTTGATCACAGTGAGGTGGAAGTAGGGGGGGGGGTACCTGTGCTAGTTTAGCGCAGGATGGTGGACGATCACGATTGGTTTGTTCATTGTTGTTGGGGTGGGAAGTGGTAATGGGGGGGTTCTGTAATTGTTTTTGGTACAGGTCATTCGAGTGGTGCATGCAGGGATGCAGTGCGGAAGGAAAGGGACGCTCTGCTTCTGGGGAAGTGCGAGATCCAGAGACAGTACGGGAGTGGGTATTTACCACCTGTATGGTACAGAATTATAAGATAATCACATGGGATGTTAAATGTCTGGGTAGCTGTGTGAAAAGGTATAGGGTACACTCCTATTTAAGACGTAGTGGTGTGAGTATTGCATGTCTGCAGGAAACACACCTCACTAAGAGTGAAGCAGGTAAACTGAGGAAAAGATGGAGGGGGCAATTGATCACATCCACCTTCTCCTATGTGCCCGGGGTGGCAGTATGGGTGGCTCCCGGGGTCCCCTTCTGCCCTCCTCTATATGAAGGCGGACATAGAGGGTCGGTACGTCCTGGTACAGGGAGTGCTGGACCGGGTGGACATAACCATTCTGAACACATACGCCTCCAATGTAGAAGGTTATTCCTAATAAAGTAGGCACTACTGATGGATAATATGATTGGAGAGGCTACTATCTGTTGGGGACTTTAACTGCATCTTGGATGCCAACATGACAGGCGACTCCCCCAGAGCCACAACTAAACCTGGATTGGGGACATGCTGACTGATGCAATGCGTAATCTAAGATGTGAAGATGTTTGGTGAGAGAGCGATCCGGGGGTGGGGGAGAGAGAGTAGTCCTATTATGCGGTCACTCATGATAACCTACAGTCAGCTGGATCATGCTCTGGGTACAGCAGCCGTAAGGGCAGGCAGTCAGACGATCGCATACCTGGGGAGATTCTTATCTCACCACTCCCTGATATTGCTGGAGTGGAGCGAAGCACGGGTTCGGAATTGGAGGAAGTAGTGGCGAATGCAGACGGACACCCTACTGGATGCGCCGTTTAGGCAGATGCTTGGTGAAAAGATCACATAATATCTGGAGGGCAATTGGGGCTCGACGACTAGGAGTACTGAATGGGAGGCGTTAAAGGCAGTCATTCGAGGGGAATGTCTAGGTAAGGTTGTGCTCTGCACCTGCAATTGCAGAGTGTGCTTGGGGACCTGGAGACTAAACTGGTGGAGGCCCAAAGAGGGTATGCTGGGGACCGAGATGAAGATTGTGATTAAGAGGCGCTTGGGAGACACATGGGTTAGACTGGACCGGTTCACACGGCGGGAATATCGACAACAGTTGCACTGGGAGGGGGACAAGCCTAGTAGGTTGCTGACCTGGCTGCTTAAGTGGGAGATAGACAGAAGCCATATTGTAGCGCTCCGTCGACGGAATGGGACCATGGCCAATACCCAAACCCTTATTAATGACACTTTAGGGGATCACTTACAGGACATCTATGGTGGGGGGGAAGCTGGGAGACTCCACACCAGTCACCAGCCAACATCTGCCTGGAAGAGATTAGAGAAGCGATAGGTAAAATAAATAGAAGGAAGACACCGGGGGATGATGGCTTCCCGGTGGAGTTCTACCAGGCTTATGCGGAGCAGCTGGCGGGTCCGCTACTTGAGGTACTCTGAGGTACAGGAGTGTGAAACACTGCCCTGTACCCTGAGGGAGGGAGTGATATGTATGGTCCCAAAACCTGGGGCGGGATGCAACAGATCCATCTTCCTACAGGCCCCTCACCATGCTCATCGTGGACACCAAGGTATTATGTAAGGTCCTAGCGGAAAGGTTGACTGACGTGGTGGTAATACTAGTGCATGAGGACCAGTATGGTTTTATGCCGGGGTGAAGCACAGCCTTAAACGTGCATAGGCTCGCTCATGTGCTGCTTTCTGTACAGGGTCGTGACAGGGAGTTGGCGCTGGTGTCTCTTGACATACTGATTCCTTTGACAAGGTAGAGTGGCATTGTATGCAACTTGTGCTCGGAAGACGGGGTTTGGTCCTCAATTCTGTAAATTGGTGAAGTTCTTATATACGACAACCAGCGCTAGGCTTCGCAGTGGGGGAATGATGTCTGACGAATGGTGTGTGCGGAGAGGCACGTGGCAGGGCTTCCCGCTATCGCCGCTGCTCTTTGCCTTGGCAATGGAGCCATTGGCGGCAATGTCTTCGGAAAGATATGGCAGACGAAAGCATTGTGGTGGGGGATGTTACGCATCTGATATCCCTCCACGCAGATGATGTTTTTTCTATCTGCAGCACCCTGTGGAGAGGGTATCGCAGCTTCTGGTGCGGTTGGGGACATTTGGGGAGGTGGCGGGTCTGCGCGTTAATAAGCGGAAGTCGCTGGTGTTTTCCCTGGGGGCACTTGAGGGGGCGCCTGGGCTGTACCTGGCCCCTTTGAGGTTGTGTTGGGAGACTGCTCCCCTCCGGTATCTTGGTGGGCCACACAAGGGAATACTAGCGGCGGTATTGTGTTGAGCCTTTCGTTTGACAGATTAATGAAGTTATGTTTCCGGAACATACTGCCACTTTCCATGATTGCGGTGGCGAAAATAGTGTTCCTTCCCAGGTGCTTATATGTACTCCAAAATCTGCTTTATACACTCCAGTGTAGTTTGCTCAAGACATTGGACAGTTTGATGATTTTCCTTGTGTGGGCTGGGAGGAGGTTCGTGTCGCACTGCCGTAGCACAAACTAAACCTGTTGGGGGGCCGTCTGGGCCTACCAGACCTAGAACTTTACTGTTACGCATCCAAACTGTAGTATGCTGCCAAATGGGCGTCTGGGGATGATAACTGAGAGATCAGACTGCTGCACGATGCTCAAGCGCGCACTCCTTGATGAAACTGCTCTTTCACTGATTGCGCCGCCAAATGGTACTCCTTATCTGGTCAGACAGGTGGCAGAGGTGTGGTAGCAAGTGGTCACCAGTGTGTTCAAGTGACTTTCCTTCTCTAGGGAGCTAGACTTGTAGACGCTACTTCCATTTAGACGTAATGGGGAGGACATGTCCGTAGTGAGATGGATGGAGGGGATGTGTGAAACGCTGGGTGATCTATACGCAGAGGAGGTGTTAATCATCTTTACGCTGGCACGAGAGGCGTTTGCGGAGGGAGTTGCTGCAATATGCCAAGCTGGCAAGCATGGCCCGGGAAATCTGTATTTCCTGAACAGTCCCCATTGGCTGACTCCTTGCAACTAATGCTAACAGCGGGGTCGATGAGGCACATGGTGGCTCACCTTTGTAAGACACTCAGGGCAGTTGGGACCTCGCTGGTGCTTGTGGCATGGCGAGCGTGGGGGGAGCCAGTGAAGGGTGCCCAATGGCACCCTTCACTGATCCGGAATGGAGTTCGACCTGTGAGTTAGTGCAGAAAGTCTTGTGCAGTGCTAGATGCAAACTGGCACATTTTAATTATGTGCATCTCACATACTTAACACCAATTAAATCTAGCAGGATGTATATGGGCGGGGGCAGACTATCCCATGTGCAGAGGAGAAGGGGCCTCCTTATTGCATATGGCATGGGAGTTTCCGAGTGTATATGATTATTGGCTACGGGTGGTAGCAAAGATGAGGAAGGTGACAACGTTGGTAATAGAGAAATCACCCCAGGTGTACCTGCTTGATATTATTAAGAGACCCAAAGGAGGCAAAATGAGCTGTAGGTTCCTACAGTTGGCTTTAGTGTTGGCTAAAAGGTGGGTGGCCATTGGGTGGTTGGGTACTCTGGCCCCCTCCATCACACTACAGGGATGTGGAAGAGTTGGCCATAGCTGAAGAAGTGGATATGAAACGTAATCATATGGACGACAAAATACAAGAGGACTTGGATATCTGGGCTACATTACTGGAGAACATGCACACTGGTCGGGACAGGAACGATGACCAGGATTTGCAGTCACAGAACACAGTCTTCTAACTCTCAGGGGCACGTCTGGGGGGGATGTGGGAACAGCAGCTGTCGTTGCAGGAGCACACTGAGTGTGGAGAACTGGGAGGTGGAAACTAGGGAGTTCCCTAGAATGTGAGAATGGAGGGGTATAAATGACTGAATGTGGAGGGACGAGCAACAGCTGAATTGAAGGTATCAGCTGGGTGGAGACGGTATGGAGCGAGAATAGGACTGCTTTCCTGGTATTGTATCATTGATGATGCTGTAACTGCATAGTGACTGTACCATTTCATGTTACCGTTGTTGTTCTTGTTCATATTGTATTGCTCATTGGCGGAAAAGCATATAATATGCATGTCATTATTGCAATATGTTGTATTGCCTCAATGTCAATCAATCAGAGGTTTAAAATCGCGCTACTCACCCGTGAGGGTCTCAAGGCGCAGGGTGGTGGGGGGGAGGGGGTGCAGCTCCGGTTCAGCCGAAGAGCCAGGTCTTGAGGCTCTTCCTGGAGGTGTGCAGAGTAGGGGAGCGTCCGATGTTGACTGGGAGCTCGTTACAGGGCGAGGTCGGCGGAGCGGAGGTTCCTTTTGGGTACGTGGAAGGAGACTCTTTCGTTGAGGTATTTGGGTCTGATGTTGTGGAGGGATTTATAGGCGGGGGTTAGTAGCTTGAAGGTTACTCCCTTCTCGACTGGGAGCCAGTGGAGTTCTCCCAGGTGTTGGGTGATGTGCTCATGTCGTGGGATGCCGAGGACTAGTTTGGCCGCGGTATTCTGGATGGTCTGGAGTTTGTGTAGCAGGGATTTGTTGATTCCAGCGTAGAGGGCGTTTCCGTAGTCCAGTCTGCTAGTTATAAGTGCGTGGGTGACGGTCTTTCTGGCTTCGGGGGGGGGGGTCCACTTGAAGGTCTTGCAGAGGATGCAGAGGGTATTGAAGCAGGTGGAGGCGATGGCGGTGATCTGTCGGGTCCTGGTGAGGGAGGAGTCAAGTATGATGCCGAGGTTCCGGGTGTGGTCCGTGGGTGTGGTTGGGGTGCCGAGGGCAGAGGGCCACCCGGAGTAGTCCCATGCAGAGGGGGATGGTCCGAGGACTAGGACTTCTGCCTTCTCCGAGTTGAGTTTCAGACAGCTGCTGCTCATCCAAGCAGCAACGTCTTTCATTCCTTCTTGGAAGCTGAGTCTGGTGGTTTTGGGGTCCTTCGTGAGAGAGAGGATGAGCTGGGTGTCGTCGGCGTAGGATACAATGCTGAGTCCATGTTGTCTGATGATGGCGGCGAGGGTGAGCTACTGACCAATGAGCAATAAAAAGAATTTAAAAAAACAATAATAATTCTACTAGCATTTTAGGGAGCTACTATTGTTATCCATGTTGAGTTTAGGGTAAAAGCAAGTGTCGGAAAGCATTAGAGAAGTTTGAGCTGCCACTGACCAAAAAGGGTGAGGGGGTCGGGGGGAGGGTTTTAAGGGATTGGATCACCTGACTTTAAACTATACTACATTGCTTTCCAAGTGCAGTGCGTGACCAACTGGTTGTCAACAGAGGACAACAAAGATGCTGGAATTTAAAGAGGCAAGATTTGACCACTGTTTAGAACATCATGCAAAACTTTCAACTTTTGGGATTAATAAAGGTGGCACAATAACTTTGGAAACTGAGAAACAGAGAGAATATACACCAGAGCTCCCGTTGTGGTGTCACCCTAGGTTGCAAAAAACATGCACATAGATAGGAGTTGGTGGGGAAGAGTTGGCCTTAAATAGTTGTGTGACCTATATTAGGCGAATATCCTGTGCACCTTTTCGGAGGTTAAGAGGGATTCAGAATTCACTCGGGTCATTTTTGCACATATGGTAATGTTCTGGTTGTAGCTAAAGCAACATGGAAGTAAGAGACAAATTAATCAATGACATGATATACTAAATGTAATAGTAACACTTGTTCTATTATGTCAGATAGTGACAGCACTTTATCAAGTACTCCTCAAGTCTAATAGGAAGGATCGTTCAGCGGCCGCGCGCAGGGGGAGCGCCGAAGGCAAGCCCGTCTGCGCCCGTCCGCGCCTGGACCGCGCCCAGCGCCAGGACCCCTGGACCCCACGACGCCCGACACCGCTACGATGCCAGATCCCTCCACGCACTCAACACCGGACGATCACACACCTGCTTCCTGGCCGCCCCGAAGCGCACCCACGGAGCTTTCACCTGCCGGAACTGCAGCTTCACAAGCATCCGCCCCACCATGCCGCCGACCAGGAAAGAACCCAACCACCTCAGATGCATCCTTCTCAACACCCGCTCCGCCCGAAAACACGCCGTTGAACTCTGGGACCTACTCGACTCAACCTCCCCAGACGTCGCCTTCCTGACGGAGACCTGGCTGAACCCTGCCTCGGCACCCGACATAGCCATAGCCGTCCCGGAAGGCTACAAGATCACCCGCAGGGACCGCACCAACGGAGCAGAAGGAGGAATCGCCATCATCCACAGGAACACTCTCAGAGTCTCGACCAACACCGACGACACCCTCAGCACCGCCGAACACTTGCACTTCCAGATCCACACCGATCCCAACACCACCCTCAGAGGAACCCTCGTCTACAGACCCCCCGGACCCCGACCACAGTTCAGCGACTCCATTGCCGACTTCGTCAGCACACACGCCCTCGCCTCCACGGACTACATCCTCCTCGGGGACCTGAACTTCCACCTCGAGAACAACAACGACACCAACTCCACCACCCTGATCGACAACCTAGCCAACCTCGGACTCGGACAACTCGTCACAACACCCACCCACTCCGCCGGTCACACGCTTGACCCCATCTTCTCCGCAAGCCCCCACGTCTCCTTCAACCACACCACCGAACTCCACTGGACCGACCATCGCTGCATCCACTTCACCTTCAAGAAACCCACCACGCACCACCGCACCCAACAGATGCCCCGCCGCTGCTGGAGCAAAGTCACCGAAGACCAGCTAACCACCACCCTCGCCCAGAGCCCACCCGCCGACCCCCGACACCGCCGCCCGCAACCTCAGACAGTGGATCAACGAATGCGCCAACACCCTCGACCCGATCAAGAAACCCTCCAACAGTCACACCAACAAGAAAGCCAGCTGGTTCACTGAAGACCTCCGGGCCTCCAAGCAAACCTGCCGAAAGCTGGAGAAGATCTGGCTCCGTGAACGAACACCGGACAGCCACGCAGCCCACAAGAACGCCACCCGCAGACACCATCACCTCATCAGATCCGCCAAAAGGGCCTCCTTCAAAGACCGCCTAGACAACAACGCGCACAACAGCAAAGAGCTCTTCAACATCGTGAAGGAACTCTCCAACCCCAGCTCCAACACCAACGACGTCCCACCCTCGCAAGACCTGTGCGACTCGCTGGCCACCTTCTTCCACCGCAAGATCGCAGACATCCACGACAGCTTCAACGCCACGACCGCCCCGACAACCACTGAGACCTCCGCCCCCACGACCACCATCCGCACCAACCGCCTGCTCTCCTGGACCAACATCAACGACGACGACACCATCAAGATCATGAACACCATCCACTCCGGATCTCCGTCAGACCCATGCCCACACCACATCTTCAACAAAGCCAGCACAGCCATCGCACCCCATCTCCGGAAAGTCATCAACACCTCCTTCGAGACAGCAACCTTCCCGGAGAGCTGGAAGCACGCCGAGATCAACGCCTTACTCAAGAAACCCAAGGACCTCAAGAACTTCCGGCCCATCTTCCTGCTCCCGTTCCCGGCAAAGGTCATCAAGAAGACCGTCAACAAACAACTGACCCGCTACCTCGAGGAGAACAACATCCTGGACCCTTCCCAGTCCGGGTTCCGCAGCAACCACAGCACCGAGACTGCCCTCATCGCCGCCACCGATGACATCAAGTCCCTGCTGGACAACGGAGAAACAGCGGCCCTCATCCTCCTGGACCTGTCAGCCGCCTTCGACACGGTCTGCCACCACACACTACGAACACGCCTCCACAACGCCGGGATCCAAGAGAAGGCCCTGGACTGGACCACCTCCTTCCTCTCCGGCAGAACACAGAGCGTCCGCCTTCCCCCCTTCCGCTCCGAAGCCACCGAGATCATCTGCGGCGTACCCCAAGGCTCTTCCCTCAGCCCAACTCTGTTTAACATCTACATGGCACCGCTCGCCCACGTCGCCCATCGGCACGACTTCAACATCATCTCCTACGCCGATGACACCCAGCTGATCCTCTCCCTCACCAAGGACCCCCACACCGCCAAAACCAACCTTCACGAAGGAATGAAGGCCGTCGCTGAATGGATGAGGAACAGCCGACTGAAGCTGAACTCGGACAAGACGGAGGCCCTCATCCTCGGATCCACCCCTTCGGCCTTGGACGACTCCTGGTGGCCGACCGCACTGGGAACCGCCCCAACACCCACCGACCACGCACGCAACCTAGGGGTCATCCTCGACTCCACCCTCTCCATGACTAAACAGGTCAACGCCGTCTCCTCCGCCTGCTTCAACACCCTCCGCATGCTCCGCAGGATCTACAAGTGGATCCCCACTGAAAGAGAAGAACGGTCACCCAGGCCCTCGTCAGCAGCAAGTTGGACTACGGAAACGCCCTCTACGCAGGAGCCTCGGCCAAACTCCTGAGACTGCTCCAACGCATCCAGAACGCCTCTGCACGCCTGATCCTCGATATCCCTCGCCGCAGCCACATCACACCCCACCTGAGAGACCTGCACTGGCTCCCGGTCAACAAGAGGATAACCTTCAAACTCCTCACCCACGCACACAAGGCACTCCACAACACCGGACCTACACCCCCACCCGCCAGCTCCGCTCTGCCGACCTCGCCCTCGCCACTGTCCCCCGCTTCCGAAGAGCGACCTCCGGTGGCAGATCGTTCTCCCACCTCGCCGCCAAGACCTGGAACACCCTCCCCATCCACCTACGGCAGACCCAAGACCTGCTGACCTTCAGAAAACTCCTCAAGACCTGGCTTTTCGAGCAGTAGCAGTATTCCCCACCCCAGCGCCTTGAGACCCTCACGGGTAAGTAGTGCGCTTTACAAATGATATGATTGATTGATATCAAATCTAATTAGTAAGAAAACAGCGTTTTATAGTTTACTAAAGATGATTGGGTTAGAGTAAACAAACAAAAAAAATTGTACTACATGGATGTCTCAAAATGCTTGGTTCAAACTAATGCAGTTTAATATTCTTCACCAAACTTATCCGACTCCAAGGAATCTTAGCAGGGTACATAAGGTGGGGTAAAGGATGAGTGCCCATATGTAAGTAAGATGATGCTGGGTTTCTTCATATTGTCTGGGGTTGCCTGGCCCTTGTTCAAGTTGGAAAGAAGTGATCGAAATGATTACCAAACTGTTGGGTAAAGAAATAGAAAGCATGCAGACCAAAAAAGATGAAATACTAAAGCAAGTTTGAAAACTTAACTCACCCTCCTGAAATTTTGTATAGCTACGTTTTGAAGGGTCCATTAAGGTTACTGCCAGGAATGCCTGACTGAGTGAAAGACAGAAGTGGGAGAACGCTGAATGTATAGTACTAAGATACTTGGCTGCACACTTGAGACCAGATAGTTTGCATGGGATCCATTCTTTAAACTGCATTAGTTTGAACCAAGCATTTTGAGACATCCATGTAGTACAATTTTTGTATTTTGTTTATATAGTGCACAATACTAGGGACTTAGTAGTAAATCAAATAAGCCAATCATGGAAACACCAATCCATAATAACAATTTACACAGAGACCATATGCACTTTAGCACTGAACAACAGTGGTAAAGTGCCCAAAGTCCTAAAACCAACAAAAACGGGCTCAACAGCAGGAAGCCAAAAAGCAAATAAAGTCTGGGGATAAACCCGCTGGAAAAGCCATGTCTAACAGTACTCAAGGGTGTCAATTGAGTTTCTCAACTTCTAAACGAAGTGTTTCCATGATTGGCTTATTTGATTTACTACTAAGTCCCTAGTATTGTGCACTATGTGTGCCCGTGGCCTGTAAATCAAATGCTGCTAGTCGGCCTGTACCTCTGATTCTGCCACCCACACAAGCAGCCTTGCAAAAGGTTCTCAGACCTGCCACTGCAGTGTCTGCGCGCAGTCTCTACTGCCATTTCGACCTGGTAAGTGCACCCACTTGTAGGCCCTAACCTTCCCTTTTATTACATGTGAGTCACCCTTATGGAAGGCCCAAGGTACCCCTGTGGGCAGGGTGCAGTGTATGTGAAAGTAGGACATGTACTGATGTGTGTGACATGTCCTGATAGTGGAATACAGTTTATTTAGTTTTTCACTATTGAAAGGCGATCTGTCCCATAGGATAGAATGGGAGTTTATTTATAACATCTTATAAGTATAACTTCCCATTGGGAAAAGATGGAAAGAAGGAGTTTAGTATGCCTGAACTCAGAATATAAAGCTGCATCTTTTAGTAAAAATGATTTTTAAATTCTGTGTTTTGAAAATACCACTTTTAGAAAGTAGGTATTTTCTTGCTTAGTCATCCTGTGTGCCTCTGCTGAGTTGTGTATTGACGCTCTGGTTTTGGATTGACAGGGGCTGGGGATGTGCATTCACTGTAGACAGCCACTGGTGGGGGGACGGTTGATGTGTGTCCTGCCTTTCCTGGATGAGTCAGGGCTGGGCTGAATAGACCGGGGTTGCATTTAGAGTAGGGGGAGGAGATTTCCTTTCACCTGAATGGGCCTGGTCTGCCTTACACAATGCTGTCTCCCACCTGCTGCCGGGAAGCTGGACCAGAGAGGACAGAACTAGTTTCGACTGAGCACAGGGCTTTTCTGCCACCAGAGAACAAAGAGAATTGCTGTATAAATATTGGGGCCCAGTCCCTATAACTTTAGATCATTTCTGGAATTCAAGAGGAAACTTTGCCAAGGAGAAGAGCTGGAGAATCTGAAGGAGAAGTACTGCCACTTTGCTTTGTGCTGTCTGGGGTTTGCCTGCAGTGGCTGTTTCCGCCAAGGAAAGGACAAGGACTTTTCTGTGTGCTGTGTCCCCTGCTTGAGGAAGATCTCAAAGGGCTTGAAATAGAGCTTGTCTCCTGTTCTGAAGTCTCAGGGACACAAAGACTTCACCACCAGCTCCCCTGAGCTTCCTTCCTGGGAGTTCTGACCTGCCAAGAGGTGCCTATTGCTGAGTTGGGCCTCTGGAGGTTGTTCCTGCTGTTGGGAGCTGGAAAAGAGACGCAACTACGAGAAGCTTGACGCAGCACCTGCCCGCGGCTGGAGAAATCGCCGCACCGCGTGCACCGAACTACGAAGTCCAAGATCACCGCACCGATTCCGACGAAGGCCCTGCTGTGCGGCAGCAAGAACCAACGTATCGTGGAACCGCGGCTGGAGAGACCAACGCAGCGCCATTGCGGCATGAGAACCGACGCATCCCTGATCTCCACGCATCGCACCCGGGCAACAAGTCTACAAGGACACCGGGCCCGAAGTAAGAAACCGACGCATCACCTCCCTGCTCCGTAAAAAACTGACGCATCTCCTCCCCTTCAGTAAGGAACTGACCCATCACCTCTCCTGCATGGCAGTAAGGAACTGACGCATCACCTCCCCTTCAGTAAGGAACTGACGCATCACCTCTCCTGCGTGGCAGTAAGGAACTGACGCATCACCTCCCCTGGAGTAAGGAACAGATGCATCACCTTCCCTGCATGTAAGGAACTGACGCATCACCTTACCTGCGGCTGTTTTTGTTTATGATTTTGACGCATCCAAGGTACTTTGTGTTGAAAGTGTCACATCTATAGTTTGCTATGGACAGAACTGTTTTTACCTTCTAAGAAGTACATTTTGATTACTGTATTGTGTATTTTTGTCGTTTTGGTCTTGTTTGGTTTAGATAAAGATTACTTATTTTTCTAAACTGGTGTGGTGTCCATTTGTAGTGTTTTCACTGTATTACTGTATGTGTGCACAAATGCTTTACACACTGCCTCTGAGATAAGCCTGTCTGCTTGTGCCAATCTACCAAGGGGTTGAGCAGGGGTTATTTTAGAAGTGTATCCCCCTTACCTTGACTAGGAAGAAGGGTCCCTAGTTGGACAAAGGTGCAAACCATTGCCAACTAGAGACCCCCATTTCTAACAAGTACTCTGTATGAATCGTTTAACACAAGTATAATGGCTGGCGGGTTGATACATATGGTGATATTAGAATAAAGGTGTGGAGATGGAATACATTACCACTGCTCTCAACTACAATGACATAAATAAGCCAAAGTTTGGTAGGTGTGCTGCCCAGGGGGAACTACTTCATGGAAACCCATGATGTGACATATATGTATTCAATAATTAATTCAGTCAAATCAGCAAATAACTAGGACGGAACGACCACAAGGTTATTAAGTTAGATGCTTTTTAATAGTTACTTCGGAATAATGTCTGTTTGCACAAGAAGAATCCAAGGATACTAGATATGAAGCTACATTGATGCATATGTGAAGAATATTAAACTGCTCTCTGCATTGTGATGAATCATGAATTAAAAAAAAAAATTATATTAAAGAAGTAATACCATAAAAAAAATAGGGTAAGTTTATCCTATTAATTCAGAAAACGCTAAACCACATCACAAGCGCAACCGTAACCAATTATGCTTGAGATCAGTATTGGAAACAAAAATGATTCTATTGTTTAAAGGATTTTTTTCCTTATTTAAATTGACAAATTGTTTATTTTTACTACATTTTATTACCTTTATATTGATTTTCTTCATAATGGTTTATGTATTTTGATAGGATGCAGTGTGACTTGCAAGGACACACCTGAAGGATTTTCCTAGAATCATTTTCCTTGCTTAATAGGCTGGACCCAATGCATAATGGTGGTTTGACGGATATGCACTTGCCTGTACAACACTTGACTGAAATGGGTTGGGGCTAGTAATGTGTAGTAAAAATTATTGATTACTTGTCATTAAAGATTTCCATAACCGAATGAGGCTGTTAGTTTCTGTAGGAAATCAGCTATTAACAAAACAACAGATTAGTAACTGTTTTTATTTAGTGCTTTAATTTAGACTTTGCTTCTGAAGTTATGATACTGTACACTTCGACATCGTATAAACTGCATATTTAAAGATATGTGAGTAATATCTTTGAAAGCGAAGGCAGTTGTACAAACACATAGACACAAAATGGGAAATATTCTTTGATTATCAGGCCCTAGGTTTTCTCATTGAATGTAAATATTTAGTTGTCTCTTAGGACACTCACAAACAGTACCAAGTGGAGCTTTTAAATTTTAATATTGCCCGTGTAATTCTTTTTGTGTATTATGACTGACTAGATGTCTCTTTTCAATTTAGCTTTCAATTTGCTGTATGTAGTTTATTGTTGACAATGTTTGTTTTGTTTTGTAGATGAAACGCTCTCTCAGTCATCCAGGTACTTACTTGTCTGAGAGGTAAGAAAATCTCCCTTCAGGTAGTTCTATTTGTTATAAAAAGAAACACAAGAAGCAAATGTCAGTTATGTACTGTTTCATTGTTTCTTATCAAAATAGATTGTAAAAGTGAAGAAGATAATCTTTTTAAATTATGTTTTTGCTGGAGGTTCCAGTTGTAGCTAATATTGAATTTCGGTTTATTATTCTGCATTACAAGTTACTTATATTTATAAAATTATCTGTCAATTCGAGGTTCCTTACAGGGAATTGGCAAATTATTTTTTTCGAAAGGGTGCCCAGGAACCGAATGAAATCAGAGCAGTTTGCAGCTATATCAGGATTATTAAATGTTGCAATACTTAAACAGTACTGTATCTTTCAGTTCTATTTTTCTGAAGGATATGTGGCAGGGCAGGACTGGGAACTCAAAGCAGCCCTGGCAATTTTGTAGGGCCTGCCCCTGTGGGGGGGGGGGGCGCAAGTGTGAAGCACTGCTGCTTTTGTTACTGGGGGCCGTAATTGCAGCACCACTGCAAAACCGGCCCCCAGTAACAAAAATGGCCACCATCGCTGCAAAACTGGCCTCCCCCTTCCTGCTTCCCGGGGAAGGCCCAATGCCTTCCCCGGGATACATGGTATACTTTTGCATAGGAATTATCAGTGAAAGTCCCTGATACATGGTATACTTTTGCATAGGAATTATCAGTGAAAGTCCCAACTAGCAATAGGTTTTATCCTCACTTTCCATATCAGCTGCAAGATATTTTGAATTCTACTATCATTTGAACACGGCCTTTGCTCAGATACTGTAAATTAATTTCCCGCCCTTACAACAAAGAGCTACTTCCTTGCATTTCACAACAGACTATTGATCTTCAGTGTTGTATTAAATGCTTGGCTTTCTGCAGTATTTAGACTTTTCACATATTTACATTCATTCCTCCTTACCTTTTCTCCTGCATCTTATACATGTTTAAGTGCTTACATTTTATATGTTTATAAGGCGTATATAGATTGATTTTAAATGTCCTCTTCAGTGTAGTTCTTCTCCTTGAATCTCTCTGAAATCTAGACTTTGAAAATGAGTAGATATTGGTATTTGAGATAAAGTCTCTTGAATGATGTATATAGCCCTTTGGCCATCACCATATTCCTTATTGTCGGCATCCTCTATAGTCACCCTTCTTCCTTATGATGGTTTTCCACTAGTCCTCAGCAAAAATTGTCCTTTTATGTGTGGCTAGAGTTATTTGATTAGGTAAACCATTTTGATGTAAGAAGCTGTGGAAAACATCTCTCCACAATATAAACTTCTCTGTACCTGTTACACGGGGTTATGGTGGATTAATAAGGGATAAGTCATTGCCTTTGATAGACAGAATTGGATTATTGTTTTTACAAGCCAAATAACAATGTGATTGGTAATTCATACACATAAAATAGTATGTGTATTTGTAAAGTGCACGTATCACTAAGGGTATCAAGGCACTAAATAACAGATTTTATTGTTACCCAACTCCATGGTACTCCTTTTATCAACCTCAGAAGGATGAAAGGCTGAGTGGGCCCGCCAGGATTTGAACCTGTGACCATGAGGTTGAACACAGGCCCCTCCAGTGGATGCATTAGTCCACTAAGCCAGCAGAGAAATGCATGTGCCCACGATTTCCTTCCTCATTTTTAGGTCTCGCGCCTAGCGTTGCACTGCGCAGAAGTGCTCGCACAGCGCGAGACATTTAGTAGGTGAAAAACGGGGATTCAGCACTGACCTAGGAATCGCACACGCTTGTGCGTGTGCGATTCCTTTTGTGCTACCCCATTGGCCTTTTCGTGCGTCTTTGTATAAAAGACTGCACGCAATTGGCCAAAGGCGGACGCATTGCTCCACCCATGGCCTATTGGTGTCTATTACGCGTTTGGTGCGCTAGCACGCGCAGCAGCGCGCGCTCGCCTCGCTGCCGCGCTCCCTCCCCCCGCTCCTCTGTGGTGCGCGCGCACCACTGTTTATTTGCTTGCGATCGCTTTCACTTTCGCGATCGGTTTCAATGCCGCTATTGCTTTGTTTACTGCATTTACGTAAGCCTCTTTCACACAGCAAGCAGTGAAGCCCAGGAAAGGAGGAAGAAACCTGGGTGCTGACTAAACTTTTGTGCCGCAAACAATGGCCTCTCTGAATCATTCTGAGATCCGGTTTATACAGCTTGTAGGAATTACATGGCAACATCTTGGCGGCTCCCAGACGGCCCCAGGCTGGCTCAATATTTTCAGATCAGTTTTCAACTGTATCCACTTATGATGAGTAACGAACCCTTTCCCAGCATTACTTCTGAAAATCACGCCCATAAGGAAATGAATATTGTGTTTTTGAAACGTCCTGTGCTCAATTGTTTATTTTATTTAACAAGCCCGTGACGTAGGGATTGGCTAGAGTGAGACGCCAGTTTACTAAACCCCTGAGAATGTAAAGAATATTTGGCTGCTGGGTGAGACTGATCTAAAATGAGTTGGATTCAACGTTCAGCAAATGCAAAAGTGACTCTTGAAGCAAACGGGTATATTGTAGTGGCTGTACTCTTAAAGTAGCGAGCGCGTCAGGCTTCAGGTGACGTCACTGCGTACAGTGGCGCGCCACCGGGACCAGCTGTCCTGTCAGCCGGCATCAGCTCTGCCTTCATGCACCCGTCACCGCGGCCTGACAGCCCGCCACATTCAGTGCTGGGCTCTAAACGTTTCTAAACAATATGTCTTTGGCATACAGGATCAAACCACAGAGATCTCTGGAGCCTTCTGATGCCATCAGACGGAATCTGCCGCCAGGGGTTGTCAGTGCACTCTTAATAAGGATGTTGGTTTGCAGTTTTTAACGAGTATTATATACAAATACAAACAGAAAGCAAGCTCTTTCCCATCGACATTTGTTTTTAAAAACAGAAAAAATGAGAAATTAGGTCTTCCTTTGAGAGTCTCTCCATACGTGTTCACAATGACGGTATAGAGTGTAATAAAATATGATTTCCTAATGAAGTTTTATAGCTACAGATGCACCTGCAGTCCTAATATTTTCAGGTGGTTGTGGCGTTTTATTGAGGATTCGTAGTGCACTACAGTCGCACAGACATCAAAGTATGAGTGTACATCAATACAGCAAAGGAAATGTGGAAATATGCCCGATGCAACTTCATTTTTTCTCCCCCACACCATAAATATCGATAAATACCAAAAAGGTGAGAAAATTACATATATAATTGAATACAAAGAGGAGTTAACTCTTGTTTTTCTGACACAGAGCTCGAAAACACAGGGCAGAGCTTCTTTGTCAGAAAAGCATGCATTAACTGGGAGATATTTTGCATTAGTGTCTGCGCTGAAGACGCCTTCTGCGCGTGCGCAGAGCAGAAACCAGCATTGCAATCCGCCTGTGGTCTTTCATGAGCCGAGCATGTATATTTAAGCGGTAAGGGCTGATTTCATGCTGTGCTGCTTGCTTTTAAATGTTTTTTCTCCAATTATGGTCGTAGTGAAAACTGCTGGTCGTGTACGGTAACTGTTTTTTTTATTTTTATTATTGTAAACCGCATTCATTCATTCATTCATTCATTCATTCATCCGCAGCCACAATCTAGCACCTTCTCTTAACTTTATGCTGTGCGCCACGATGGGAGCTACCACTGAACAACGGGGAGGAGGGGGTGAAAACAAGCACATCTGGTTACTCACAGTTCAAGTTTGTGTGAATGATATTAAAATATGCAGGTCCAGACCCCTGCAGTGCGAGTGCCGCCCCCCCTCCCCCTTATCGCAGGACAAGCAGCGGCATAAATGGGGGCGTGAGTGTCACGACACAAGACAGGATTATTTTGCACGTGAATTCCGGCCCCGTTTGTGTATAACAGATGGTCCCATTAAAACCTCTTCACACCATGTGATGCGTTGTTTCTTGTTCGGTGAATCCATTCAGTGCACTCCCAGGTTTCCGCCCTTTATGCAAATGAGACAAAGGTAGAAAAAATCTGCTGCTCAGGATCACACAGAGTACTGAAGTGGGACTCTGAGAACTTGCATTGAGATGTCTGCACGCGGCCACTACATCACCGCAGCTGACTCAGGGCTGCGCCATCTTGAATTGTCACCATGGTGGTGAAATCACACTGGACACGCAGGGTTTGTGAATATGTGTTCTATTTTATTGTCTCGTTTACCACCTTCTCCTTAAAGGCAGACACTCTGGGACTGCTCACTTTTCAGGACTCATTTTGAGTTAGTAGCACCTGCGCTCGTGTGATTTCTCGTGATCATTAAAGACCCGCAGCATTTTGCTGAAAGTTAGTGTATTGTATTGCAGCAATTATATAGCGCTTACTACATGTTTGTGGGGCACAGAAGAACTTGACTACTTTGTCAGCAAGCCACACTGTGTAAGGTGTGTGGTTGGAAGTGTGCTGTCATTGTTTTGTACTATGCGGGAGGGGAAACGTTGTTTACATCGCGGTTTTTACACTGCATACCTTTACAACGCAGGTATTACAACGCAAGTCGTTACAACGACTTGCGTTGGGGGGCGCTCTAACATAAGGAATAGTATGGTTTACTATTCCAACACCTTCCCTACTGTATGTAGACTGGTGTTGGAATAGTAAATCATACTACTCCTAAGTCCAGCGCCCCCCAACGCAAGTCGTTGTAACGACTTGCGTTGTAATGGTATCGCGTGTAAAAACCGCGATGTAAACGTACCTATTCGTGTGGGAGCGGTGGTGCTGGAACAATATTGAGAGGGGGGTAAGGGGGGGCTGCAATCAATGTTCCTTCCCTAAAGTCATATGGATTGTGAAAAATCCAAGCACCGCACAAAGAACGAACATTACAGTTCGCAATCACATACATCGTCCACTACAATACATGCAACTATTTATATTTACATAAATTCACTTCACTGCAAACACAACGATAGAGCTGACAATATATTTACAATGCCAATAACTCAAACTCTAACAAATGCGAGACCTATTGCATTGCAAATGCTTGTTTGGTATTCTGGTGGTCTTGCCTATGATCATAATTCGCCCCCAGCCTCCAGTTCATAGTGTCTCAAACACCCTCACCTGTACACTTTTTGAAATGTTTAATGACACCCACTCCTGCTAGGAGCTCAAGACTTGCCTCATTTGAAACCGTTGCCAATGGTAATTCCTCTGCCTCTCTCCAGGTGGTCACTGGGTCCTGGGATTGGGTTTGGTGTATCTTCTGTGTGGCATGTCTTTTGGTTTGCAACAGGTTCTGTTTGGGTACCCTCTTCCATTGGCTCTGTTTCCATGGCCCCACTCCCCTGACTCTGGTTCTCCTGCTGTAGTTCTTTGTCCTCTCTGGATCTACTCTAACCTCCTCCTCCTGGCTTCCCTGTGTTTCTGTTGCCTCCTCCTCTACTTTTCCGCTTTCTTCGTCTACTAGCTGTCCACTCCACTCCTCGCTCTGTCGACTCTCTCCTTATTCACCTAACTCAAAGTAGTAACTGCTGGCTTTTGATTCCATATTGAGCCCAGATGTCCTGCCTTTCTGCTTCCAACTATTGGGAAGTGAACCGTACTAGCACCTGGAAGTGAGAGAGACAGTCTGCTAGGTTCCCATTGCAACTAATGGAAGTTGGACCTTGTATTTAATCCAAAGGTGTATCTGAGTCCACGGATTTCTGACATAACAAGACAGGTCTGCTACAGAGAGTAAATCAATTTTATTTATATATTTACGTTTGCAGTCTTATTTAGCTCTGGCCATGCTCCGATTCATGTTAAAGCCCTGAATAGAAGAATCAAGTTATACTGTAAATATTGAGTAATTCTGAGAAAGTGCCAGCAAAAATAAACTGCCCAGATTTATAGTATAAATTTACGTACATAACTGTCAGCTAAATCATAAACACTGTATGATATTATACTTCTCTATACAAATTCAGCATTACAATATTGTAGAAAGAGTATTATCAGAAGAAATAAGACAATGCTGGTATGGCTTCTTTGGCCCTAACATACAAATAGAGAAAATATCAGTCTTACAGGGAGTTAGTTTGATGGCATTGAGCAGGTCTGAGGAAGGCATTTGCTCTTAAAATGAAGCTACATTTACCAGAAAACTTTGGGAGACATGCCATCCTCATTACCTAGTCCAAATGGTAGTTGCTAGAGACAAGAATTAGGTTTAGAATTTTATTGAATTCTCAAATCTGTTAATTGAAGGTGAGAAATTAGGAGAGGTAGGACCAGGTAGAATGATTTTACCCGTTCAAGCCTCGGAAAGCATAGGGTGAAGCTGTATTTTTAAGGATAGTAGTACGATTAGGTGACTGAGCCTTCATAGCTTCTTTTGTAGGTGGACAAAGGAGGAGTTAAAAGAAAGGAAGACTGTAGAATTTCAGTGCACTCACACAAATAAATGTTAGCCTTAAAGCAAGGGAGTGAAACTATCAGTGTTAGACAACAGCAGGTTTCTAAATGGTAATGAGGTGTCCTTAACCTTTTAGAGTTTCATAAGTTGACAAGAAGTAGTTAAGTAAAAGGTAATGTAATTTAAAGTGCATTTGTATAGCGCTCTGTTACTCCAGGGAGTGTCCTGGTGCTCTGCACTTCAAGTGTTGACTGGCTAAGAGACCCAACCATTACTCCTGATTAAAAAGCCATGTTTTCAGTTTCTTCTGACACTGGGAGTTGACTGAAATGACCCGCAACTGCAGGGGGAGTTTGTTCCATACTGATGGTCCTAAGAATGAGAAGGACCTGCCACCCATTCTGGACCACTGGATCCTTGGGATTTTGTCCAGAAAAAACTTAGCTGAAAGAAGGCACCCTAGATGGAGCATAGAAGCAGATCCTTGCTCTGCAGTACCCAGCACCAGTCTGATGGAGGGCCCTATGTGCCAGTAGCAGGGTCTTAAACAGGATCCTGTTCCTAATAGGGAGGCAGTGCAATGGCCTTAGATGTGGGGACATGTGTACTTAATGGCAGGCTGAGAAGAGTACATAAGGTGTGGAAGACATAGAAATCATCTGAAATGTAGGCATTTGGCAAGGAGGAGAAAGATACAACAAAATGCATGTTTTCTGTGGCTATTAGTTATATATGTAACTCAGCCTCAGGGAGGCTGACTAAATTGTAATAAATAGACTGCACTAAATTGACTAAATTGTAATAAATAGACTGCAGAAGTTGTTTCTGATAAGGATGGGAAAAAAAATAATGAAGTGCTAAGATAGGACAAGAGTGGTGCAACATGTGCAGTTCATAATTGTCTATAGTATTCATTGTCTTCAGGCTCCTTAATTGTTATTGTGGCAGCTAAAGGGAGATCATGAGCTTCTGGAAACTATCACCTAATCACAAGCCTCCCTTTTGTGGCTGAAAACATAGCAAAGTGTGTTTCTTAGACTATCCGATGCATAACCAACTCGAAGCAGTCTACCAGTTTATGCTTTGAAACACCCTTGATTAAAGTACTTGTTGATGACCGTGCACATCCGTGACCAGGGAAATGCAGTCTTAGTGTACTAAACTTTTTGTCAGACTTTGACATGTTTTACCAAAACATACACATACTTAGCAACAGGTTAGAATCTAGCTTCAACATCGGAGGGCCACTACAAACCTGGTTCCTGGCGTATCTATCCAACTCATACCTGCAGGTAGGAAATCTCTCTATCCCGAAACCATGACTTATGGAGTACCTCACGGATCCATCCTGACCCCCTGTATTTTTCAGCTTATGCCACACCCCTTGGAAGCAATGAAAAAACAGGGATTTATTTTCAACCCACTTAATAATGCAAAACCTTTCTAGATGAAAACAAAGTTCACTGAGAAAACGTGCACTTAACATCTAGAAGCTAAGTCACAAAGCAGAAGACTTTTCCCCAGAGAAATGAATGTTGGGTTTTAAGCACCAACAGAACAATATTAGAGTCAAGAAATAATAAAACTAATTAGTAGCAAGGAGAATGCATCCTCAAACAAAATAACAGAAAAATGGTCAAACTCAGATTAAGGGAACTGAAACAAATAAATATATATATATATATATATATTTAGTATTTGGAATCAAAGCATTGACATAAGGCAGTGGCTGCAGTTGACTGGAACCTAAGGATTTGAGATCAATCACAATGGAGCAACGCTGGGTACACCTGGCAAGTTGCACCAGTTTAAAATGTTTATCCTGGAACTTGAAGGGATCCTTAGACTTTAGCTGATGCAATATATCTGCCAAAATTAACAGATATCTTTCAACACTATTTACAGTGTAAACTCAAATATACACTTGAAATAGAGTGGACGGGATGTCCTGCATCCACCAAACTCTAAATTTCCCCCTTAATATTTTTCTTGGAATGCAACTCCCCCAGCAGGCTAAGGTAGAATGGCGTAGCTTCCAAGAATCCATCAAAATCGGATACATCAAGTACAGGTCCCCTTTGAAGCCTTGTTTTAGAACTGTAAAGCTCCATGCTGGACAAATTTGGAACCTGGCTGCTGACGTTGATTCGTCCTGAGGGTAATTTTGCTGCTTTGTCCCATATACCTTCAAACCTAGTGACTTTTTTTAGGTAAAAAAATTTCTGCTGGATATGGCTACACAAGCTTGAATATCTGCACCTCTACGTCTTACTAAAGCCATTTTCTTTGTGGCAAAAATCTGAGTGTGAAATCTTCCCTGCTGCAGTTGCATCTTTCGTGGGTATCCTTGAAAGGTGTCCCGGTCCAAAAATGCCAAAGTTTCGACTTTCAACCAGTGGTGGAAAACTTCAACCTGGTCACAATAACTGCTCCCATACTTTCAAGGAAGGTTCCAAGAGACCAGGTTTTACTCTCAAAGGGGTTTTAGCAGTGTAATCGTCATCTAGTTCTTCCACACAGAGGGAGCCATCAGACCCTTCGAGAGCACTTTCAGTATGTGAGTACAAATAAAAAAGCAGCTACATGTGCAACCGTGCCATGTCAAAAAATTTATTTTTTGACATGTTACCATAGTGTCTATGAATTTGAGTGGCAACCATATAACGTATACCTAGCAGGTTGGGCAGCTGTAATGCTCCCATAACGTCCTCAGCAAATATACATCATGAAGTCTTGAACATTTCAGAAACTAACATCCGCTCCAACCCCCAACAAAAAGTCCTACATCCTTTAATGAACAAATCAAGTGCAAAAGAAACTTGTGTATGTCTTATTTTCTGTATTTTGATGACTAAGCTTTCTGCGAAAATGGGCATTTTTTTAACTGCTGTCTAAAACGGCTCTGCACTACAGGTGGTCTGCAAAACTGAGTCTTTTAGATACAAGTCTACCTGCATTGGCAGGAGAGCGATGGTTGAGATAAGTCTGTTTCATGTTAAGCAGGGACATCATTACATTCAATCAAATAGGCTTTGAAACTGAAAAAGGACACGCTCATCAATACCTTTTGCAGATTCATGCATGCATTCACCCTCTTCTGCATCTATTCACCCACTTATATATGCAGTCACCCACTCATGCATTCACTGTCACTCGCTGTCACCCAGTCACACCATTCGTACACTCACTCTTACATGATGTTAGATTTACAACCCCGTTCTCAAAGTAAAAATGCTTGTGCAGATAGACTTTCTTAAATTGCAACAAAAATACTGCCCTTTAGTCAAAAGTATCTACTGGCAATAATTTGCAGTGTATGTGTTTCACTATGTTCATTGCAAACTTCTCTTTCTATTTCATAACACTCTCCTTTGAAAGTGCTTTTTCTGCTATTGGGCTGGATTTCTAAAATATTTTTGTATTTCGTGCTGTGAATTGTAAGGAGCAACTTTAAAATAAAGTAAACCATTCATCTATAAGCAAAAATGTGTGCTTTATTAAAAGGTTTGTGCTTCTCATTAACAATGCTATGATTTGTAAGCGAGAAATTTAGAATATGCTTTAATATGGCAAACGTTTAAATACCATATGAAAATGACATCATGTTCTGCTATACTTTATGTACCATACATACCATCACTTATCTACCATAACCTGCCATACCTACGTATGATACCTAACCTGTCATAGAATAATCTAACATCTCTGACCTAACCTATCATACTTACCCAACAAAACTATGCATGATACCTTCTTATCCTAACTACCTTACCTAACCTCCCTAAATAACTGGCCTACATACCTTCCATGCCTACTGTAATTACCTACCATACTTAACCTATCACAGCTTACCTACCTACCATACTACTTAGCTAGCATACCTACTTACCTAGCATACTTGTCATACCTACCTTCCCTAACTACCATACCTGCCTACCTTACCTACAGTGTTACATTAAGTTACTTACCTCTCATACCGAACATACTTTACCTAATATACCATATCTGATGTACTGTAACTTACCTAATTACACCCATCTACAATACCTACAATATCATATCTAACCTACCTCCACCTCTACAGTTCAAACACATTACACCTGCATTGGGATGCTACTATTGGAAAAAGGGGACAAGTACCTCGTATAAGGTTCTGCAGCCTGCTAGAGTAAGTATTTGTATCTATCTCAAGGGACCTCTACTATTGGTCTTATGTACTGCCGCTTGGGTGTCGTCAGACTTTTCACTGTCTTGTTGTTGATATGCTTTCTCTTTGATACTAGTTGGTGGGGGGTATTTGATGGGAGGGATACCTAGTTGGCAATGTTGAGCTGTTACCTTCCTCTTCTACAAGTTGGATTTTCACTTCAGTTTGTTTAGAAAGGTATATTTTCACTACTTCACCTTCAGAAGATCGGTGTGGTGTGAGAAGCGCCAGGGTTTTTTATCTTCCAACATTCTTCTTAGTTTCTTCTGAGAAATCAACATGAGACTATCAATTAAAGATCAATCAATCAGAAGTTTGTTAAGCGCAGCTACTCACCCGTAAGGGTCTCAAGGCGCTAGGGGTAGGGAGGGTGCAGGATCCATTCCATCAAGGAGGGGTTCTGTCGAAGAGCCAGGTTTTGAGGTTTCTTGCGAAGATGGGGAGCGATGTTGTCTGTCTGAGGTGGAGCGGAAGGGCATTCCAGGCTTTGGCCGCGAGGAAGGAGAAGCAGCGGCCTCCCGAACTGGTCTTTCTGGTGCGGGGGACCATGGCGTAGGAGAGCTGGGCTGATCGTAAGGTCCTTTGGGGTGCGTGGAATTTGAGTCAGCTGTTCAGGTATGCTGGTCCGGTGCCGTGGAGGGCCTTGTGTGCGTGGGTGAGTATCTTGAAGGTGATTCTCGCCTCGACGGGGAGCCAGTGGAGTGTGCGCAGGTGCTGGGAGATGTGGCAGTGTTTTGGCAGGTTGAGGACCAGTCTTGCGGCGGCGTTCTGGATGTTCTGTAGCTTGCGGGTGAGGTTT
Organism: Calotriton arnoldi; assembly: GCA_963921515.1. Taxonomy (NCBI): domain Eukaryota; kingdom Metazoa; phylum Chordata; class Amphibia; order Caudata; family Salamandridae; genus Calotriton; species Calotriton arnoldi. Next base: position 1,709,430 of record CAWUFW010000128.1, on the reverse strand, counting down.
TTGTTTATTCCGGCGTAGAGTGCGTTGCCGTAGTAGAGTCTGCTGGTGACCAGGACGTGAGTGACGGTCTTTCTATGTTTGAGGGGGATCCATTTGAAGGTCTTACGAAGGAGGCGGAGGGTGTGGAAGCAGGAAGACGAGACTGAGTTGATCTGGCGGTCCATTTTGAGCTCGGAGTCCAGGATGATTCCCAGGTTGCGTGCGTGGTCCGTGGGGGTTGGCGGGTTTCCGAGGGCGGGGGGCCACCAGGTGTTGCTCCAGGCGTCGGGGTTTGGGCCCATGATGAGAACTTCTGTTTTGTTGGCGTTTAGTTGTAGGCAGCTGTTTTTCATCCATTTGGCGATGGCTTCCATCTCTTCTCGAAAGTTGTGTCTGGCGGTGTTGGGTTCGTTGGATAGGGAGAGGATGAGTTGGGTGTCGTCTGCGTATGACACAATGTTCAGTCCGTAGGTCCTGACGATGGGGGCGAGTGGAGCCATGTAGACGTTGTAGAGTGTCGGGCTGAGGGAGGAGCCCTGGGGGACTCCGCAGGTGGTAGGTGTAGGGTCCGAAGGGAAAGGGGGGAGTCTGACCCACTGCGTTCTGCAAGAGAGGAAAGAGCGGATCCAGTCGAGGGTCTTGTCCTGGATTCCTGCGTCGTGGAGTCTGCGTATTAGGGTGCGGTGAGAGACTGTGTCGAACGCCGCTGAGAGGTCGAGGAGGATGAGGGCTACTGTTTCACCTTTGTCCAGTAGGGTGCGGATGTCGTCTGTTGCGGCAAGGAGGGCGGTTTCCGTACTGTGGTTTTAGTTGACTTACTATTATATTTTTTGGGGGAATTAATGTTGCGGATTCATATATGCTCAGAAATTACATACATATTTCCCCTGCCGCTCATTCTGCCTTCTAATCTTTCTACTCTTTTTTACCGCCTGAACGTTCAAGTAAAGATAGAAAATCTGCAGGTACTTTCCGAAAATTAGAAAAATCTGCCAGCAATTTACAAACGATCAGAAATCTGCGAGGAACGTAGAACTCTTTACTAAATAAGCAAATCTGTACCTTTCAATGAGAAAGATATGCTGTGGATTTGAATAACCCTTACTGACAAGCATGTGAAAAGGCCAGCTTGGTAAATTTCCACCTGTTATGTAGTTACTAACTGCTGAAAGAGTATGTTGCATATTCCGAGCCATTATCACTAAGCTTGACAGCATGGCTCCTGAAGTTCTAAAGTTTGGACCCATTGGGCCTTCTTTCCAAAGAACCCACAAATATTGATGAACACTGCACTGCAGTTAGGACGTGTGGTAGTGGCACACCATTCCGTTTTGCACACCTTTAAATGGGACATAATGTCCTCCACGTCATCCAAGGTGCACAAACTCTGTGTATTTAAAAACTGTAAAACGTAGTAGCATAAATTCAAGTTTGCATCCAAATTGGGATTTGTGCAACCTTTTGAATTTAAGCACAAGTTATTCTTTGCAATTCTTTATTGTTTGGTGGTCAGTTCTTGCGTGGCTTTAATTGTTAAATAGCCACTTGGGCCTGTTTTACACGTGTTCGCTACTGGCTAGCGACATGTTATTTTGGATGGGTCTTACTAATGGAGAAGCGGTGTTTACGCTCCTTACATGCGTTGTTCACTGCGCCACTGGGTCAAGTATTTGAAACCGCATATATAGAAAAAATTATTTCTTTTGGATGATTTTAAATAAATCCTTCCTTTTGTGTTTGAATTAAGTTGCCTAATTTCCTATATTCCTACAATGCTTCCTTTTGCTGACTACATTGACTGGTAGTCTGTTTTCCATTTCAGTTGGGATTAGTGCAGACTTAAACACAGACTGGGTTTAGGCATTTGTTATTTGGCCTGACAGTGTGGTATTGTTTGAGTCCGTGGTGAATTCTGTTTCCCGTTAAGTTAGACGACTGGTATACTAGGATACATGTAAGAGCCTTATTTATTTTTCTGGGAGTAACATTAATTGGTGTCCTTGTGTTTTTCCCTGAGGCGCTGATTGCGCAATTTCAAGTGGGTTCTGTGTCAACCATATTATCAAATTTACATGGATTGACATCACAGTGGTGCAGGAACTTAGTTCCTTGGTAAGTTTCATGTGTTGAGAATTGGGATGCATGTAGTTTTTTCACCTCCGCTCTCTCCCGATCTGAACTCCGCATGTATGCTTTATTTTCAGGTAATCCAACTTGTGATGACCTAGAATTGGCTGTGTTTGATTACGTATGTGTAGTAAAAGGAGCTCTGGGCTCCATAAACCATTGGTCTACTTGTGTTCAGAGTTCTACATGCTACAAGTGAGTGGCATTCTTTTTAATTTCCCTTTAACGCATTTTTCCACTTGTGGTGCTGTTTTCTAACTTGGGATGCCTTTTTTGGTATGCATTTTTTTTCCCAATTTCACCATTCTATATTCAACATGGATTTGAACCCAGTAATTGATTGTTTTTTCAGTTAACACTGGGATGGTGAAACTATGGTGTTGGCTTTTTATTCTCTTTGAGATATGTATTAGAGCTAAGCCTCCAGGAAAACCTTATGAATGATGACTGTTCTTCAGCATCCTGCGTCTTTCCAGTTTCTTTAGGCGTTGAGTGTCCAGTCTAGTGGTAACTCGTGCGAGTGCCTGGCCTTTGATTCATCACTGTCATTAAATTAGTTTCTAAGTCTCCTTGGTATCCACATATATCTATAAGTTTTGTGTTTTCAGATTGCTTTTCGTGTAGTTGCTCTTAAAGTATTTCTTGTGTCCTGATGATGACTTTACAAGTTGTAAAGGGTCGAAATGCCGTTGACACACTTTTGGCAAACTGGGAAAAGCATTCATTGTGTCATGTTCCTTTATTGAATTGAAAACCCTTTGCCTTCATTGTTTTTTCGTTTGCACTCTATATAGTCAGTATATGTTTGTCTAGTGTAGCATTGTGAGAACAAATTGTGGTGTTTTTGTATACATTTTCTAAATAATAAGCTTTGCTGTTTTGAAAAATCTCTTTTGTGGGTACCGTTGTCTTGTTTTTTCTTTTTTTCATATTTGTTGTTTATGAAATAATTGCTTTTCCTGAACCATTGTGCTTTTCACACCTTTTGAAATATGGCGATGCTAATCTCAAACTTGTATACATTCATAGTTCACCGATGCCAATCTAACAACAATTTGGCACACCTGAATTGAAAGTGTTCTTTAATATTTACTTCATATTTATGGTGCTCACTTAATCTACACCTCAATCAGAGGCTGATGGCAAATATGTCTAGATATATGCAGTATCACAAAGTAGAACCCTCTTTAATAGCTCAGTTTTGCATGTTTTTGAGAAACGATGAAACAAGAATATCCACCACATTTTACACAACTGCCAACTTGAAATTTAGATACAATATCAAGTAGGTCAGTGTTACCTTCTTTTAAGCGGACACATAAAGCAATTCTAAACCACCTCTCCCCCAAGACAGCTTTTAGTAGCCCTTTATTCTTTGCAAAAGATTATTACAAATTAGTCACTCACTATTGAGCAGTCTTATGTATATACACATAGTGATATGAATGGTATATATGGTGATGGGAATGTATACAAAATGTGTTCTCAAGGTGATTAAGCATTTTATATTAATCCGACTATTCTCTTAGCTTCAGTGAATTATTTTAAAGGAATCGACCTTGGCTTGTTTGGGACTTTCTTCAAAATATTTGCCTGATGTCCCTTACCCAATTCTCAGTTTAATTTTGTTCCTCGATGACATTTTAAAACTTCTATTGGACTGAATATAGGCATGCCTACTACTTTTCTTGTGTATTCCTTATAAAATGATGTATGTTCAGACTTTGTAAAGCGCTCTGACACTTGAGTCACGTTTGCGCTATAAAAAACTAAAAAAAAAGAATTTTTTAAAAAGGGCTGGTGCCCTATAAGGTCATGTATGTGTGATTGGTAATTTTGAGTATTCAACATTTCTTCTCCTTGCATAGGGCATCTCCGACATTAAATATTCATGCATACTCTGCAAGAATCACAGTGGCTACTGTTGTTTTTTACCCGACATGTACCCTTTAAACACCTGAAGCGTGGCTGCTGGGACTGCTCATAAGCTTTCAGACACTGAGTTCTTGATGCATCCTTGAGAACCATTCCACAGTTTGGCCAAGAAGTCTTGAAGAAGTTCTTTAACGTCTCAGTGCTGTTTGTGCCACCTGCCTAAATATCTTCTTCTTGACTATAATTCTTCTATTTTACTGGAAATAGACAAAGCAAGGACTTAGTATTCAATAAAGTTAGTTATATGGTACTCCATTACTTACTGCCCAAAGCTGTGTTCTATTTCGAACTCCCACCCAAGGACCTCTGTGCCGTTGATCTTTATATTACATAGTTTGTCACTTATAATGGGGAAACTGGTGAGGGTGACGCACATGAGGAGGAGGCTTTGCTGCATAATATCATTGAGTTGCAGTTTGCATTCCTTCATGAGGTTGCAGGAGACACTTTGGTTGGAAATAGGCTAGATTCTTTGACTAAAACTTCTGATAGAGACTTCTAACCGCATAGTCCTCACCTTTTGAATATTCCCTAGGCTTCAGACTGGATCCGGAAACTTTTCGGCAATGCCTCTGTTCACCGGTAGTTGGCTCTGCATTGACCCCGTTCTACTCCAGAAATGGCATGCAGAGCATATATAGGTGCCACATCTGCATAGAGATGTCAGTTCTATTATCTCCACAACTCCTGACCCAGATCCGGAACTGCTTCTTGTCTCTCTGAGACACTTCACTTCAGTATTTTTTCCAAATTTTTACAGTGTGCAGGGCTGTCTCCCCCCTAAAATGACAGCTTTTAAGTCCTGTAGGGATTGTCACAAGCAAATGTCTCTGACAGATCCCCTGTCAGGTGTGCCTGTGGTGTCTGGGGTAGAGTCACAACTCCAAGGCCTGCAGTGATTGCGCGTTTATGAACCCGAAGGCCATCCGGACTGCGAGGCAAAACTTTACATTGTGAAGCGTAAGAAGACTCCTCGCCAAGCTCGCTCTAAGTCGCGGTCCAAGTCTGAGGTTCGGTCTTCTTTCCGCTCCAGCAATCACAGAAGCTGCTGGCAATGCTGTCGTTGTCACGATCCAAGTCGTCCGGAAAGTCAGAAAAGAAGCGGAACTCTGCCCCCTCTCTCCACTCGCATTCACCTGAGCAGGTACGGCGGTGTGCCATAGTTCTTGATCTTGCTCCCGAAGTTGGCTGACTTCTGAGCTGATCCCACAACTGGTTCAGGCACAACCTGACTTCCTGGGGCTGTCTTCCTCCCCACAATTGATCGAAGAGTTCCATGCTGCCATGCTCATGCTCTTTGGATCCTTGCCAAATCCCTCGGCGCGCCTTCTGGCTCCAAGGAGCGGAGAGACATTTCACCTGGAGTACCATTGGTAGGTTAGCCCTCAACGCCACTTGGACCTTCCGAACCCGTTACAACGCCTCTTGCTCCAGTCCATACCCTGCCTTCGGCACCACGGGCCATGACGGTCCCTTGGACTTCGATGCCGGTATAGAGTCAATCGAAGCCAGACGAAGAGCTACCCATAGTACTGTCTGACTTTGAGAGGGTGCTGGTCTGACCTCGGCCGGTGCCACGCCCAACGACCGTTCAGGCACCGCTTCCTCTGCTTGCTCTGCCACCTCCACGGGGAAGACTTGGATAATTCTTATGATGCAGGTGATGAGTTTGCTCAGGCCTATCAAGTTGACAATTAGTATGAGGACTTGAAGAAGTATAGTGATCTCAATACCCCTCCTAAAATGGGCCTTTTCTCACCACCTCTTCCCCCGGACCATCTACAGAGGAGTCTGCTTCCAATGCCATGGTAATGCTTGGGCAGCTCAAGTCCTTGACCTCCACCTCCCCACCTTGAAGGTAAAGACTAATGTCTTGACAGAAGTTCTCCAGTTGGGGCAAACATATTCTGATCCCCTCCTTCCATTTAATGAAGCCCTAAAGACATTTACTGGGGGCCTGGGCCAAACCTTACTGTGGTCCACTAGTCATCCGCCAAATTGCGCAACACCATCACCCCAACCCTGAATATTTGGTGGTGTTAGGCGCCCACAATTAAGACTAATCACATCTACTCCTCCAGGCAGAGAGTCAGAACCTTTCACAAACAAGTATTTTCATCTACCACCTTGGTGTTCAGGTCAGTGAACGCAAGCTGCTTGCTGGGGTGCTATTCCCATGCCCTATGGGACTTGGTGATTCAGTTCCTCCCAGGTGTCCCTGAAGATCTTTAACCTGTCCTTGTCCAAGCCATTCAGTATTATCTTGATTCTGCCAAGTTCATGATTCATTTTGGCTTGGACATCACAGATTCCATCTGGCTGGCCATCAGCACCAGCGTTGCCAGTTGACGACCTGGCTGGCCACCGGTTTTTCAGCTGTCATCCCTCATAAACATGTCATTCAGTCCGACTCACCTGCTTGGGAAAAGGCTGAATCTTCTTTTGAGGGATTCATGGGGTGCAGGGCCACAGCACACTCCTTGGGCTTGTCTGCCCCACCTCACCAGCTGCATCAGTTGTACTGATCATTTCGCAGTTTCGGCTGAGGTACCCCATACTGCCAGTCGATCCAACCCCATTGTGGCACCCAGCAGTTTCACGGCTTCGGTGCTCACTGCTCCTGCGGCCAAAGTCAACAGGCTGCCCAGTCCACTAGCCTCCCCCCCTTAGCCCTACCTACAAAACCACTTTAGCATGCCCTTAGTGGAGCATGGCCACTTGGTGGGAGGCAGGGTCTTGACCATTCTTGCTGGGGTGGCAGACGATAACAATAGACAGGTGGGTCCTGCAAATTGTTTGGAAGGGCTATATCCTCCCCTTCCTATCTGCACCATCTCACCTTCCACCTTCTTTCCTCAATGACTGACTGAGGACCATCTTTCTGTTTTGCGACAGAGTGCAAGCCCTTTTGTCCAAAGGGGCTATTGAGAGAGTGTCTCCTCCAGAAGTAAGACATAGTTGTTACTCCCGTTACTCCTGGTGCCCAAGCAAGGACAGAGGCCTCTGGCCTAATTTAGGCTTGCCCCCCCTCCACCCCCCCTCAACGGCTTTCTCTGGAAGGAAAAATTCATAAAGCTCACACTGGCCCAGGCCTTGTCCGTCCTAGATCCTGGATATCGTATAGTAGTGTTGGACCTGCAGGACACCTATTTCCATATTTCTGTTGTGAGAAATTGGGTTGTTGCATGAGAAGGGCCCACACCTCTCTCAACCAATAGCCACAATCTTTGTTTGCGTGAACCACGAAAGTCACTAAATTAACCTGTGCTCCGACACTAATTTAGAAAAATAGAGTAAAATGTAATCAATTATCTGACCTCAAAATAACAATCCAATCAGTAGAACTGGAGATATGCAATTTCAAAGATTTAAGGTTAGTATAGTGCCTAAAAGCACCACATGTTATCTTGTCGTGCAAGACCGGACGAAAGTCACAAGTTCAGGCCAGACACAGGGACCAGGTAAGTCACGCTGAAAAAGTTACCTTCTAAAGTCCAGCATGAAGAGTTCCGTTCGCGGTGGAGGGGCCTGCCAGAAGCAGAGAAAGCACTGACCTGGAGGACCAATCGCAGAGAGGCAATGTTAGAATTCAGATTGTAAAAGAGAAGGAAGGGAGATATAATGTGCTCCTTTACCTGTGAGGCTTTGTTTCATCATATATTGAAGAAGGCTCAAATGCTTCATGTCCAGGCGAACAGGGTGGGTGCAACTGAGCGGTGGTGGTGCATCCACCCAAGGGACATAATTAGCAAAACTGGGCTCCACCCCACTAAAGGATAGGTTTATGAGGAATGCTATGTAACTTGTCAACATAACGTTTTAGTACCAAACAGTCGAACTGTTCCTCAATCTTTCACAAATGACTTTGACCAGGGGACAGATGCTGTCCTCGGTAATGGCGGAGGTATGCAGGCAGCAAATACATTATAGATGGGCTTTTCTTTTGAGCCTTTGGTTTCAACTGCATTCAAAATGTCATCTAGTTCAAACTAGAAGAAGCTCAGCAATTTTTTTGCCTATCCCTGGAGGGCATCCAGAGAACATTACCCCTTGTAACAAACCTAAGGAATAATGGGAAAACTCAGGTCAGTCAAGGTGACTCGTTCGCAAATAGATCAGCAAGCTTATGACTTCACAATTTAAGTTTCTTAAAATCCGCTTTAAAGAGAAGATTTGTAGAACTTGATTTAATCTCACTCATTGCTAATGCCACTGTTCTCAACATTGATTGCCTATAGATGTCTGGTGATCACTATTGGGATGTTGCTGCTTTTGATGCTTTCCATGCGATTTCGCTGTTTGAGATTTTACTAGAAAATGTCATTTCACAAATTTAAGAATAACTGGCCAACCATGTTTCGAATGGTGGAGAGTTATCCCACTGGTTCTCTCTAATTGTTTTGGTGGACTGGGAGGGGAGTTGTGGCGATAAGTGTAGGCCATAGTGCAAACTACCATTTTGCTTGGAATGTTTCTTGTTCCTAATCCACGTACGGTTTATCTGCGGGGTAGGTGGGTGAATGGGAGGGAAGAGAAGAGAGGTTTAAGGGAATGTCTATACCACCTGAGTGGAAGAAACATGCACAGCTTGTTTCACAAACCACTGAAGCAACAATAGAAGTGAAGTGTCATGGAGTGGAGTATCATGCAGTGGAGTACCATGCAGTATTACAGGCCTGAACTGATTGATCAAATGCCACAAAATCTCGAGAGAGATTTGTGGTATCCTCCCAGATATGTTCTGTCTCAAGGAAAAGCAGTTGAAATTGCAGGATGCATCTGATGAAGAGTAAGCTTTATCCCACACAATATTTTGCATTGTACAAGATAGACAGTCGAGGTGATGATAGGTATACACAAGGACTTCAGTTCTGAAGAATTCAGACTTGTGCGAGATAGAAGGGATGGGAGACTTATCTATCTGGAAGAAAATCACCAGAGGCACACAGTTGGTATTTTAGACACACACATGTCCAATCCGGGACAGAAACACTTTAAAGCTCCAAATGCAAAAAAAAATTAGAGAATGGGGGCCAGATAACCTTATTTGAGATGGTGATTTTAACCTTGTTCCTGATGCCGCTATGGCTAGGCATCCTCACAATAGGCAACAAATGGTGAAGAACCTTTCCCTTGTAGACTTTTGGTGCACTAGGTATCCATCAGGGAAAGAGTACACATTTTTTCTCCCATATACCTAGATCTTATTCCTGAATCGACTAAATTTGGGTGTCTCGTGATAGTAAAAGCAATGACTGCTAATTCGCGTGGCTCAATTTTGATCACTGACCATGCAATAGTGACATGAGAAGGGGAGCTATCCCTCAATCATAAAAGGAGTAGCTGGAAATTTGATAAATTTGTTCTTACAGATAGAGTTGTAAGTCAGTTGCTGAAGGAATATTATAACTCATTACTTTCAAGAAAATGACATAGGCGATGCATAGCAGAAAGGGATGCCCAATGACTAATTGGCAAATTTCATAGAGATTCCCTTGAAAAGGAGTAAAAAAAAAAACTCTAGAGAATAAATGTAGACCTCCGCCTCTTTAACGTTTTTGAGAAAGATCACATCGCTTACTAGCTTCAGAAAAATTTGAAAAGGCACTCTTATGTATCAAGCAACGATTTTATGAACAAACGAAAAAAGAGTAGGTCACTGCTGACTAGGCACTCATAACAGCATGTGGTGGCAAGAAGACCAATCCCTACATTAAAAGACCCGAATGGCATAGCTCTTGACAAGACTGAGGACAAACATTATGCATTCAAATCTTTCCATACTGACCCCTTTTGGGAGGAGCCAGTTGACGTGGGGAGGAGTAGATTCATTCATACGAGAGGCAAACTTGCCCAAACTTGGCACAATCAATAAGGAAATCTTGGAAGTGTGTCACTCTGGACGAGATAGCTAAGGCCATACATGATCTCCATCCCAATAAAGTGCCACGACCTGATGGCTTAACTAACGGGTTCTATGAACACTTTGCATGAGACCTCACACCCACACTGATGACGTTCTTCAGTTTCTTTCTTCAATCACAAATAGTCACACCAACAATGGCATTGCCAAATGTCTCATTAATACATAAGTCAGGCAAAACTTACAACAAATGTGAATTCTATAAACTGATAGCCCTATTGAATATTGATGCAAAAAAGTTCACGAAAATCCCAGCTAATAGATTGCTACCTCACATACCTTTCCTAATTGATCCAGACCAGTCTGGCTTTATACCACAGAGATAGGTAGCAGACAGCATTAGCCGAGTACTTCACCATGTAGAGAAAGCTAACTTGAGGAGAATACCTATGTTGATCCTGTCCCTTGACGCTCAGAAAGTGTTTGATAGTAAGTGGAAATAGCTCTCAGGTGTGTGCTGGAGGCGATTGCTCTGGGTTCTAAAATACAAACTTGGATTGAAGTAAATTATTAACAACATACGACTACAGTTTTGGTAAATGAGGAGAGGTTAGAAGAAATTCCTTCTGACATGAGGGATAAGGCAGGGTTGCCCACTTTCGCTGTTACTATTTGCTTTAGTTGTTGAGCCACTGGCAGCAATGATTAAACAACACCCAAAAGTCAAGGGGATACATTTTGTAAAAGATTGCCATAAACTCCCTCTATTTGAGACCGCGTTCTAGTGACCTTGACCAGCCCCCATCTCCTCGGTTTCAAGAGTTCTGGAAATACTTGAATGTCACAATGGAGCATTAGGGTTCAGGATGAACCTGGCCTTCTTGCAACATTCGTCCAGGAACTCACTGACACAACCCCTTTTCATTGGGCTTCCAACAAAATAAAATACCTGGGAATATTTATGACAACAAAGCTTGGGGACCTGGATGCGGCGAATTATCCCAGGTTGATACAGTCAATTTTGGCGGATCTGCGGAGATGGTGCCTGTTGTACACCCTGTAGTTGAGGAGGATAGCGGCAATCAAATTAAATGTGTTTCCCTGCCTGCTTTATATCTTCCAAGCCCTTCTAGTGAAGATCTCAGACATGACCTTTAGACGCTTCAGACCGCAGTTTGTAAGCTCATTTGGGAAGGAAAGCAAACAAGCCTGTTCGGGAAAGTTTTGGAAGCCCATAGGAAATCAGGAGGTCTAGGCCTCCCAGATATTAAGAAATACTGCCAGGTAGCACCGCTAAGGGTCTTCTTTGAATGGTCTCTGTATGATTAGAAAGCCAGAGGGTCCATATGAATGCTGCTGTGATGGGCGGAGCCTCGTGGGCACGTCTTTGGCTTCCCAGAGCAGCATGGCCCTCAGTGTGTTATTTTTCTGAAATATTATGGCCTCTGTTAGAGGTATGAGACTCAGTCTATCGGTTTTCCACCCCGACAACATTTCCATCTCCTTTTACACCACTTTTGGGTAACCCTGACGTCTCGCTGGGATTGGGCAGAGCTGATTTTGAGGCCTATGACAACGGAGGTTGTTGAATGTTGAGAGATCTGTGTCAGGGAAATTGAATTAAATCCTTTCAGCAGGGCAAACAGGATTTTCACTTGAGGGAAACCGAGTGCATGCATTATTTTCAGCTGTGACATTGGGCACTTCCCCCTGAGGACTGGACGGCAGCCACTAGAGTGCCGATCTCCTGGGTAGTGCTATTTCTAACATGCATGTTATCTCCAGTATTTAATCTGCATTAAGTAGTCTGACTAGCACCTGAAGTTGCCCTATATGAAACAATGGCAACAGACTTTAGGAATCTCCATAACACCAACACAATAGTAGACATTATGGTCAGATATCCCTCAGTTGTGAAAAAGTGTTTAGAATACGGAGTCCCTGTTTAAACATAGGACACATTTGTATCTCGCACCATAAAAACTGAAGCAAATGTTTAAAGCCGCTGATAGTATGTGTTGGAGGGGTTGCGGGGAGCAGGAGGCACTATACGGACCTTGTGGTCATGACCTAAACTGCAGGTTTACTGGCAGAATTTACTTAGTCCTATAAGGGGGGATTGTTGGGTTATCAGTTGAAACCCAATTTAGGAATTATTCTACTGGGCTTTTGTCCAATTGATGTATTTAATCCACCCTACTTGATTGGAGACTAATCTTCAACATGCTCTTAGCAGCCTAGCAAATGATTGCATTGCGTTGGAAGTCTGCATTGATTCCAACAATACAGGAACCGGCTGGGAAACTTTGGACCCTTATGGCTATGGAGAAGCTGACTTGAGCGTTAAGTGGTAGGGGGGATACATTTGAAAAGCTTAGGAAGTCATTAGTAGACTACCTAACTCAGAGAATGCTACTAGCATGCCCAAAGTCACTAAAATCATGGTGTATAAAGCCATCCATCCCTTTAACTGATTGAGTCTCTTTAACATGTTTAATAAGCAGCAAATGAAAGTATCAGGGAGATTCTTTATGGTAATTCAAGTTTCGACTATGTTCTCTTGGTGGGCTTAGTTTCCCTTGAGGGTTCAGAGGGGTGGGGGGGGGGGGCATAGGTGTTCTCTTTGGGGAATTAGACTTCTGTACTTCTCTTGAAGGTTTTGAATGATGGACTCTTTCAAATTATCTCAATAACATTTTGTTGTATAAAAAAATCCCCATGTGTCACCCATTGGTGACGTCCTCCTGATTTTAAATAAAATAGTGGGATGACATTGTCAGCAACTGAGAGCCATCACTTTATTCTCCCATAACTGCACCACCCCACCCTGCGCAATATGGCTTCAACTGTTTCTACTAATAAACACGTAAGAAATGTCAAGTTTGTCTTAAAAAATCCAAGCATTCCGCCAGCTTTCAGAGACTCTCAAAACTGCTTGTATGAAGCCATTCAGCTCTACTCTAGAGGTGGGTGACACTTTCCCGATTAATGTTTAATTTTATGTAATGATACAAAGTACTCTTAAGCATCATTGTTATACAGCTTTTGATAAAACATTTAGCTGATCCAGAGATCATGCACACCTGTTGGCTAGTTTCTGCAAGATAATGGAAAATGGTGTTGTGTGACCGCTCCAAAAGTAACCAGAATGAAATCACCTCCTGCCTGAGGTTCAGTCTGGGTTCAAGCCAGTAGTGGCATGGAAATTGCCCCCAGTATTTGAGAAGAACTTCTGCTGATAACAGAAGCTTGACCCTCATATGCCAGTTGCAGCTGGCCCCCTAAATAGTTGGTGGGGCAACCACTGATCAGCAATGCCTGGTCAGCGCCAAAGCTGTCAGTCATGGCTCTTTATAAACAGAGTTTATAATGAACCATGACTGAGAACTCTGGCGTTGAGGCTGAAGGCAGTGCAAGTGCATCAGTGGGTTAACAATAATAAATAATAATAAAAAATTTACTCACCCACTTGTATGTGCTGGCTCGCCTCCGGTCCTCCTCCTCCTTCAGTCCATCGACGCTGAACTGCAAGCTGCAGCAGTACTCCACACCAATCCGAACGCTGCTCTCATGCTGCTGCTGCTAATGTTAGCAGCATGCCCCGCTCCAGGATTCGCTGTAGCAGTCTCCCTCGACTCTCCAGCAGGCACTGGAGATCTGTGCCTGCTCTCCACCTAGCCGTCATAGACAGCTGGGTAGAGAGGTTTACACTGCGCATGTCTGGCTGGCCGTCAAAAGACAGCCGGCCAAAATTACATGTGCGGTGTAAGCTGGTGGAGTGAGAACCACTCCCCTGCTGCCAGTCAGCAGAAGTAGCCCCGCCACCAAACACAGCTTGGCTGGGGAAAGGGAAAAATAAAATGGTAATAAATTAATTTAATTCAGATTTTATTTTTCACCTTTTGCGGTGCTGGCATCAGGGGGGGCGACGCCCCTCTGCCCTAATGGGTGGCCGCCACGTCATACGCCCTGATCTCATATCAGCCTTTCATGCCGTAGACCATGTTCTCTACCTTCGGAGGGGCCTCATTTCAATTGTATATGATCCTTTCACTCAAACCAAAGCCCATTAATGTAGATAGGGCACACAGGATGATCATGTTGAGTTGACGTGGTTTTCCACAGTGGTCCTTGTTCTCTTGCCTGCTCTTTATTTGTAGTGCCAGCTACAACTCCTTGAGCTTTATCAGATCAACTGCCAAGCGTATGATAATGAAATTCATTTCCAGCTGGAAATCAAGCATCTGAACCTGATCAGCATCAGTACCTGCCTGGACCTGGTTTGCTAACCCTGTTTGCTACTGAATTAAAAAGTTTCTATGCTCTAGTGGCGCAAAACGAAGGCATTAATACTAAAGGGAAAATCTCCCTCAAAAGGACCTCCAGACTGAGTACACCTTCACGCAGGAATCTGAAAGCACGAACAGATACTGGATGCAGGTATCAGTCATACCCCCAGTAAACTTAATGTGAGGGTCTTCAATTTGCTCCTGTCTGCTGAAAGTGCTCCCATTGTCGGTACCTACTATTAAGTGCAATTAAAAAGAGCCTTGGTGATGGCACGCCTGAACTGTTGCAATATCATCTACACCGGACTTCCAAAGAAGCTCATTGAGTTGCTGGAAAGTCTCCAGAATAAAACGGCCAGACTGTGCCTGAAGTTGAGCCCACATGAACATTTCACACTAGCTTTGAATATGCTAGATTGGTTCCCAGTAAATGCAAGGGTCCAGATCAAATCCTCTGCTGTCCACAAGGCCTACTCGGTCAAAGGACTAGAATACTTTCAAAACCCCGCAAAGCATTAGGCTCTCAAGAGAAACCTGCATTTGGTATATGCCAACCATATCACCCAATTATCATACAAAAAAGATGAAACATGGAGGGACAGCACTGGGTTTTCAGAACCGATTCTTTGGTAGGCGCTGAATCTGAGCAAAACCACATGATGTTTAAAAAAAGACCTGAGAACTTATCCTTTCCATATCTTCTTACCTAATCTCCTCATGGATCAGGGAAACACTTAAAGTATATCGAACTGCAGCTCCCTTTGCCGATTGAACTCGGTCTCCTTCCATCGACTCTAATGCAGAATTTTGCCCACCTGCAGTTCTCAGAACTATAAAGAAGACAACATGCAGTGCTTTATAAAACTTCCAAATAATAATATACAAATGCTAGATAAGATTAAGTTTAGCACTTTTTAATGGGTGTTTTTGCACACCTCTGCTAGGTAGAAAGTATAGTGTTCTTAAAATGATGTCCCTGAGCTTCTATGCAATATAACATTAATTGTTGCTGAGTAACATTTCAAATTTCGAAGTTTATCGTTTTCTTTCCTAAAAAACTCATCTAGGCCATTGTCGTCTCTTTTGGCATCAATGAGGGTTAAAATGCCAAAAGAGTAGACAACTAGCGCAATTAAGTGTTTTGCATACATTTCAATTAACCACATAATATGCCGGCTAATTGTCTTTCTCTCTGGCGTAATTTTCAGTAATGATACCATCAAGGGCAGAGCGTCCCTGCTCTCGGCCCCCTGCCAAAGAGCCGATTCCACAAGTGATCTCGATACACCTTGAGTTTCCAGGTCCTTCGTTGACATTGCAACAGTTTGAGGCCTCTAGAGAGGCTATGTTGTGATTTTTCAGCACCCTGGTGGCTCCCTCTGGCATGCCTTCTGTACTCAATGAGCTGCAGAGTCCTCTAGTGGGCCTGCCATCAGCACCACCTGTGCCTCCAGAAACCTCCTCTGGTTCCGCTTTGATGCTGAAGCCGACTTCCAGTTCGGCACCATAATCCATGCCTGTCCCTCTGGCATCGATGCTGGCACCCATGCCACTGTCGCTAGAGTACGAATCAGTCCCTATTGTCCTTTCCAACTCCAAGCCAAATCCATCTTGACTAAGATCGCGTCTTGACGCCCTACCGAAGCACCTTGTCCAAGTCCATTCCAATTTAGGCACAACTATGCCTCTCTCTCCGAGCCTCACCCCTACTCTTTACCAACTTTTTTGGTTTGGAATCTGACCATAGCCAACCAGCCTTTGGCGATGATAGTGATGATGAAGAGGAATATATTCCCCTGGATTAACAAGATGGCAGTGAGTTGGATCCTCCACCCCCCACACCCCCGACCCTGGGTTGTGTTCTCCCTCTTGACCCATGACAGAAGCTAGTGCCTCCTTCACCGTGGTGATGAGGCTCACGGTGGATGTTTTGGGCCTACAGTTACCCACTATGAAATTCAAAACCAAGGTTCTCACAGAGGTTCTACAACCCAGACAAACTTCATCAGAACGTTTGCTCCTATTTAATGAGGCCTTGACTGACACCCTTATCAGCACCTGGTCTAAGTCCTGTTTCACCCCTCCAATAAAGAGGCATGTCAGCAGATGCCACAGGCCAGTGCCTATTGTCCCTGATTTTTAAAAAATGCATCCTACACCCGAGAGTTTGGTGGTGCACGTTTCCATCAGTAGCTGATCCCCAGTTCTTTCTCCACGACTCTCCCTTGCAGAGAGTTGAAATGCTGTGAGACCCTTAGGAAGCAGATTTTTTTCTTGGCTAGCCTTGACCTCTGATCAGCCTTTGCCAGCTGCTTGCTGGAACTGTATACCCATACTTTATGGGATATTGTTATCTACATCTTGCCAGCAGTCCTCGAAGTTCGGGCCAATTTGTCTCAAACCATCCAGGATGGTCAGAACACTGCAAAGCATATTATCCACTCTGGGCTGGACATTACAGACTGCTTGGGCAGAGCAGTTGGCACTATTGTGGTGCTTCAGCGGCACGCTTGGATGCGATCCACAAGCTTCTCTGGATACGTGTAAGCCTCTTTAATGGACATTTGATGTCTCATATGTTACAGCTTGCAACACTTTCATGAAACCTGAGTAGCTGCGTGTTCCCTGGGACTTTCTACCTCCATAGGACAATATACTTAGCAGTTTCGCCCTTTAAAAGCTTGTCCAGTGGATTGGTACAGCACCCACACCAAGCAACCGCAGCAAGCACTCCAGTTCCTCTGGGGTCGGGGATCAAGCAGACAATGCACAGGCTATTAGGGTAGCAAACTACCCTGACCCTCCGGCATCTACATCCAAGCTGCTTTAGTTTGCCCTAAGCGGCACACGCCCACCCTGTGGGAGTGAGGCTCAGACATTTTGTACCTGGCAGCCAAAGGATGACATCAAACGTGTGGGTCTTACATGGCAAGGTAGAGGCAACACACGTATTACCAAGTAAGTTTCCTTTCCTGTGTTTTTGATTATTGAATTGGAAGTGGAGAGAACCCACTCATAAAAACTTCCAGTTCCTCCATGTCTTTAATTTTGCCCTACAGATGAGGCTATGCTCTACTATTCCTTTTAGACCCTCCGCACCACCCACTTATGTCAGAGCATCTCTTAGAGCTAGCAGCACCTTTCCATCTTGCTCCAAGAAGTTCAAGCTTTTTTGGCCTAAGGAGCCATAGAGAGGGTTTTGGTCTTTGAAATAGGAACTGGATGTCACTCCTGCTCTTTCCTTATGCCAATAAAGGAGAGAGACCATTGTCCTAATTTAGAACATCTTGCGGAAGAACAAATTCATTATGCTCACTCTGGCCCGTGTTCTGTTTGCCCTCGAACCAGGTGCTTGAAATTGGCTTTGGACTTGCAGCATGCATATTTTCCTGTACCTGCCCTGCAGTGCCACATATGCTACTTTTGGTTCAAGAGGAGCCAGGAGCATTTTCAATTTATCGTGCTCCCATTCAATCTCACCAGTGCCTCTTAAGTGTTCATAAAAGTGATGTGGTGGTCACAGCACATCTCAGGAGGCTATTGAAGTTAGGCTTGCTGCAATCAGTCGTAAACTACCTCCAGATGATGGTGAACCTCCAAACATCAATGGAGTTCATTATCAGCTGCTCAAAATCACACCTGACTGGTTCGCAGAGAAGCGCTTTCATTGTAACAATCCTGAATAGTGCTGTTTCAGACCATCCATCCACTGCAGTGAGTTGAGGGCATTCGGGCTATGACCCCGAAGTTTCAGCCTCAGTACTGGGTCTCAGTGAGAGTGGCTCTGAGGTTTTTAGGCCTCTTGGCATCCTGCATCTTCTGTGGGTCAGCACCAGGAGAACTTTTCAGATTCCATCCAAGTTTCAAGGAGACTGCAAAAGATCTTTAGTGATGGATCAACCATAATTGGACCAGCTGCAGTCCCCTCTCCTGTCCCACCCAGAGCTGACAGCGGTGTCTGATGCGTCACTAATGGGATGAGGAGGTCACCTGGGAGAAGACAGAATAGGGGATCCGAGTACTTAGGTCTCCAGTAGAGACCTGTCTCTGCATCAACTTGTAGTTACAGGCTAAACTGGAATGATGTGGTGTGCAAATAAACTATGGATTTAACCCAGATCTGTGACTGGGGGTGAATGTTTGATTAATTCAGCATTCCGTCCATCTGTTCTTTTTGCTTTTGTCGCCCTAAGTGGGAAGGGTATGCCCAGACGTGGGTCCCGTGCTCACTACGCCACCAGATTCAAGCTAGTCTGGCTGATGAGGGGTGTTACCCCAAAACCGGTCCCAGGATGCTTGTTTCTGGTCCAGGGAAGACCTGACCTGGCAGTTCGGGCTGGACTGTTCCCATGGGGAACAGGGTCAAGACTTATTTGCATATGGCTGGGTCTAAAAATGGCGTGGCATTCACAAAAACAATGGATTTAGCCCAGATCTGTGACTGGGGGTGAATGTTTGTTTGATTAATTCAGCATTCCGTCCATCATCTGTTCTTTTTGGTGAAGGTCGTGCTACCACTCATCAAAAGGAGACTGGTTCAGGTTCTCACACAAAACCTATGTGATACTCCAACAAGCAGGGCGGGGTGGATTCTTGGGTCCTGTGCCAGGATGCACTTTGCCTCTTGAGTTGGCTGGAACAACAGGGCATTTTCCAGGTTGTGAACTGCCTAGCAGGATCCTTGAATGCAAGGCAAATGAGCCAAGCTGGCAGTGCCTGGCGGATCACAAATGGCGATTACCCTTCGAGGTCCTACTGGCCATCTTTCATCAATGGGAAGAAACCTGGTTAAATTTTTTTGCAACTGCAAAGAATGCTCAATGTCAAAACTTTTTCACACTGGAGTTTCCAAGAAGGATCTCCATTAGAGATGTGTTCTGGATAGAGTGGACCATGGGATCCCTGTACGCCTTCACTTTGTTACCTCTCCTGCCACAAGTTCTGAAGAAGATCAGGAATGAACAGACCCAAGTCATCCTAGTGGCTCTGGGATGGGCAAGGAGAGTGTGGTACCTAGAACTTCTGGGCATGGGCATCTCTCCTCCGATCAGGCTACCACTTTGGGAGGACCTCCTGTTGCGGAAACAGGTTAGGGTCTTGCACCTGAACCTGCACAATCTGCACCTCCATGCGTGTAGATTGAGTGGCGGCAGTTGATGGCATCCGATCTTCCTTCAGAAGTTGTGGATGTCATCTTGGCTGCCAGGCGTTCTTCAACTAAGTCTGTCTTCACTGGGCGCTGAGACAAGTTTGAAGCCTAGTGTGGCACCCACAATACTTAACCATTGCAGGCCCAACTGTTGGATTTCTCATTGTTTGTTCAAACTCTGGCCAACAAGGGCATCCATTGGGCACTGTTAAAGTTTATCTGATGGCCCCTTCGGCTTTTTAATGTTTACCGGACCAAACGTCCCTGTTCAAATCATTCATTGCAAAGGTAATTTTGAACGGTTTGACTCCAATATTCCATCCAAAATCCTTTATTGTGCCACACTGGGATCTTAATCTGTTTCTCACTTTCCTCATGTATACATCATTCGCACCCATGCACCGCTGTCCATTGCATGTCCTGACTTTGAAGACTGTTTCTGGTTGCAGTGACCTCGGTTCATCTTGTGAGCGAATTCAAAGCTCTCTCAGGGCAGCCACCTTATGCCACCTTTTTTCCAGACAGTGGTACCGTGGAACAAGGCGGCCTTTCTGCCTAAAGTTGTGATGGCTTTTCACGTTGGACAGTTCATTACTGTTCCAGTGTTTTTTGCCCCACCGAAACCCTCAAAGGAGGAAGAGAGACTCCATCAGCTAGACCCCATGAGGAGCTTGAGCTTTTATATTGATCGATCGCATCAAAGGCTATCTTGTGGACAATCATCTCTTTGTAGGGTTCTCTGGGGCAAAGTCAGGCAAGGCAGTGCCAAAAAGAACAGTGCCAAGGTGGATAATCATCTGCAGCAAGATCTGCTGTACACAAGCCATAAAGCAGCCTACAGGGTGGTTGAGGGCTTATTCTGCCTGGGCTACCACTGCTCTGGCGCGTGGAGTGCCTTTCTATGACATCTGTCAGGCCGCGAAGTGGGTGCCAGTACACACGTTCTCAAAGCACTTCTGCATTGACGTCCAGATCCGGAGGGAATGGTTTTACAGCTGTTTGGTCCTAAAGGACCTTTTGGCATGACCCATTCCACAGACCCACCACTTTGGGAGTTACTGCTTTCGTATGTTTTCTAAAGGTGACGAATCTGCGTTTAGAAGTATCAATCAGAAGAAAAGTTACTTGCCTTCGGTAATGCTCTTTCTAGTGTATACTCTAATAGCAGATTCCTTACCACCATCTCTCCTCCAAGTGGACTGGTCTCTTTCCCTATCTAAAAAAGGTCTCCGTGTAGGAATCTGCAGACTGGTATCGACTGATTATTGCTGGGCTTCGACTCCGAAGGTACGGACAGATTCAAGAAAGAAACTGACTTCAGTGTGTAGGGGTGGTGCTTATATGCGGCTCCACTTGTTACTGGGGCAAAACAAAGTCAGTGTGGTGACGCTCAACGCCACCTACTGGTGTGTGGGAGCAATGCTATTAAAATCTAACGGATCCAGTTTAGCAACTGGGGATATTTTAAAGGTGAGGAATCTGCAGTTAGAGTATCCACCAAAAAGAGTGTTGCAGAAGGTAACTTGTTCATCGTGTATACACTAGTGGGATACCAGAAATGACTGTGGTGACTTATCTTTCCCACCACCATTCAAAAGGAACTTAAAGCAGGACAGTGGGAAAACGTATGCAGGTCGTCAGCTAAAGTAGTTTTGCGGCATATACATACTTGCAGTGTCTTCAGGTTCACCTTAGTAGTTCTTTCTAGAGTGCAGTGTCGCCTGTGAAAAGTATAGAAGTGATTTCGCTTTATCCAGGCAGAATGAATACTGAAAAGTAGCAAACATATAGGTACCTGCCATTTCTCTAACAGGTTTCTACCTGAACACCACTCCTTTTACTGTGTCCAAGAAGGAACCATTAGCATATTTTCTGTCTCCAGCAAGCATCCATAGATCACCTGTGGCCCCTGTACTAAGGTGAAGATTCTCCGGCATGCCCAAAACGGCTTTTGGCCATGCAGGGCGGATCCCTACTCCTCTATCGAGTCATCTATACTGCCTAAACCTGCTTGCCAAAGCGGGCACGTAAACAGTCTTTCAAGATGTCAGGTGTCCCTTGATAGTTCCATAGCATTTTAACAGTTGATATAGGGAATAGTATAGAAGTGCATGTCCCTACAGATGTCCCCCCATGCACACACATATGTATGTAAACTCAATAACTGAACTTTTTCTTTTACTAATGGTTGGAGTACTTGTAAATAACCCTTTTATCTGGATAATGGCCAGGAACAAGTCATAATCTTTTAATATTTGTGTGTCCCAAAAGGACCTCATTTTAACCAGGCCCATCTAGATCCTTTATGTGCTCGTATAATTAGAACTAGTAGCAGTGCGATTTCTGCAGGATCCGCTTTGCAAAGTACAGTGGAATTACGTTTAGAAAAAAATATTTTTAAATTCACTACTGTTGTGATATTAACTCTACCTATAATGGTATGGGGTAACTAACGTGCTCCCACAAGCAAGTTTTGCATTTAAAAGCTTTGTCACTTTTTCTAAGTTTGAAGTCAACAGAACTTCCAGATTAGTAGCTACATAAATACAGTTGTAGGTAGTGCTTTTTGATAATTTTGACTGAACAGAGTAACTCAGACATATTTCCCAGTAAAAGGACCAAAACCAGTTTATCAAGCACTGAGAAGAACTGAATGGGTATAAATAGGGATATTCTCAGCATACATGGCGATCTTCTTGTCCCCACATCATAACAAAAGGGAACACTGCCCTTATCCTGCCATGTGCAGCAGGTTTGATACAGAGATTAAAAAAGTCAGGTGACTAGGGGCAACTCTTTGTAGTCCATCTTTCTGTATACACCCTATCCTTTAACACCCCAATGATCACTATTCTGCAGAATGGCTATAATCTATCTGTTGGATTGCCTGAATGAACTTGTGGCACATCCCAAGAAATCTTAAGATATTTAAAAGAAACTTCCAGTTCAAAGGGTCAAGAGTCTTAACAGCATCAGTAGTTATGACCGCTTATAGTAACTGATCCAAGCAGACTGATGTCTATAGCTGTCAGAAAGCACTAACTAGCCTTGTACTCTCCATCCACCACAGGCAAATCGATCAATTATACTTGTTTTTTACGACTCGCTTATTTATTTTTAACCTAAAAAAACTTGTTAGCTGAAGCATGTTCTCACCTTGTATATGATGTAATATACTTTTCGCATTGTTATAGGAAATAGAATATGCAAAGTAATGGCTCAAATGCCATTATTCATAATGATCGCATTAAACACTTATCCTCCACTGCTGCATCAGGTCAAGTGCATAAATGTATTGCCCATTTAATACTGGCACAATCATAGTTATTTTATACTCTGTGGGGGGAAAACCCCAATTCCATAGCATCACTACTCTACATTTCTGAACAATGGCAGCAAATAGTGTGCGGTAGAGACCGGACCTACTGAGTTTTATTATGAGGCTGCTGTCTACAGTATAGAGAAAGAGGACAGACCCATCTCTGGGCATACCCATGACACTCGGGGACAGTCATGGAAAAAGTGGTGGATGGAAAGGCTTGAATTAATTTTAACAATGAGTAATTACTGTGGGCAAATTCCATCCTAATGTTGATTTGTTCAGTGAACCATTAAGCAGGAGTATAAGTCACATGCAAATCAGACTAGAGCCCTGCCCTAAAAGGGACGTTCAAAGCGTCATGCTAAGATGTGTCCCCACTGAATGGAAACACGAGCAATCTTGCATTTGTTGTAACCTTATTAAGGCAAGTTTCATCTTGAGTGGCTATGGGCACATAGGTTCCACTTAGTTCAACTCATTGAGGAAACAAAAAGTGATGGCTGAAGTGCTTGAATTAATGTTAAACATTTGTAATTACTCTGGGCACATTCTATGTAATGTATATTGGCGATTTCTAAAGAACCTTATCTGCTGAATGTGTATTTTAATTTTACTTGTTACTATAATTTACATATTTTATATTTCTTGTTAACATAGTTTGGTGCTCATTATTTACCTAATTTTCCTAACTTGCATATATTCTTTGATTTGTATGCTTACTTCATATTATCTTGTTCAGATCTATTTTCGTGTTTTGTTCTCCTAATTCAACATATTGTTTTGAATTTGGAAAGCCTCTTACTATGAGCCTTTCCTGCCATTACAGACCGAGTTTTGTTTTTCATTAAAACATGTTTTGGTTTTAGTATAGTGTTGATAGAGATCATTTTTTTCCTACAGGAGTGGCCACTCTCTAAGAGAACCGATTTCATCATTGCATCGAATTTCACAGAGGCGCAGAAGAACATATTCCGATACAGGTTCTGTGGTTTCTACTGAAGTGGTTGCAAGTAAGTTGAATTATTCCTTTTTATTACCATACCTATATGTGACACTTCTAAAAGGTAATGTATCAGGATAGGATTGATATTTGCCTACATCTGACTCCTAAAACAGAATTAAACTGAGTAGTAATAAATGGCAATGTGCTTTGCCTCCATCATACAAACTGCTGTCACAATATTTTATATCATCGATTAGAACTATGATTGGATTGCATTTTATTTGGTCTGTTGTAGTCATGATTTCTTTAGAGCACCTATATTTTGAAAGGGGTTTAACACCTAAAAAGCAAATTATCATAATTTCTTCCTATGGGAAGCATAGCATTAGAATAGTGGTACTTAGCATTAGAATAGTGGTACTTTGACCTAATGTGGTATAATTGGCTGGTTAATGTCTGAATGTTAAGTCTATTGACTTTGTGCAGTGTGGTTTCTTTAACTGATCATTCTCTTTACCATTTTCAAGACTAAATCCCAAACCATACCTTGTTGAGCCAGTAACATTCAGGATCCATTCCCTTTTCTTCTTAAAGTACTCCAGCACTATATCTTGTTTGTTCAACTAATCCACTTTAATTATTGATTTACCTCCATGGCTCTAAAAGTCTGATTAATGGAGGGTCACTCAGGGTACTAAAAAACATGTTACACAGCTAATATTGATTTTATTCTTAATGTTGAAAATCTATTTTTTCTATTTAGTCATGACAGAATTGCTTTAAAAATGGTGATTATGCTATTAAAGCTGGAACATTCAAATTCTACAAAATAAGCTAACGGGTCACTTTTTAATCTCAAATTAAGACATCACATCTCTTTGTAACTGGTTGGTATTTTCTTCTTTCCGCTGACCAAGCATGTTGAGTTCATGGTGCTGGGGCTCGCACTCACAGGCAGCTGACCATAAAATAATTAATGTTCATGTTCTTTTTTCACTCCCCTTCCCCCCCTCCCCCCCGCCCCAATGAGTCAGATACAATGTGGTTTGATAATGTACTGAGGGCTGGCATTTACCTGATCATTCACTTCAGTTCCACTGGCGCGTCTCTCGGAGTCAAAGAGGGATGCACTTTTAATAGGGATCCTCTTATTATCAATGGCAAGCACAGCGCTCAGGGTGGAGGGGGAGTCTGAACTGGTGAACCCACTGGAGTGGGGTCCTGGGTATCTGGAGCTGTCTCTCTCAGAGAGTCTACTAAGGCTTCCCATGCTCTTGCAATTTCCAGGGAGCGAATACCCCTCCCAGCCTCCCTAAGAAACACTTCCCCATCATACCCTGCCCATCTCTGTAGTTCCTTTCTCCATCCCACTATTCTGGGCCCTCTAGGGGCTTTCCAATTTTTTGTAATCTCACTTTTTTCGAGTATATAAACTAGGTCCTGGAATCTACTCGTGACCTTCATCTTGGCAGTAGGGGAAAAGCAGTTGAGCATACATTGTCCCATCGTGTAGGGGGTATCTCTTAAGATTGTGTGCACTACTACTGCTGTGACCTCTTCCCAGTAAGGTTCTAAAGACGGGCAGTCCCACATCATGTGTTTAAGCTCCGCTCCTATTGCCCCACATCTCGGGCAGGCCGCATCATCTGTGTGGAAGTATTTGTTAATGTGGCCTAGGGTCATATATGCTCTGCGAAGGGAAAAGTAGTTGATCAGCTTGAATCTTACATTCCTGTAGACTTTGGGCACCCTCGCTAAAATATTGTCCCAGTCTTTTTCTGGAAAGGGGGTTCCTAGGTCCTCCTCCCATCTAGCCTTTAATGTCTCCAATGGTTGCAATGTGTCTCTTTGTATCGCTCTATAGAGGCAGGAGACCGCCCTAG
Organism: Calotriton arnoldi; assembly: GCA_963921515.1. Lineage (NCBI taxonomy): Eukaryota > Metazoa > Chordata > Amphibia > Caudata > Salamandridae > Calotriton > Calotriton arnoldi. The sequence continues at coordinate 1,683,940 of CAWUFW010000128.1, read as the reverse complement.
AGGTGCCTACCACTCGTATCATGTAACAGCAAGTGTTGTGGAGGTGTGGTTCTGACATCCCCAATTTCCAATGCACTCGAAACGCACTTGTCACCGCTCTATGCAGGCGGAAATGACCTCGGGGGAGGCTCAAGCGGGAGCTATTTCATGCTAGTCGTTACCGATCTGAACTCCCAGGTATCTGCTCCCCTCTCGAGTCAGACAAGCGAACGGCTCCATTGTCAGGGCAAATAGCAGGGTTGACAGCGGGCACCCCTGCAGAGTCCCTCGTCCTACTGTATAACTCAGAAATTGTCTGCCCCTTCCTCACCTTGGCTGTGGGGTCCGTATATAGTAGTTTAGCCCATATTAAAAAACTCTGCCCCAGGTTCATCCTGTCCATCACCCCATAGAGGAACTTCCATTCTAGGCTATCAAAGGCCTTCTCGATATCCATCTTGAAAGCTGCCATCCTGTTATGGTCGTAAGCAGCAGAGTCTAAGATGGTGTATAAGTAGCCTGATGTTTAGTGCGGTATTCTTGCCTGGTATAAACTCTGCTTGATCCTGGTGAACTAATTTGGACATGAAGGGGAGCAATTGGGCTGCCAATATTTTATTAAGTATTTTATAGTCAAGGTTGAGCATCGACAGTGGTCTATAAGACTTGCAATCCTGCTCAGGTTTCCCAGGCTTCTGTATTGGAACCACAAGTGCATCTCTCGTGGTATCGGGAAGATGATCCCTATCTCATGCCACCTGATAGAGAGCCTCTAGTCTTGGGGCTAGGTCAATCGCATATGTCATAAAATTCAGCCGGAAAGCCATCTGACCTCGGCGTGTTCCCGAGCGCCAGTCCTTTTATTGCCGCCCTTATCTCCTGTGCTGTGATTGGGCTCCCTAATTCTTCCGCTTCTGTATTGGCGAGGGCTGTGGTCGGTAAGGGTGCCAGATATGCTTGTAACTCATCCTCTCCGTAATGGGCGACACTTGTGTACAGGCCAGTATAGTATTGAAGGAACTGTTTATTATTTTCTTCCTGTTGATATAAGCGACCACCAGCGTCTGAGGAGAGCTCGACAATTGTCAAGCCCCGCTTCGCTGGATTGGCTAGTCGGGAACCTGTGCGGCCATGCTCTGCTTGAGCTCTCACTATATATTGCTTATAGTCATAACAACGCAGTCTTTCAACCAGTCCTGCAACTGTCTTCTTAGCATTTAAGAGCGTCTGATGCAGCTCTGGGTGTCCTGGCCTAGCCTTCTCTACCTTCTGCAATTCCCGTTCTGATTGCGTGACCTCCAGCGGCAACAGGCTTCTAATCCCCACCGACTCCGCGATGCATTGCCCCGTTATTACTGATTTAAAGCATCCCACTCCACTAGTGGGAAAGACGCTGGCCCATCATTGCCTGCAAAATATTGTCTGAGATTGGTTCCAATATTCTCGCAGAACACCTGATATTCCAGGCCTCTGGTTTCAGTTGCCTGGAGGGAATGTGGGTAATAGGGTGCTCCCATTGCAATTGTAGCAATACTGCGTTGTAATCTGAGATGGTGCGGGCCAAGTACTCTACATCACTCACCTGTCCATGCACATCAGGAGTACATATGAACGTGTCCAGCCGTACATGGAGTTCATGTAGGCTGGAGAAAAAGTAATAGTCCTTTTGCTGCGGGTACAATCTATGCCAGGAGTACCCAACGCCCCTGCCAATCCGTAAAGCACCTGGGCGTCCTAACTATTGGAGAATCTCCCATGGGAGGATGGGAGCGGTCAAACCCTAGGGCCTGCTACGCAATTAAAGTTCCTTCCTACCACAGCCGATTGCATGAGGTAGGCTGCCAGAGCACCCGATAGGCGTAGTAGAAAGCTTCCTTGGTCTTCATTTGGGTGTATATGCTGATAAGCGCTATGTTTCTGCCCTCTAGTCGGCCCGTCACCACCACAAACCTTCCCTCAGGATCTATCAAGTCCCCTGTATGTTGGAAAGGGACCCAACCTCGGATCCAGATCAATGTGCCCAGAGCAAAGGCCGAATATGTAGTAAAGTAGGTCTGCCTTCTCCAGCGCTTGTGCAAATGCTGCCCCCTCCTTTGCGGTCAGATGTGTCTCCTGCAGCAGTGCAATCTGTATCCCCGCCGATTTAAGTAAGAAAACATCTTGTATCGCTTTGTCATTGAGTGCATCTCTCTGACATTCCAAGTTAACAGCTTATAGATCGCAGCTTCAGTCACCCAACTACAGCCGAGCACCAGCGTCAGTTGGAACAGAATACAATAACTCCATCTGCCCAAATGAGATAACCCAGTAGTGTCGACTCATATACCCCCATTCAAACAACATAACATAGACATCCCAACTCCCACACCCCAGGATAAGCAGGCAACTTCCCCTCATTCAAACCATCAGACAACAATCACTTGTAGGAGAAACCACGGGTAACTCAAAAGTAAAGGGGGGGTGAGGCAAAATCATGTGATCTCCTTGAGCCCCCCGCCCCCTCCAGCATTTATCTTGTGGAGAACCAATCACCCTCCCGGGTTACTGCACGTAGTTCTAACCCCCAGCATTGTGCTACTCAAGCATTCCATCACGCATGCAGCCTTGGGCACTGACAATTATAAAATAAAGCGCTCAAATGATCTCATCTGATGTCCCTTGGGTCACCCTCTGTAATTCAGCATCTGAGTCACTGCTGGAGCTATGCCTGCCGTCCAAGTGCAGGCTCTGCAGTCCCTCATCTTAAGCCTTGGACTGGGGGCTCTGCCCACTGCTCGGGATGCCACCACCTGGACTGCCCCTCCATTGTTCCTGCTGCACCTCTGATCCGGATGGGGCCTGCAAGCTGCGTTTGTTGGATCGTCGCTGTGATCCGGCCCTCCTTGAGCGAGGTCCCCAGGGCTTCCCAGCCGGACCCTGCTGCGGCTGCTTTTCTATCCAGCTCCACACCTCTTCTGGGGTCTGAAAGTACAGAGTACCATCATCTGTCACCACGCGAAGCCGGGCTGGAAACAGCATTGCATATGGTACATTTATCTGACGGAGTCTGGCTTTGGCCTCCCAGAATGTGGACGAACGTCTCTGCACCTCTCTAGAGAAGTCTGGGAACATTCTGACTGCGCTATTTTCCACCTAAAGTTTGTCATTCATCCTGGCCAGCTGTAGTATGAAGTCCTGGTCTTTATAGTATAGTAATCTGGCCACAACTGGGTGCGGTGGAGCCCCCGGAAGCGGTTGTCACACGGTTGTCACACCCGGACTCCGTGCACCCTTTCCAGGGCAAAGAACTGGGACAGACCTTCTGGCGCAACATTCTCCCGAAGCCACTTTTCCAGGTAGTCCATCATGCCTTTTCCCTATGCTCTCTCTGGAAGCCCCACAATTCATATATTGTTGCAGCGTTATCTATTTTTGGCATCTTCTGCGCAAGACTCCAGCAGCTTGACTTTTTCCTCCACAGCGGTCAGGATTCCAATAACCTCAAATTGCCCCGTCAGCCAGGAGCCAATAGATCTGCAATCTGATGGGCTGGAGTGATAGTATTTCTCCACTAATACCAACGGTCCAACCCTGCCGCATTAGTCTGCTGTCTGCGCCATTCTCCAGGACCCTCCCGTGGGTTTTTCTTCTCAGCCTCTGCTGGGCCGTCCTATAGTGTCCTATCACAGCCCCTCAGCCGTGCCTTTCGCTTCGAGGCGCTTTTCCCTGGATAGTTCTGTCCCCGTCTAGTTCATATGGCACCCTGAGGCCCCTGGGAGCACCCCAGTATCTTCAGCTGCCCGTCCTCATCGCCCTCGTTGCAGACCAGTGCCGCAGCTTGCAGTGGTGGGCCATAGGGGGGTCACTCATCAGCACCCCTTCGCCACTCCGTGCTCCCTCTACAGAGGGAGTCTTCGCCTCGAGGATCTCCCCTTAATTACCGCTGGAGCCCTCGTCCGTTCAGCCCATCGTCTAGTTCATGTGGCACTCAGGGCCCCAGGGAGCTCCCAGCTTTATCACGGCTGTATATTAGGGCATTACCAGGATCTTCAGCCCTCTGTCCCTTCAGGGCCCTCTATATTCCTACAGTGGGAGGGGGGGGGCGCTCGTTGTAGGCCTGAGTCATCGCACACTTGCCTTAGGGGAAGACAGTCTCGAGCAGCTCCTCTCGGGTACCATTTGAGGCCGGTGCCACGGGCCTCGTCACTGCCGCAGTCCGGTCCTTCTTCTCCCAGTCGCCTCCAGGGCAAGTCACTCCGCCTGCAGCGCCCGGCGATTGCTCACCGACAGCCCCCAGGTGCCTCCGCTCCAGGGCCGCACTTCATTCTCGCCACCGATGCCACAGTCTCCGCGGCCTCCGCAGACTCCGTGAACGGCGGCACAGCTCAGCCGGCGGGCTCTGCTACCTCAGTCAGCTGTTCTCCCCACTCTTAGGGATCGCGAGGTCGACGCTGAATCTAGGCTTCCTCTTTACTGGTTCTTCATGAGGTGGCCCAGTTCCGCGGCTGCCTTTTTGTGAGTCCTACCACGCCATCCAGGGCAGAACATGGGCTGGCAGTTCACCTCCCCAGCGCACAGCGGGGTGATATTAGAGTGCCCGGGAGTGTCCGCTATCACCTTTTCTCGCTGCTGGGGTCTAGGCCAGCATTTTAAGCAGGATAGTGCCAGATGGGGGTTATGTCCTGCAGGAACGCAGAGCGATGCTGCTTACTCCATCAGCAGTTAGCCACGCCCCCCACCAGAAGGACTACTTGTGGCATTTGGATTTATATGTAACGGGGTCTATTTTTTGCTTTTTTTTTTTTTATAATAAATATTTCTTTATTGATATTTGTCATGTAAATACAGAACATGTTATAGCGCAGATCGTATTGCTGCATACATTAAAAGTATGTGGAAATCTGTTAGTCCTTCATTCCAATCAATAGCAATAATGCATTGTGTAATACCCCATCTGGGAACAGAAAAAGCAGAAACTACATATCATGGTTCAAACAAATATAACTAACACCAGACAACCGTTCTGATGTTAACATCAACCTTCCCACCCAGCCCCCATCCCTGTAGCTTCCATGGATTCAATTGAGCACCTCTTGTGGGGTCTATTTTTTCCATATCGGCTGATGTGGGGGGGAGGGGCAGGGTTTGGAGGAGAGGGTCACCCACAGCCTCCCTTAGGTTCAAAACTAAATATTTACCTGTAGTACTTTTGCACTAAATAACTCCAAATTCAGAAGTAAAAAACTGTATTGCATTGAAAAGAAACTCAATTTTCCACTTCACAAGCCTACATTACTTATGTCACTGATATTGATGATCAAGTGTATTGGAAAAATGCATAAATATTCTCCTTTTACGCTCTATAACTCCCTTCTAACACTGATGGAAGCATTCGTACAGAAAGTACCTCTCCAGTATTTTCAGAAACATGAGTTATTTCCGACAAATCTCTTCTGTAGAATTGAATCTACTCTTGTTCTCCGTACTACTGAGGAGGATCTACTGATTTGCACTGGTCCCTACACTCTTGTTCTTCCCGTATTGAAGTTATGCAACCTACAGCAAATTCCGTTTCTTCTCCTGGGCAGCACTAGTGCATCAAGTATCCTTTATACTTTCAGCGAGCTCACCACCTGTTTCTGGATGGCAGGTCACTCTCCCAATCTTTTTGGAACATAGGGCCTCATTTATTTCTTGGTGGTCGGAGTAAATTACTCTGTGGCCCTGATGGAGGTGCCGATGGAAAAATGTTAAAATGTTGCCCGCCCAGGGGGCATTTCTAACAATGACAGCAACCACTGTCATAGCGGTTCCTGTCACTGCGTTGTAATTTTGCTGTATGGCTCTGTCAACATGATTGAGCTGTACAGCAAACTTACTAAGTTCTTTTTTTTTTTTTTTAAAGAAAATCCCAAAGTGGGGTTTTCTTTCTGAGAAAAAAAAAAGAATGCCTCCCTCACCATGGAAGCTTCTCCCACAGTGAGGGAGGCATTGAGCGCTTTTCAGTACCCCTAACTGGCAGGTTTTTCTTGTTGGAGATGGACATTGAAAAACCTCTGTATATTTGCCCATCTAAATCAGGTGGGCGGATATATTGCCAAACCTCTGACAGTCCTTACTCCATCAGGCTGTCGGAGGCGTTTAACCTCAGTGGAGACTAAGTAGTCTTCGCCGTCATCAAACTATGGTCCGCCCGCATTTAAATTGGGTGTGCAGACCATAGTCTTGGAGGGGAGGGAACTCCATCACCGTTGTGACAGAGTTCCCTCTCTGCCAGGATCTGAGTCAGGCCCATAGTCTCTGAAGGTGTAGTTAATGAAACAGAATTCAACTTATGACCTATTATTCCAACATTATTCTGGATTTAATATTCCAAGTTCATCTGCATTCGAAGAGGGCATTTTTATTCTGGTTTTGTTATACACTGCCTAATTTGTACCAGAACACCTGCAAGAGATATTGCTGATTAAATCAATTAAAAATAGTAATAGCCAATCTGAAATAAATTGTGATACGATACGCAACACTAGTGAAGGAGCATTTTCAGCTCAAAAAAGTCAGAGTAAATAAGTTTCTTAAAATGTGGTTGAACGTGAGCAGCACAATACATTGGATCACTAAAAATGTCTTCATTTGATCAAAGGTGGCAGTTTTACACGTCTTGCATAACAAATACGCTTTCAACATGTTGCAGCCCTCCTGTTCAGTCATACCCACAGATATTCATTTTTTATAAACTCACTGGCTATGTTGAAGTTTTGAATGAATAGTCCGTTGTCACAACTCTATAATCCTCCAATGAAATGCTTTGAGCATCAGGTGAATTTAGTGATGGACTAGAAGCTGGCGTGGCTTAAATTTTGATTTCTATTATTACTGGGGCATTGCATGTCCGTGGGAAGTATAGAGTATCCCCTACTGCAATAAATTATAATATTCACACGGATCATATGCACTTTTCGTGCCCGTTAACTTTTTTGTTCTCATTGGGTAGAATTGTCAAGCAGACTGGACCCTGGGAAATCTGGAGTCTCTGCCGGCAACTCTGGTAAGAGAGTCTTTTTAATTTAATGGAGATGGGTAGAATGGACATTTGCTTCTTTCTTTGTCTTGGTCAGCACATTACGCAAGTTAAAATTGATAGACTATACCACACTTCCTGAACTCCAATATTAGATTGGATGTTTAACATCTGGGGCCGTATTACACTTAGGTGGCACTGTCCCTCTTTGCATGACAGCGCACCACCTGACACAAACAGAAACAGTACACTCATTACTTATAATGCACTGCCCACAGGGCAGATGCAAACTGGCTGTTGACTTGGGAGCAGCACATTAATGAAAGGGAGAGTGGCTATTTGAAGCAGGCGCTTCTTCTTTCACGCTGCAGACGGAGTGCACTTCAAAGGGAGGACAGCGATCGCCTGCAGGCGAGTTCAGTAAGTGAGTGAGTGCACCCCACCTGCAAGGGGCTGCTGGGGGTTCCATGGGCTCCCATTTTCCCATCATGACTGGGTGCCACCTCTTTTTGGTGCAGTCAGTGTAGCTCTTAAGAGTCTCTTTGCCTATGTGCGCTCGTCCCTAATACAATGTGGGCACAGACATCACGCCCCTATGCAAATGAAGGACTGCCCCCCTAAGATAGCACCGGTGCTATATGTGCAACAGCACTATCTATAGTGCAGAAGTGGGCTGCACAAATGCCTAAACGCCCTTCTGTAGTACTACAGAGCCAAGGGGGCTAAGAAAATGGGCAGACATGCCCGTTGCACCCCCAGGCCGCGGTATGTTATTAAACCCCTGGAAGGTGATAACATCTGAGTAGGCAATCCCAAAACTTTGCACTGTCTAATAAGCCTTTGTCATCTTACTTTATTTGCCAGTTTCTTCTAGTCATTCAAAATGTATCCAGTGACTTAGTATAATGAGCTATCTTTCTTCCTAGCAGTTTCCTTTGATGAATGTCTCTTAATAAGTACTGAATGATGTCTAATAATGTATTTATTTCTAGTAATTGCAATGATGGTTTGGTTAGCATTTGCCATGGTTGTAATATTTGGCTCAATGTTTGAAGTACATTTTAAAATGTGGGAATTATTTATATATGTTTTAATGTTTTTATAATTAGTATATAGGTTTTGTGAAATTATGGTGTTCTGAAATAAACATTCACAATTACTTACCTTTGACTTTAGTTCTTTAGTATGAGTGCACCTAATAAAGTTAAATGTGACTCTCCCTTGGAGTTTCTTCATGGAAATTAGCATTTTCTGGAAGAATCTGTTAAGCTCTTCAATTCCAGTTCCCAAATGGTACTTGGAGGATCTGCTGAAGACTCGGTTTATATAATCTCAGTGACATCGAGGTATTCTGCCTTTTGGCAGGCCTTTAGTGTCAATACCTGCAGAAAAAAATGCGTAATTGGTATTTGTATATACTTCAAAAATTCAGAAAATTAATGGTTCCTCCATTTTAAACCCATTTATTAATAAGTTCTCTGTGGTGCAGGATATTCCTGAACATTTTATAGCAATTCCAAGAAAATTTCATAACAAAAGGGAAATCATCATAATGTCTCATTGAGAAAATACCTAAATAACAAGCCAGTAGCAGCCATTTCGAGCAGGATTTATCCTACAGTGTTGGATGAAGTAAAGATAGTTTTTGATGAGGACGAGGATATGAGGAGATTGCCAGAAAAAGATGGCATTGGAAATGGAGTGTTTCCATTGCTTAAGTAGAATACATCAATTCAGTGTCACAGGTAATATGAACATTCTACTTACATACACTTTATTTATAATAGGACCTGCCCACTGTTCCAGAAGTACACTCAATGGGGATTTGGATTCAACAACCATCTTGGAAGAAAGTAAATCAACATCAAAGAAAAGATCAGAATCTGAAAATTCTCTTCTGTCCTCTTCCTGAAAAAAAGAAGTATTACATTTTATAGGAGCACTGCTATGCAAATGCTGCTGCGGATTGTCATACTGTTGTGATAGGGTAGGGTAGTATTTTCCCACAGAAGGCTTTCTCTGCACTTTATAGAATAATGTTAAAACAAAGTTTTAAGTGTATTTTACCTTTGTACAGTTTATTTGCTAGAGTATTTTCCTAAGAACTCTATAGTTGGCACATTTTTGTAATAAGTCAGGTGAAACCAATCTGAATCTACATTTGTTATTCTTGCAAAAAGAGTCTTCAGAAGACTGTGAAGACTGGTTGCTTAACGTAATTGACTCTCCAGATGTTGGCTTTGAAAACTATTTCAAAGCTTGAAACATAAGTAACTAGTGCCATGGGCCAGGTGGTTGTTGTGTGAAAGTATGCTGCCACAGTGTTTGATGGTTGTTACTTTGCCAATTTTTTTTTTTTTTTTTTTTAAATAAGACACATTCAGCTAGCACATGCAGAGGAAAGTAGATACCTTTAGCCATTTTTACTTTTTAAAATAATGAGTAAATGTTAATTCGAGTGACATTTTTCTACCAAACATTTGAGTTTATTTAATATAAAGATATATTTATTCTTTTTTGCATCAAAAAAGAATTTATAGCTAGCTTTAATATTGTTAAAATAGATCTGCTCATTTTCACGATATTGTATAAATTATATTGAATTGTTGTATTATTGAACCTTTTAAATAGTGTTAAAACTTTCATTGATCATTAAATTATAAATAGCTGTCTTCCTGCTAATTATTCTTTGAAATCCTGCTTCTAAGCAGCATATGTATGCTTGATATGTATAAGATGAATAATGTATGTGTAAATAAATATATATTTGTATACACTATTTCCTTCAATTGTGTTGTGTATCACTCGGTATATGCACTTGACATGCTCATCATTGTTCCTTACACTTCAGATCTCTTCAAGAGTCTATACGTTTAACCCATTGAAACTTATACACACTTTGTTGGCAATGTAGATATATCAAAAACTACAGAAAGGATTTACACCAAAACACAAATGGTCTATTGAATATAGTTTTAGTCTTGTCAATTGTGGTGTATTTGTCTTAAACACGTTGTAAATTCTCAAATTTGCAAACATTTTTTAAACAAGGTGTAAATTCACAGATTTTCAAGGTAAATAAGTTGTAGATTCACAACATATTAAAATCATCCTTAATAAGTGCATCTTATTTTTAAACAGACAAAAAAATATTTTTCTTATAAATATCCTTATGCCCAAATATCTGAAGAATACAAAAGAAATGATGGGTGGAGTGCCTGAATTGATCTCAGCCACCAGTAATTACCCACATGGCATCTGTTTACTTGTATACCCTTCTGTAGGGAACCTTGCCGGGCAGTTCAGGGTGGATTGTTCCCATGAGTAGCTGTTTCAGTACTAATTTGCATAAGTTGGGCCTCCGTCTAGAGTGGGTAAAATAATTTTGGACTGGATTGCGGCCGAAAGATTGCGAGTGGCTGTAATTATTCCAAGCATACCATCCATCACCACCTTGTTTGTCAAATATCTAAAGGATCAGGTCCAAGTAATGGTCATCCCCTCCCTCTTTAGGGCAGGCCGACTGTCACTTGTCTTCCCGATCCAGGACTGTCATGCCAGGCATGTCGGTCTTGGGTAGGGAAAAAGCACAAGAATGTTTCCCGTACGGAGAAGATCATTGTTTTTTTCCATATAAAATACAAACTCCTGCTTTGGTAATTTGTTTCTTGAAAATAAAATAAAATTATGCTGAGCAGGCTCAACAAACATGGTGCCCGCTCAGCAAAGATCAGTGCCTTCAATGGAACCACTGCACTGGCAGCACCGCTGGAGACACTGAGATCCTCACCCTGCCTGTGGGGGATTTATAAATTAGGGGTACGGTCCCTTGCCAGGGGAGTCGAGGCCATGACCTAAATAGTATGGATGTTATCCGCTAGGAAGAGTGTTTTCAATGTATTTGTGTGTATTACTCATTTACCAGTGGATGCACCATTACATAGAACGGAAAATCGGAAGACAGCACCTAGATTTTCAGGAAGTGGGAAACCACTGAGATTTTCATTGTAATTGCAGGGATGCACACGTGGGCCCTACAACTTGTAGTCTGACCTCTACGAATAAAGACAACATGAATGTTTATTAGAATAAGAGCTGAACGCTAAAGGAGAGTTATGGTTAAATAGAAGATAAACAATTATTCCGAAACTTCATTTGAATAGATCAATATAAATCATGTATGGCCAGCAACACACTTTTCACTCCTCTCAGATGCACTGTTGATGGCATCACACTTGTCCCATATAAAATCACAGATCATATCATCAGTGACTTCACTGGTATCTTCACATATCCCCTCAACTAGGGGCCAGGCCCTCTGCTGCACCTAGTATACGTGTGGATGTAACCCACTAGCCTTCTGCTAATGCAGCAAGAGCTATACAAGCACCTCTGTAATCATGACCCACCACGCACAGCCTTACATTGTGAGCAACAAAGCTTTGGTGCATTGCCATCGGCCAGATCTTGATCTCCGGTCCTTCATGGACATAACCCTCTTAATGGCCTTTGGCTATGTGCATTGCAAGTTACATGAAGCAATGTATTCAGCCATATAACTGACTGTGCATAGCCTTCGGCCCTGTGCATTATATGTAGAGCGCAGGCCTGGCATTTGGGCCCAGTGCTTGACTTTGGCCAGGCAATGCGTTGAGCTCCTTTGTGGACCCAGGCCCCATTTACAATGGCCAAAATATAGTTTTACATCTGCATCACTTACCTCCTAGTCCAGCTCAGGTTGAAGGGCAGATTTTTTGTTCTTAATCCATTCAATGTTCAGCAATCATGTTGTGTAGTTCTTTGTTTTACACTTAGCTTAGGACCTGCTTAAATTAAGTGTTGTGTAGAGATACTACGTTTTTTGTTGGTACAGAGCTTCACTGCCTTGGTTGTCATTGATGATGTCGACGGTGAGGTATGTGATAGAGTTGATGTCATTTTTTATATCTGTGATTTGTCATGTCATGGGTGGTACATTGAGGCAAATTACAGTTCAGTTGCTAACCTTAATTCATGATTTTCAATGTTTTTATGGTGAAAATTATAATAATAATAATGTACCTTTAAGATTTGTCTAGAGAATCTGTTTTTTTAATAACTTTTTATACTCTTAAGTACACAATTACGTTTTGTCAGTGAATAAGTTGCGATGTGACCTATCTCTTCATATGCAAACAAGATGCGCACACCTGTTCGCCATATTCAGCAGCCTCTGACAGCAGGGACTGGCCCAGAGCAAAACCCCACAAGTGGTCATCAAAACCTTCTAATATATATCAATAACTTTGAGGCCTCTTGAGGGATCTGCATGTCAAACAGCAGTTAAGTCCTGTTATGGTATGTCCTGTTAAGCCATACCCATCAAATGACACCACAATTGTTAGCAAATAAAATCTGTTTCGACCCATCCCACTTAACTTTGCCCTCCTTCAATGATGTGCGCAAAACATGAAGTCACAGCACTGGGCTTAATAGAATATCTGTCTGCTAAGTGTCATGCAAATTTGTCAAGCAGTGCCAAAGGTATTAGGAAATGAGGACTTTTTGAATCGCCCCCAAGAAACACGAGAAACCTAAGGTAAACTAAACATTTAAAAGTCTACCATATTTCATGCAGATCGTCAAATGGTGCTAAAGCAAATCAAAAATGTCTTTTCAACCCTTCAAGATATCTGTAAGTTTAACCCTTTGAAGTTCGCCCGATGCTTTGCGGTATTGTAGATATATCTAAAACTACTGAATGGATTCACACCAAAACACAAAGGATCTACTGAGTATAGCCTTGTGCCAGTGTCGATGTATTTGCCTAATGTCGTTTTTGCTGTCGCCCAGAGGAGAAATTTCCCTGCTACAGAAAATGGAAACACAACCTGTTTGACCTCTGACATGAACTGTCCTCCCTTTGCTCCGGCTCCAACCCAGGGCGTATCCAGTGCTTAACTTGAGCAAGTGGTTGCAGGTGGGGACTGGGACTTATTTTTCATCAACAGACTTAAACCCGGAGCAAGAGTGAGAGAGAAAGGCAGAAAACGTGAAAGGAGGAGGGAGACAGAGACAAAAAGACAAAAACAGTCACAAAGAGAGCGAGCAGGAACGAAAAAGAACCTGCAAGAGTGATATACGGGGGAGAGGGGGGGCCGTATGATGGTGGATGAAAAAGGCATGGGGTGGAATCGAGACTAGACACCCTTGGTATTCGGTAACCCTGACCTGCGGCAGGCTTCTGAGAAAAACTTTTGACCCCTTTACTTATTCTTTTAAATACTGACCGTATCTGCAAAAACTTAACACAACAACTCTTGTCTGGGTGTGCTAATTGGCTGCCAAATTTTAGGCATGTTTGTCACACCGTTATAACGGTATTAAGCGAAGCTAACATTTCACCTTAAGTGGTTAATGAAAATTAACTAGAACTATTGACTAACTGTCCTAACCAATGTCTTATTATTTTCACTGATCCACGAGAAAGGACATTTCTTTGCTCATACGTTCTAAGTGAAGAATGAGTATTTTAGTTGACTGTCACTCTGAGAAGTAAAACATATGTTGGAATATAACGAGTATGGCAAATGGTTTCAAATTAAGAAAATGTGTTGTTGTTTAAATTGTATTTTTGCATTAACATCCTATATTGAGACACATTTTTAGGTCTCGCCCTGAAGCCAGCGCTTGCGCTGGTCTGGGCGAGACATTTTGTAAGTGGGCTTTTAGAAATGCGACCACTTTTATTTGGGCTTGCCTAGAGCATGCGGGTACGCGCACAGTAACGCGCATTCCTCGCATGCTCCAGGCGCCATATGTCTTTCCTCTCACTTGCTCCTCCCCCACCACAGAGCGCTTCTCGGGGCCGCGCGGCCGTGTCACTTTCACGGCCGCGCGTCACTTGCTCCCCCACCACAGAGCGCGTCTCGCACGGCTGCGCGGCCAATGCTTGTTTCCTTTTCGTAAAGATACACAAGTCAAAGTTTACATTAGACAACAGCTGAAATTTATGAAGGTCAGTATTTTGTGCCAAGTGCAAAATATTAAGCCAAGTGTTTTGTGTTCTGGGCATGAAATTTGAGCCGATGACCGTGTGTGGCGTTTACATTTTTTTTTTTTAGAGTGGTGTATAGCACAAACTGGTGCATACATGCATCGTTTTGGATTGGCTAATTAACCCCCATCTAAACTGCATTCTGCATTACCTTGATAACGAATTCCCTGATTTTTTTTCTTCTTACTGATTAAAGTGCATATAGGAGAAGATTCAGCTTCTGTTGTCTTTCATTAACTGTGATTGAATGCCCACCCCCCTTGGCAAAATAACATTTTGCACACTTCCTTCAATAATGGCGTCATTGTGCAAAGTCTTTTAAGGTTCTGTCCCTTTGTTAAAACCTCTGATTTCCATCCGATTTTAAGATTCTTAGCAATATTATATCACAACACTCTTATGACACAGTTTAGACTTCTGTGATAGTGGTTTGCTTCTTAAGAGCACAAGATGTTTACACTGCGACATATCTGTATAGCGGTAATAGCCTGGTAAGATAGATGTTTCACAGGTTTAGCACACCCCATTTAAGTAATGCCAGTCTTCAGGGTTGACTTTCCAATTACCTGTGCTCCGCTCATACAGAGACGTCGAGCGAGTGTTAATTGGCACTACATGAGTGCTCAAGAGCAAAGAAGTGATTTCCATTTGTGGAGATTATAGATGCTCTGGGAGTATTTTGTCTAAATAATTGAAATGTATCTGCAGATTGCCCGAGTTTTGAGCGGTGGTATGGAAAGAGCCAGTTTCTTGCAAGATTGTAACAAAAAAATGTAAAAAACTAAAAGCTGGCAGTTTAGTGCACCCACCGATTATAGATCCGTGGACCTCACACAAGCTACGTCCTTCTTGAGATCCCCCCCAAAAACTGAACACCGTCGTGTTGTGCCAGTGTATCTCTCTCTCGCACAGTCTAACTCCCCACTGAGTGACTGGTGGTCACCTCCCTCCTCACCAAACCAAAGGCTGCCTTGTTTGTTGAATCCCGCACCTTCTCGAGTAAACATCTTCCTTCTAAGTTTTACTTACTTGTACTCGTGGTAAATTGTTCTGCTGATTCCCTAGTGCTTAGTTGATGATATAAAAATCCCTATTATAGAATGAGATTTCAGTAAATGGTATTGGGTTTAGAAGATTGTACCCTGGTTGCGCATTGGCTGAGCTGTGGGCGAGTCCACACCTGAAAATGCGAGGTTTCTGTAACCTGGTGTTAGTGGCATGCAAGTTGGGAGTAGTTTCTCAGCTCTGAAACAGCATGATGTCCTCGTGGTCATTCCTGAGGCGGCTGTTCGGGCTCCAGAGCCTCGAATTGGCATATTTACTGATCATGGCTTAAGTACATTGCAGTAGGCTTGCGCAGTACCCACGCAAACCTTTGGGAGAACGGTTCGTTGGTTTCTGTGCTTTAAAGTATGTTTCTGCTGAATAAGCTTGAAAGGCATATCATGAGCTCACTTTGTTGTATTGTTATACCTGTGGTGCAAATTCTGTGAGGCGAGAGTGGGAAGTAGGAGGGTGGGAGAGACATGGCAAGTGAGGCAGCTATTCGCCATATAAATAGAGCATGCTTGTGGGAGGGGATTTGTTGCCTTTTGAGCTCTGTTGACATGGTTTTTTTGGTCTTAGGCCTGCACTTCCTATCGTTATTAGCACCTCATCGTCCTGCGTATAGGATATCACTGTTTAAGGTACATTTAGGGTTCCAGCTCTTGTTCGTCCAACCCTTGCTCCATCAGAACAGGTAGGCTCAACTCTGGCTCCACTGCTCGATGCATGCTACCTTTTATGGTGACAAGCCTCGCAGGGCTGGTACATCCGCACTAAATCAAGCTGCGTAGCTAGTTCGTACCATTCATATGTCTCTATCATTCATGCACCGTTATGGTTGCAGATTTTGTTTGTTTTTGTATGCTGGATCGAGCAGGCCGTGCAGAGATGCTGTTGAGGTGTTATCAGTGTCTATAAAACTAAGTGTGGTTCTAGGGTTACCAGGACATTGCAGTGATCAACATGGGGAAAAAGGTTCTTGTTCCTATATGGCACTAGATTTGGTATCTGTAAATGAACAATTTGAACCTTTGGTACCAAACGTTTATCAATACATGAATACCGGTGCTTTTGAGTGGAGACCAGGGCATGATAAGTGCCCACATGATCTGCCTGCGGCGCCTCTCTGGTACGCGTAGCAGCCCGCCTTCCTCTCTGGACCCGAGACGAGGCTGCCTGCCATCCCGCAGCTCAGCAGTGAAGAACAGCGAGACTGCGGCGGGGAGATCCTGCCTTCGCCAGCGTGCTGGTTCCTGGGCCGTTGCTGCCTGTAGTCCCGATGGCACCTTTCCGGGGCTTTGTCGGAGACGCGTGGGTCTTATTTCCCCCGACGGAGCCGGCTTCAAGAATGCCGCGACGCGGCTGCCCTGATCACCAAGTTTGTCTCCCTCGCCTGCTCCGACGCCCCCCCCCTGACCCCGTGGCTGCCTTCCCCTCCGAGACTGCCGCCTGAGCTCCCGTGTCTTCCCTGCTTTCCTTAAATTCCTTAATTCCGATGTGCCTTAGGTCAGTGGTTCCCAAACTTTTGACTCCTGAGGACCCCTATTGAGTCACTACTGGAAGCCGAGGACCCCCAAGCTATTCGTACGATTCAAATTTCAAACATTAAAACAGTAATTCAAAAAAAATAAACACGTGTGCACACCAAACAGATACCCGAATTACTAAAGCTTTTAGTATTTTATATTGAAAAAATTTGCAAAATCAAAAAATTTTAATTGGAAGGTTGGTGCTGCATCTCTGCGACTAACTTTTCAATATTTGGCTTTATTTTAGAGTGTGAGGCTCCTGCTCCTGACGTGGCCGGACTGGAACCCAAAGCAGCCCTGGCAAATGTTGTCAGACCAGTCCCTGTACGGTGCACACCAAGTGCAGTGAGTGAGCCTGACCACTACAAAGGGGGCTTTGGGAGGCTCTCCCACCAAGAAAATTTGGGGGGAAATGGTGCATTCTACAACACATTTATCATTATATATTGAATTGTATTCGCTTTTAAAGCATAGTAAATGATGACCTTACTATGCACCAATACAACAATCTTTTTGGGGCTCTTCCATGAATCCCTCACTATCATCCTCCCAACAGTGCCTCTCTTCTTCCCATAGCACCTCTGTCAAATGTATTTAATTTGTTTTATAGCATCTCTCATACTAGTGTAGGGTGTCAGAGCACTTTACATCACACACACACAGAAACCATGGGGGAGATTTACAAAAACGATGCGCTATGCAGTGCAGCCCCCCGCGAGGTTGCTCTGCGTTGCGCGACAGGGAGGGAGCAGGGGTGCACCATATTTTCAAAGCTATGGCTCCTCCCCTTTCCCTTGCGCCGGCGCTGATTTCAGCAGCCCTGCGCCATGCACACACCTTAGTGCTAAGGTGTGTGCATGAGTGTAGCATAGGTTTTGTACAGGAAGGGTACCCTTCCTGTACAAAATACTATGCTAGACACGAGGAAAAGCTTTTCCCACTTTATATGCCTGCTGCACAGTGCAGCACGCATGCAAAGTCGGAAAAGGAAGGATAAATGAAAGCATTTCTCCTTCCTTGTGCCTAGTTGAAAAGGGCGCAGTTTTCTCATGCTAAACCCAATCTACTGTTTTTAGTAAATTGGTTTAGCGTGAGAAACCTTGGGTGGTTGCATGGGAACACGTTTAGCGCTGGAAAGTAAATTACAAAAAAAGATTTTGCGTCGTTTTGCGTCACTTTTGTGACGCAAACATGGCGCAAAAGCTTAGTAAATCTCCCCCAATGAATCATACGTGTGTAAATCAGTGTATAGAAAATTTTACATAGGGGAGAGGGGACTTCAAGGTGTAGGATTCACGTCATCCATACTGGTAAGCATTTTTTAAGAGTGCTTGATTTGGAGAAGCACAAAATCTGGTTTCAGAACGTAACACAGTGGTTAGCGTTGACTTTAATTTTAACAATTTAATTCTACCCAAACATACCTTTTTGGCAGCATCAGGATAAGGAAAGACTGCGAAAAAAAGATGGCATACTAACTTGTACCATGCAGTTTGCATGCAGCTCTTTGACGGCAGTTCATAGCTGACGGTGCTAGATTATGATTGTAACTTATGAACTGCACTGTAACAAAAGAATCTCTGTGACAAAAGCAGTAACCCACTAAGCTATGCACATAAAATTCTGTTTTATTAAAAATGCATGGTACATGTTCTTTGGAGCAGGCATATTAACCCTCTGCGCTACCTACCATCTCTTTCCAGAAGGTACATTAATCACTCGAGTTATCTTGACACTTTTAGTGTTGTCCGAAAACTGCAGATTATACAAGGAACTTTGCATTGCTTTTAAGACTGCTGCCTGCGGACCCCCTGTGAATGTGTCGGGGACCCCTGGGGGTCCGCGGACCCCAGTTTGGGAACCACAGCCGTAGGTGATTGAAGCCCTTGACTTCCTCCATACCTGATCTGGTATCTGCCCCCACTCAGCCCTGCTCGTGGGGTAGGTTTTCCTTTTTGGAATTGTTTTTTACCTGATTTTTGTTTGCTCGCAATGCCGCCATTTTTGTTAGGTCTCGCCTGAGCCAGCGCATGCGCAGCTCTGGCGAGAGTTTAAGTCAACGGGTTTTGGAAGTGCAAACAGCAGTGGCTTTTGCTGGCGACCAGCTTGCGTTCAGGCGCCATATGGCTTCCCTCGCCATCTGGCTTCCCTCGCGATTACTTTCACTTTCGCAGCCGTGTCAGTTTCACGGCCGCGCGGCCAATGCTTACTTTTTTTTTACTGTTGCAGAGGCTAATTTGTACCGCCTTAACACACGGAATTCCGTTTGCCCCTCGCTTGCTCCCTCCCTCCTCTGATCGGGCCTTTTATCCTACATTGTGTGCTGGTCAGAGTTCGGCGTGGCTATACACAAACGCTGTATGGGTTTCAACCCCTGATAACCAATAAATTAATTAACATAGCACGAGTTCTGTCACTGGACAAGCAGCCATCTTTAGCCTAGCCGTAGTGCTTTCAAATTTATTTTCAAATGGGGCATTACCCCACGAGGTGGCATACTACCCATTTGCTCATACTGTACTGCACCTTTAATCCTGACCTTAATAAATCATTTAATCGTACATACTTTTCACTGCACTTTTTTTACTGTCAAAGAGCCTATTTTGTACCGCCTTAGCACACGGATTCCCGTTCGCCCCTCGCTTTCTCCCTCCCTTCCCCGATCGGGCCTTTTACCCTACATTGTGTGCTGGTGCTAGTCACAGCCCGGCGTGGCTATACAAAAACGCTGTACAGGTTTCAACACTGCCGACCAATAAATTAATAAACAAAGTCGCGTTCTATTACTGCGCAAGCAGCCACCATGAGCCTAGCCGCAGTGCTACCATGATCATCTACTACCACAACATTACTCCACGGTGTAGCATACTATTAATTTGTAATAGGCTTTTGCGCTATTATTTTTGTCATTAGCAAATAATTTTCCCCTACATACTTTTCATGGCCCACACAGATGCCCTCCAGCACAAGCAGCCATCTTAAAGCTAGCGGCAGTGCTACAATAATAATCTTATACCGGAGCATTACCCCACAGGGTAGCGTACTACCTATTTGCGAATACACTTCTACACCTTTAATTTTTCCCTTATTAAACAATTTTACCATACATACTTCCCAAGTGCCAAACACATGCCCTTAAGCACTCTTTGTACTATCTCACATGTTAATTTGTAGCGCCTTAGAACACGACTTCCGTTCACCCTTTGTTCGCTCCCTCCTTCCCCACATCCGGTCCGATTCCTTCCATTGTGTGCCAGTGCTGGTCAGAGCCCAACGTTGTTATAGACAGACGCTGTATGGGTTTCAAGCCGCTACCAAAAAACAATACATTAATATGAATAGCACGCGTTCAGTTACAGCGTCTAGCTACAGTGTTACCACAATCATCTCGCGACGCAGCATTATCGTACTTAAAGTCAAATCGTGATGTAATTACAGCTGGTATTATTCCTAAATGTACGCATAACCACCATCTAAAGACCCTGCATAAACATATCAATAGTATACTACATCTAAACGCAAAAAATGTTAAAGAGAGGCACACAAAAACAAGCAAAAGACAAACATTTTAAATTTGAGTATTACCTACTTATTAATACTTAAAGTTGCACTTCCTTAAAACAAACATATATGCAGCATGCACATTCTGCTTACTCGCTAATTCATGTACCATAAAACATATTATTTGCGTGCACGCAATTGGCTATATTATATATATACGTGCGCATATGAAGGCCTTTTTCACTACCTGCTTCTTAAAATAATAAGTTCCCATTAGTGTCCTGACACAATCGGCCAGCAGCATCCATATCAATATTCACAAGGAGTGCGCAATATTATTACAACTTCATAATTATACAACTACCAGTTTGTTTTGGGTTGGATGCACTATAAAAAAGACATTAGTTTGCTTCTATTTTTTTACAGCATATTTGTCCACATCTATTTACCAAACTCCGATTCTACTTCCTATTACAACTTGCACGTGCCCTTTATCAAACCATACAATTCACTCTTACAGATTCCTTTCATCTTCACACCACAATTTTCACACGTTGTTTACAAACACCTAGCCATCTCCACACCATCTCCATGCATTTCGCTTACGCCGCATGTTGTCGCCTTTTATTACTCCTAAAAGATAGCTATCTTGTATTACCTACCCCTCTATTTAAACACAGAAGAAAAAGCATTTGGAAACTTTTCTGCAAACGGTGCTGGTGCTATACATTGTGCAAGCCGGACGCCTCGCGGACTACTACTTCCTAACAAGCATTGGCATAGCCAATAGGTCTCGCCTTTGGGACCTTATAAGTGTTTAGCCATGCAACAGTTAATGTTGTTGCAGTAAGGATATTGTGCTGCATAACTAAATACTTATAAGGTCCCAAAGGCGAGACCTATTGGCTATGCCAATGCTTGTTTTTATTACCAGTATTTCATTAATGTATAGGATACATGTACCATTTGCCATACCGTTTCATATGTATTTGTTTGCTTTATATAGAAAATGCCCTAACACCACTGCAGTAAGTCATCTATTTTGGTTAGCTTTATTTCAACATTTTGTCACAATATTACAATTTATTGGGCTGGGCACTACTATAATGTATGTATTAAAGCAGTGCCTGTGGTCCTTTGTTCACTATTTATCTCCCAAAATGGGAAGTCATTTCATGTCTGTAGAAAATCTTTCTCACTCATTTTATATGTTTGCTTTTTGAACCTGTGCACTATAAATTCTCAGTGCAACAGCACAACTGAACCTCTCCTAGATTAACAATCCTATTATCTAGTATCTTTTTAGTGGTAGAAGTTAATGACCCGGTATTTAGAAGATTAGATTTTTTTAAAAGTGTGAGATCGAAGTTTTGATTTATCTTACTTAGAACTGAAGATCTGAGATGTTAAAGATTTACATATTTTTTTATTTTTTTTTATTTTTTATTAAAGATTTTCATTGCATAACAATATAACACAGTAAAACCTTCAGGCATGCATGACATTTGAGGTTACAGTATGACTTTATGTGATCTGGTCTATATCGTACAATTCTTTGAATAAATACACAGCTTGACAGTAATATATTGACATTTTACACATTAGCAGGTTTTAAAATGTCTGGATTTAGCAGCAGGAAATCTGTAAGGAGTGTCCAATAGTCTCTTGGTTTTGAGCCAGAAGGAAGCTCTTCTTCATAGGTTTTTAATGTGTCTTTACAATACACCATGTCTTTCAACCACATTTTGCTGTTTGGACTATTCTTACTATCCCAACATATAGAAACCCGTCGTTTCGCTAATAACAATGCTATAGTACATAACTTTTTCTTTACAGAGCGCAAGTGTTTCACTAAGCCTAAAAGGCAGACCTGTATCGTGCAATCCAGTGTATTTGCTATTATTTTACTTAATATGTTCATTACTTCGGTCCAGTATTCACGAATTTTTGTGCAGTGCCATGCTAGATGGATAAAATCTGCATCGTCTGAATCACATCGTTTACATCTCGCGTCTTCCCTCAACCCACATTTCTGTAGTTTCAGTGGAGTATGGTATGTTTGGTGCAGGTATTTATAATGTATAATTCTCAGGTTTCCATTGGGAGTCAGCATTTCCGTTAGTGTGCAACTAGAGTTCCAGTCAGTCACATCTAATGGTGTTTCTAGATGTGTATTCCATCTTTCCCTAGCTTTCTCCGTATTCCCTGCCATGTCTTCCTGTAGTAATTTGTAAAGTCTGGAGACTAAGTGTGCACCATTTGGGTTGGTGATAATCATTTGGAGCGCTAGTAATGTCGGTGGTTCAGCAGGAAAGTCCTGGTATAGCTTCTTAATTGCTCCTTTCAGTCTATGATGATTGAATTTAAAGAGGAGCGATTGGTTGCTGACGTATTTGAGATCAGTGCTATCCATAAAGACACCACTGTCATACAAATCTCCCATCTTGTCTATTCCCACTTGTTGTAGTAGTTTCATACCCATCTCTTCTTGTGACACTGAAATGGCCGGGTGATGACTCAGCGGGAGCGCCGGTGCGTATAATGGTAGCTTATGTGTTAATTTACCCATGTGGTGCCATGCTGAGCTAGTCGTGCGTTTTGTATTTATTTCATTTCTGTCTATTTGTGGGCGCCGGTGTGTAAGTATACTACTGAGTGGTACAGGGTTGGCGTCTCCATCCTCCACCGCCACATGTGTCATATATTGTACTGGGTGAAACCAATAGTGTGCATATTGTGCCTGAGCGCAGAGATAGTATAGCCGGAGGTCCGGCACGGTAAATCCCCCTTTGGAGTAGGGTAGAGTTAGTGTCCTCAGTTCGATACGCGCTTGTTTGCCAGCCCATATCAGTCTCGTTTTTAGCGTTTTCAGTTGCTGAAATACTGGTGTTGGAGGTGTTATAGGGATATTGTTAAATAAGTATAGGAATTTTGGGAGTATCCCCATTTTCACTATGGCTATTCTGTCCGCCAATGTTAGTGGTAATCGGATCCATCGGTCTACTTGCTCTTCTAGTTTAGTGATAGCTGTTCCATAATTTGCCTTTATTACTATGCTTGGGTCTCGGTGAAACCAGATTCCTAGGTACTTAATAGGTTCGGTTTGCCATTCAAGTGGGTATTCAATAGTGTGAGGTTTGGTTATGTCCGTTAGTGGAATGATATTTGATTTACTCCAGTTTATCTGGAGGCCCGAGTGCCTGCCAAATTTAATATATTCCCGCAATAACGGCATTAAGTTCACCTTTGGTTCTCGTACATAGAGCACCATATCATCCGCGTATAGCGAAATATTAATAGGACGCTGTGGGAATTGTAGGGCTGTGGCTTTGTGTTGTTGCCGGATTTTGCAGGCTAGAGGTTCCAGGGCCATTGCAAACAATAATGGTGACAGTGGACACCCCTGCCTCGTACCTCGAGTTATTTGTATTGGGTCCGATATATGTTTGTTTATTTTTATGCGTGCTATTGGTTTGGTATAGAGAATTTTGATCCATTGTAGGATACTAGGAGGCATGCCCATTTTAGTCAGGACAGTAAAAAGATATTCCCACTCGACTGAGTCGAAAGCTTTGGCGGCATCGAGTAATACCGCCGTCGCCTCTAGTTCCGGGTTTAGTTGGTGTGATAAAGCGAATAATGTGCGGATATTGTGGGAGGTGGCTCTTGTAGGTATGAACCCTGCCTGGTCTGGTAGTACAATAGCCGTCATTAGGGGTTGTAGCCTCTGTGCTATAATTTTTGCTAGAATCTTCGTGTCTGTGTTGATCAATGACAGTGGTCGATATGAAACGCACCGGTCTGGTTCTTTGTCGGGTTTTAGTAACGCTATTAATAAGGCCTCTCGCAACGTAGGGGGAAGTATTTGTTTGTCATATGCATCATTATACATTGCAGCCAAGTATGGGCATATTATTTCCATATATTCTTTGTAAAATTCTCCCGTAAACCCATCTGGTCCTGGGGATTTACCGTTGGGCAGAGATTTAATGGCATCCTGTAGTTCTTTTTTCGTGATTGGTTGTGCTAAATATTCCCTTTGGTTGTTTGAGAGCCAGGCTATAGCTATGTCTTCTAGGTATTCCATAATTTCACCAGCATTAGCTGTATCCTTAGATGTGTAAATTTCTTCATATGTGTCCATGAATGCTTTTAATATACCTGTAGTATCATAATGCGTGGTTCCCTGGCTATCTTTTATTTTGGTGACTGTGTGTGCTTGATGATCTTTATTGATTTTTTGCGCTAACATACGCCCTGCTCTACCCCCTTCGCCATAGGTTCTTGCCGTGTGTCTGTTTGTTATATATTTTAGCTCAGTGTCTGCATAGTCCTGATATTCCGATATTATTTCCCTAATTTTAGCAAGGATGGTAACGTCATTTGTGCGGTTATATTCCTGCTCCAGGTTCATGAGTTGTGTTTCTCGCTGAGTAAGTTGCTGCCGTATATCCCTTAGGATTCCGGCTTTTGTACTTATGCAAATGCCACGTATCGTGGCTTTAAAAGCCTCCCGGAGTAGACTAGCATCCTCTACCGAATGTTCATTTATAGAGAAATATTCTCCTATAGCCTCTCGTATTGTTTCTTTATATAATGGGTCTAGTAATGCCTTAGCATTGAATCGCCATATAAAGGGCGGTGGAGTATAGTTGGGTAGTGCCAATGTTAGTAGGACTGGGTTATGGTCCGATAGTGTTTTTGGTAAGTGTTTGATGTCCTGCACCCATGTGCAGGCTGTCTCTGTGGTTAGCCAATAATCCAGCCGGGACCAGCTATTATGAGGTGTGGAGGTATGTGTACTTGCTAATTGCTGTGGGTGGCGCTCACGCCAGACATCTACCATTCCAAATTCGGCCATGCCGTCGTGTATAGCTTTCGCCGCTTTTTTGTGTGGTTCTTGTGTATGTCCTGATCTGTCTAGATCTGCATTTAGTGAGACATTGAGGTCCCCTCCCCATATGAGTGCTATGTCGGGTAGTTCTCGCAATTTCTTCCATACATCATCAAAGAAGTCAGGGTCATCTGTATTGGGGCCATATGTGTTAACTAGCCCCACATGGTGTCCACGGAGATATCCTGTAATTATGATATATCTACCCTGGTTGTCTTTAATAGTATGTTCTAATTGGAATTGTACTCCTTTCTTAATCAACAGTAGTACCCCTCTCGAATATGATGAATAGGAGGATGCCAAAGTCGTCTCCGCCCATCTTTTACCTATCGTGCATTTTTCTTGGCTTGGTAGGTGTGATTCCTGTATCATGGCTATTTCCACCTGATGTCTATCCATGTATGCAAACATCTGCCTTATTTTCTTTGGATTATTCAGGCCCCGTATGTTCCAGGTTAGTAATCGGATCTGTATTGATCGTGTATGATCATTCATCTTTTGGGTTGTGTGTTGTCACTGGATATGTAGCTATTTTGTGTTATGTGTAAACTGAGTCGAGCATATTTTATACTTGTACATATAGTGTATAGTTTCGCAGTCATGCTATTTGATACTATACCTCGCTCTGGTTTGCCTGAGAAACTGAACTTTCCCCATAACCCCCCTCCCACTTTAGCATCCCAATCATGCCAAAGACATACCCTTATAAAAAATAAACTTAACATTAGAACTGTATTGGGGAATACCCGTACGGGGGGCCGCTAGGTGCCCACATACACATCCGCGGAGCGGATGCGGCCAGAATTTCGGTTAATAGTTTGGCCATTGTCTTATACTGACGTGCATCGGGATCGGAAAGTGTGTTATACCTCTCTGTTAGTCCGTCTTGTAGATTATGTATATGAGTAGTGCTCTGTGACGCACACCAAACATACAGCATAGTATTCTGTCTGTATCTAGCAGGTTTTACCCCATTTGCAGTGAGTATCTAGAGCTTAACTTTATATCTACCGCACTTTGTCTCACTTCTGAACGGTATAGCTTATACATTTCGCCTATATCAGGGCAGTTTAATGTCCCATTGTTCGTAAGCGAGTCCGTGTGTTTCAGACATATATGTATTGCGCAGATCCTACCTTTCAAAGTTCAACGCAAGTCATCTGACACCTGTGCCACCCATTCGGCCATTTGTACTTCTTACATCTGCAACAGCCGTGATCATCGTCCTTACTTAGGTCTTGTGTCCTGTTGGCTGTGTTGATGGCCTTTCATGTACAAGGGATTGTTGCCTCGGTGTGATCTTCTTCAGATAGTCCTGTACAGCTTTCGGCGTCATGAATATTTTTGTCTGATCCTCATGTACAATCTTCAACCGCGCTGGGTATAGCATGGCGTAGTTTATTTCCATGTCACGTAGTTTCTTCTTTACCGATAGGAATTCTTTACGTGCCGTTTGTACTGCGATGGTAAAATCTGGATAAAATGCTATATTATTGCCTTGGTATTGTATGTTTTGTTTGTCTCGTGCCAGTCTCAAAATCGTGTCTCTATCCCTATAGTTCAGGATGCGAGCTATGATGGGGCGTGGAGGAGCGCCCGGAGGAGGCTTCGTTCCCAGTGTTCTGTGGGCGCGTTCAATGATCAGCAAGGGTGAGAATTTGTCCGCACCAAATACCTCATGTAGCAGCTGTTCTATATAGTTTTCCAATCGCCCTGTGTTCGTACTTTCCGGTATGCCCATTACGCGTATATTATTACGGCGGGATCTCGCTTCCAAATCTTCATTTTTGTTTTTGATACTGTCTAGTAGTTTCTCCATGTCTGTACATCGCTTGGTTGTGGCACCCGACTCATCCTCCACCGCTGACAGCCTCTGCTCCGCTACGTCCAATCTTTCCCCCTGCTTATCAAGTTTGGTTGCCATGTTATCCACCCTGTTGGTTAAGGTGTCGATTTTACCATCTATGCTTTGCAGGCTTTGTTGGATAGCTTGAAGCGCAGTTTCCATAGTGGTATCTTTAGGTGGAGTTGCGTCCAGCTCCGTGTCCGAGTGAGCGGAAGTGAGTCTTGGCGTACGGCGGGTATCAAAAGAAATTTTTGGTTGCTGCTTATCTGGTTTGCCCATGGTATTTAGCGGTTCGTTGTTTGTAGGTGCCGAGATGGGGTCCCAGTGCACAGGTGCCGGTTGAATATGCCTTTCAAGCCACAGGGCCCTTGGCATAGAGGTATAGTCGCGTTCTGCACCCCCCGATATAGGGTCAGTCTCCGCACTTATATGACCTTTTTTGTTGTTCTGAATGTCCTGGATGTGCGGAGATACGTTCTGTTTCGTCGCTGCCCCTAGTTGGTCCTCTTGGCGTGGCTTACATCCTGTGCACGTACTCGTTACTCGGAGTGCGTTATTGCCTTGCACGCCGTCCCTGCTATTGTTCTTCGCTTTTCCGCAGCGCAACGTATGGGTACCGTTTCGGTGGGATTAGGCCCTTAACTGCATTTTACACTCTTTGCTGATGGTGCGCAACGCCTGTTTATTTTCCCTTTTGTCCCCCTCTGCACCTACTGCACTGGCCACCGTGTGGTAGAGATGTGTGCACCAGTCCAGGTCACTCAGCCTTCACCGGATGTCCTCCACTACTGTGTGGCGCGGTATTAGTGGTGTAGTGTTACTTGGTGGTCGTCGCAGAAGGGATGCAACGTTTTAGTGCATTGTAGAACACTGAGCAAGATGGCCGCTATTATCGGCAACTCTCTTCCGTGGGCTGCTATTAAGTCCTCTATCATCTGTGCATGTATACACTGCTCGTTAGGTGGATTAGTCTGCTGCTGTTATTGTCCTCCAGTGTGGGATGCGTCGTATTTATGTAATGTCCCAGCTATATAAGGGGTATGGGAATCGCGCATCATTCAGGCAGTTACAGCCGGCAATTATGGCATTTTTTTATACATCACCGGCACTCGCATTGCCGCTTTACTTATCTCTCTGACAGCGAGCGCTGCTCCCACCGTATATTTCAAAGGTTACGGCCGTCTCCATCAGTTCAGCGGCTTCACGTCGTTGCTTCAGGAATCAGTCAGATGTTATATTGCGGGCTCGGGATATTTCGCCGCGTACGCCGCCATTTTGTTTCAGTTGTTGGAAATCAAGTCGCGGGCCGTTTACTTGGCAGTTTCGCCCTTATTAGTCCTTTTACTCACGAATCCTGGTCATCTGCGTATGGTAGGCACATTCCGATGTCCGTTTTTATGCTTTTCCCGTTGTTTTAGGGGCCATTTGCATATTTTCTTGTCGGATTAATATTCCGGCCGGCGGAGCAGCACTAGGGTGCAGCCATTTCGCAGTGCGCCCTCTAGCGCCCCACCCAAAGATTTACATATTTAATCAGACACTGGCTGAAAGAGCACAAAGTGGAGACTTTAGTCTGGAAAACTAGTTAATTAAGGGATTCCTCTATGAATCATCTGCCTTCTAGTTATCAACAGGATTCCCGCTACAGAGGTTGGGGGGGGGGAGGGGTCCTTTAAGGAAGAGGAACTATGCCTAGAGATAATGGGTCTCATTTTTAAATAAGTTAGTAAATCTGTACCCGGGGGTTTACAGCCCTGCATGGGTTTAGATTTGCTGAATTCGGGAATTCACAAAAAAAAAAAATTAGGTCTAAAAATCTGAGCCATTCTCCCCTTTCCAGGTGTAATCCTGGAAAAGATTTTCTGGATTCCTTTATTGCTTGTGAGAATATCGGAGGCTAAAATGAGCAATGGCAAAGCCAGTGGGTCTACCCTGTATAAAGTGAATACTGAGCTTTTTGCTTTGCCAATGTTCGTCTGTACAGTATTGTTTAAAAAAGTAAGATATAAAAATAAATTCAAAGTAATGGAGAAAAAGCAAATCTATCTTATGGTATCTCAAAACTGTACATTGAATTCAATTGTTGAATTTTTCTAAATGGTATTGTTTATTTTACAAATACTTTTCCCTCTGGAAACTGAACAGGATTTAAAAAGAATAAGGAAGTGTCAGAATGTAGAGGGGAACGCTTGCCAAAGCATAATTTACTTCTCACAGGATTCTGTCATTTGGTCCTCTGTAGTCGCCCCTGGAGCAGATTTATAGGCCTCCAGGAGAAGTGTCATGAGAAGTACACCTTCTACAGCAATTGCCAACTAAGTAAGTGCAGCAGATGGCCCTTTCTCCAGCGTCATAAAAGTCTTAGTGTGCCAAAGCTTGTGCTTTCATGCAACAATGTGGCCTGCAGGAGATAAAACCAAAAACAATCCTTAAAGTCTGCTTTTCAGCTATACCACAACAAATAATATCCATGTTACTGTGCTTTTACAGACAAACTGGGAGGGGAGGAAACCGCATTAGGCGTGTATATTTGAGAGGGGGAAGCAGCACTGGAGTGAGATAGCTAGAAAACACATGCACTCTCAGGAAGTGCTAAATGGAAAAGAAACCAGCATTGGAAAATCCAATAGGTCGCGCCTAGGAGAGTTATTGTCTGCCAGTGTTTTGTAGCGGTGTTGTACATCAGCAGGGCTACTGTGCAGCATGGCTAAAAGTCATAAAAAAGGCACCATGACGCAGCCAGCACTAATCATGTCATAGAGCTTTTTTGTGTGTTATTGCTCCCAGAGGCTACACTGAGAGCGGGGGACAACACAGAGGGAGAGCAGGAGACAAGAAGGCTGGTAGGGAGGAAGAAAAAAAGCTCTGATACAGCCAGTGCTGGCTATGTCATAACTCTTTATTTTTTGTATTGCTCTGCCAAGGCCAGACAACAC
Source organism: Calotriton arnoldi (assembly GCA_963921515.1). Classification (NCBI taxonomy): domain Eukaryota; kingdom Metazoa; phylum Chordata; class Amphibia; order Caudata; family Salamandridae; genus Calotriton; species Calotriton arnoldi. The sequence continues at coordinate 1,654,172 of CAWUFW010000128.1, read as the reverse complement.
ACAGCTAAAGCCATCAATATGTGAGACCTAAAAACTGCAAGCACCAGAATGCAAAGACAAAAAAAGTAGCAGGAGTAATCTACAAGCTACAGTTGTAGCGCTGGATGATGAGACAATCTGAGATATCTGTAGACTAGACTGTGGCAAAACAAAAACACATGCACCACCTGCACCAAAGAGTGTAGACAACGTCAGGGTCTAATGCTGAACAAATGAAGAACTACTAAGGATCCCAAAAAAAGATACATAGAATTCAAGTGTTAAACCATTGACTCGAAATATTCAGAATTCCCAGGGAGTAAGACACATTTCATTTAGTGCACTCAGTGTGCAAATCTCAGGACTTGACCCCTACGCTCCCCTCCCCCCATCCTCGAGATGAATGAAAGACATACTCAAATTGTATGGTATTGCCAAGGCATAGTTCTTTAATCAACCAAACTGCCATTAGTGAATTAAATAGCTGCCGTATAGGAGTTTAGAGATAAACGTGAGACACAAGGAAGGCAAGACCCATATTGTACAGCAAGTGACTCTTGATATAAATTAACCCAAATACCTTTGGCCATCATTCCAAAGTCCAGCGATAAACAGTTCACAAATGTATTGCAGCTAGCAGATTCTTTCTATATACATCCCCGTGCAGGGACAGGCACCTGGTGCCAAAAATTTTACTTTCCCACAAAGGGTTCTTGGACAAATAAATATATACAAGCTTTCACCTTTGACTAGACAAGATATGGAAAATACACATAGTTCAATACATAACATACAACTCCAGGGAACCGCATAACGCACCATACCTGCCGGGATACATTTGGGATGACCAGCCTCCAGGCGAAGCCCCCATCCATTATCAACTCCAGCCAACCTAGGTTAGGGCTAAAAGGTCCAGGTCTACCAGAAGGTGGGCTTTCTTCCAGGGGATCCTCATCAATAGTCATAAGCACTGAATATTCCCGCCCATGTGCGGGGACCCCGGAAATAATAAAAAATTATATATGAAAAACATATATAAATATATACAGATATATATATATATATATATATATATATATATATATATATATATATATATATACATATGCATATATCATTTTTTTCCTCTACCAATGCAGCCCCCCAAAAAGGAGGCTAAACAATGCAATAACATAATAAGGTGTGGTGCAGCGGCCAGGGCAGCTGACTTTGGAGCACAGGGTTCACGGTTCGATCCCCGGCTCCGGCGGCAGCTCAGCTCAGCACCATGTGACTCTGGGCAATAGCTCACTTAATTTCCACGACGGCCCCCAGCGCCTTCAGACCCGTAAGGGTGAATAGCTGCGCTATATAAAAACGGACTTACATTTACATTTTACTTGCGCAATACACACATAATAATATAAGAACCACAGTAGTGCAAGTCTCACTTGGACTCTTTTTTTTAATGAGTGATACTCATGACAGAAAACTGTAAAAAAAAAAAAGCAGTCATTGTTAGCCTACAGGCTGCATTGCAAACCAATAGCATAAAAACAGGAAGTAAATGCACAAAAAACTGGCACCGTGCCTTTAAGGCAGCCATGACCCCTAGCTTCCCATCATGCCTCAGGGGTGACAGTTAGGTCAGTTGTTCTTTCCGGCTGCTTCAGTCAGGACCCTGGAATACACAGCTCTAGCTTTTCTTGATTTTCTGTCAGAAAAGTGCTTTCAAATCTTGGTTTTCATTACTTCACTCGACGTCTTTTGACTTCGAGTGAGGATCTATCTTTTTTGGGACCAAAAAAGATATTTTTTTTGTCAAAATGCCTTCACTTTTTGACCCTTGCCCTGCCTGTGGCAAGAAGAAGGCAAGGACTGACACACATTCTGTGTGTATTCTCTGCCTCCCTGACTCTCACTCTCCTAGATCCTGTAGACATTGTGAGAAGCTGTCCAAGAGAACCATCAAGGACAGGGAGAGGATCAGGATTTATGGACTTTCATAGAGAGGAAGATCTCCAGTGAGGCAGAAAGAGAAGAGGGCTCGTTCGACGTCGAGAAGTAAGATCCCTCTATGCTCGCCGTCTAAGTCGGGCTCGACGTCCAATGCTCCAGCGGCGAATAGGACGGCGTTGAAGCCTCTGACGGTACAGGTGGTGTCGTCGAAGACCAAAACATCGAGCCACCCAGCTGGGCCTCCGTCATCGTCATCTCGGCGACGTTTGACGTTGAGGCATGGATCTCCGCCGGCGTCGAAGGATCGACCGGCGTCGAGGCATAGCTCTCCGTCGGCGTCGAAGGATCGGCCGAGGTCGAGGCAGGATACTCCGTCGGCGTCGAAGGATCGCCCGACGTCGAGACAGGATGCTCCGTCGCCGTCTCCTCATAGGCGGTCGACGTCGAAGCACAGGTCTTCACCGTCACACACGGCGTTGAAGGAGAAGACTTCGACGAAATCGACGTCGACCCAAGAACGCTCATCGACGTCGAGGCATAGATCTCCGTCGGCGCAATCCCAGAGGCGCTCGACGTCGAGACATGATCCCATTGCGGCACCACCCAGATCAACATCGAAGTCTAAACCTCCGTCTGCCTCTCGTAGGTCGACGTCGAGGCACACTGAAAGGAGTTTGACGTCGAGACGCAAGTCTACGTCTCCTAGCAAGCATTCGACGTCGAGACCATCACATAGATCCCCATCGGTTACCATCTCCTCTTCGTCTGCATCACCACAGAGGGAGGGATCTCTGGCAAGGGGACGTGCGGAGTCACTGCATTCGGTGTCGAGGCATTCCGAGTCAAGGCACTCCCACCACTCGACGTCTACGCATCATTCTGGGCGCTCACATTCTCCGGAGGTGGCCATTTCCAGATCAAACAGTCCAGCTCCTTCTCCAGAGCGATCCCAGGCAGCTGTATCTTCAACAAGAAGGCAAAAGTCTCCCTCAGTGCATCTCTCTCCCCGATGTTACCTCAAGTTTCAAGTTTTATTTTTATTTTGCATAGTTAATTAAAACCATGCAATAAAATATTTCAAGATTCTTAAGACATCCTTGTTTAAAACCAATAAAAAGTCAAAGCATGAAAAATTCATTACAGTTTAAAAAATAATAGTTCAATGAAGCTAATTAAAGACAAACATTTATACACTGACTGTTGGAAATTACTTATCCCAGTTTTCACTTGCTCTCATCCAGCTTGACCATTTGTTATGTTTTCCACATGGACTCTGCTTATTGTACAAGTTGTCCCCCTGGTGGTAAAGGGACCTCTTTAATAAGGTTCCGCTAAGTCCTTTTGCCCATCTGCTGGTCAGCTTGGATCGGCGAATTTTGTGGAACCTTTTTCACTGTTTTTGGCATTCTCCGTTCGACCGCCATCAGAAACTTTACAAATCTGCAATTTAGTTGGATGTTTGACGGGTTTAAGCAGGCGAGCACCGCTTGCCTTCTGGTGCGAATGCCTTTTTGCTTGAATTGTTCTATAAGGAGCTGGTGCCGTGCTTGATGCAGCTCTTCACATAAACAGATTACGTGGAGGATGTCGCCATTGTTGGAGTTACACAGCCTACAAGTCTCTTGTCCAATTTTCCTCAGCCATGGTGGTAGGTGCCCTGTGCATGATGTTACCTCTCCATCATTGGAGTCGAGTAGGAGGAGATCAGGACTATTCCAGACCTTTACATAGATCCCCTCTGACCAGACTGGTACAAGCAGCGGACCGCTCCCCTGAGGGTTCAACAAGGGGTAGTGAGCGCGCCCGTGCTCCAGCATCTTCTTCGCGGAGAAGATCTAGGTCGCAGAGGGATAGGAGAGGTCACAGGTCTCCTACAACTTCACCCTCTTCCACTCATTCCTCAAAGAGGGATTACTCGCCGACCTTAACTGACAGTCCTCCCTCAAGGATCTCGCCAGTGGACGACATTGGCACTTTTCAAGATGTGCTAGCCAGAGGAGCAAACAAATTTAACATCGTTATGCCCCCTCAACCAACAACATCCTCAGTGATCTTTGAAAACGCTGAGACAAAAGACGTCTTCTAGACCACTGTTGCCTTTGGTACCAGGACTGATTCAGCCAGTGATGGATGTATTTCTAACACCTGCTACAACCAAAACACTGGCAAGAATTCTTAAGAAGTATAAGCCCCCGCAGGACGATCCTTTGTTCCTCAGAGCGGATTCTCCTCCAGACTCGGTTATCGTAGCAGCGGCAAGAAAGACACACGCTGTGGCCTCCTCATCATCGGTCCCTCCAGATAAGGACAGCAGGGCTCAGGATTCATGGGGCAGGAAGGTCTGCGGTACGTCGGCCTCCATGATGAAGGTATCCAGCGCGTCGGCGCTCCTGGGTCGCTACGATAGGTCCCTATGGGACTCACTCCAACGTTTCACAGACAAACTTCCAAAAGAGAACCGAAAAGACTTTGAAGAAATTCTTCAAGAGAGTGGTCTGGTAGCGAATAAGATCATCAGCGCTGCAGCTGACGAAGCCTCGCTATCAGCGCATGCCTATGCACATGGGATATTTGCAAGGAGATCGTCCTGGCTAAGGTTGACTGCTCTGAAACCTGAAGCACAATCGAGAATACTTAACTTGCCATTCTCAGGAACATCTCTGTTCGGCACACACACCGATGAAGAGATGGCAAGAATGAAAACAGAGCTGGACACTCTGAAGTCCGTCGGGCTTGAAAAGAAGGAGTTCAAGCGCCGCTACCGACCTTATGATAAGAGGCCCTTCCAACAGAGGGTTCAAACCCCTCATTGGCAGAGACAGCAACATCAACAGACTCACTCTAAGACGCAGTATCAAGGTCGTCGTACCACCAGAGGGAGAGGAGGCGCAAGACAACCAGCTGCCTCAACAAGAACACCGGCAAAACAATGAGCCTCTGCTTCCCCCATCGCCGTTATCCACTCCAGTGGGGGGAAGTGTGTCAAAACATCTGGAAGAGTGGCGTGCGATTACGCGAGATCAGTGGGTGTTGACTACACTACAAAATGGATACTGACTTCGTTTCAAACATCGACCTCCTGCAATTCCTCCCATAAAAACGTGTCATCAGATCAAAGTTCTCCGACAAGAAGTGGCCACAATTCTAAGGAAATCAGCAATAGGGAAGGTCCCTTTCTCTCAACACCTCGAGGAGTATACTCAAGATATTTCCTGGTGAGGAAGAAAGGTCGAAAGGCAGAATACAGGCCCATCCTCGATCTTCGGGCCCTAAACAAGCATATCAAGAAAGAAAAATTTTGCATGCTCGCTCTCCACCAAATATATCCACATCTGCAGCGCGGAGATTGGATGTGTTCGCTGGACCTGCTTGATGCGTACTTTCATATCCCGATAAGTCTGCGTCACAGGCAGTATCTGAGGTTCCAGGTGGGACCATCCCACTACCAGTTCAAAGTGCTACCCTTCGGGCTGAAGTCCGCTCCTCGAGTGTTCACGAAGTGCATCGCAATGGTTGCAGCCGCACTACGTCGCAGAGGCATTTTCGTGTATCCCTACTTGGACGACTGGCTGCTGAAGGGTCCATCTCCCGAGAACGTTAAAGATCAGTTCCAGCAATGCTTAGCACTTTGTCAACAACTGGCTCTTCAAGTGAATTTCGAGAAATCTACTCATCAACCCACTCAGCGAATCCATTACCTGGGTGCAGTGATAGACTCCGAAGTAGGAAAAGTGTTTCCTTCGGGGGAGAGACAATTATCCATCAAGCTGAAAGGCAGTGCAATTTTGAGCAACAAGGAGTCTACGGTTCGTCAGGTTGCCTCCCTGCTCGGGTCAATGGCATCTTGCATCTTCCTAGTTCCGAATGCCAGGCTCCGAATGCGTCCTTTACAGCAGGATCTGGAGGACAAATGGGATCAGCAAACTGCGCGTTGGGAAGACCAGATTCAGCTTTCGAACGCAGCCAGGGCTTCCATCCCATGGTGGATGAAGGAGGAGAATCTTCAAGTAGGGATTCCTTTCCATCAAGAACCCCCTTCTCAGACACTGATCAAGGATGCCTCTCTCCAAGGCTGGGGAGCGCACTTGGGATCCCTCCAGATGCAGGGTCTATGGTCATCAAAAGAAAGGTTGTACCACATAAACATGCTAGAATTGAGAGCGGTCCATCTGGCTCTCAAAGCCTTCCTCCCATCACTGCAAGCGAGCTCCATTCTAGTACAAACGGACAATACCACCACAATGTACTACCTGAACAAACAGGGAGGGACTCGCTCACGGACCCTGTCATTGGAAGCCCAAGCTCTGTGGCATTGGCTCCTAGCGAGGAACTTATCTATCACAGCAGTTCATCTGCCGGGAGAGCAGAACTCACAAGCGGACTCTCTCAGCCGGCATTTTCAGGACCAGCAGGACTGGGTCCTCAACGACGAAGTCGTCGAAGACCTCTTCCAAGCATGGGGGCGTCCCAGCATCGACCTATACGCAGACGAAGAAAACACCAAATGCCGAGACTTCGCCTCAAGGTTTTACCGACCAGGGTCGAAGGGGAATGCCCTTTTAATGAACTGGTCAGGGGCATTTGTGTACGCCTTTCCACCACTGCCTCTCATCCCCAAAGTGGTGGCCAAGCTGGTACGCTCTCACACGAGAATGATCCTGATTGCACCGGACTGGCCGAGACAATGGTGGTACCCAGACCTTCTGCACATGTCGCAGTGTCCACACAAGAGACTGCCGTGCAGACCGGACCTGCTGTCCGAGATGAACGGGAAGATCAATCACCCTTGCCTTCCATCACTGAACTTGGCAGCATGGCTCCTGAGGTCATCCAATATGGTCATTTAGGGTTGCCACAAGACTGTATGAACATTCTAAAAGAGGCTAAAAGACCATCCACTAGGCATTCCTATGCTTGCAAGTGGAAGCGTTTTTACCTATGGTGTGTACAAAACAATTGTAACCCCATTAAAGGTCAAGAAGTCAATTTACCTTACCTACTGCATCTTGCTAAGGCAGGCTTAAAATTTCCTTCCATAAAGGTGCACCTTGCGGCCATTACTGCATATAGGCGCTCACCCACTCAACCATCTTTTTTTCGGTTGCAAGCTGTAAAGGATTTTTTACAGGGTCTGAAGAAGGTCTACCCTCCGATACGTCCACCTTCAACACCCTGGGAGCTGAACCTTGTACTATCTAAATTGATGGGTCCACCCTTTGAACCTATCCACAAAGCAACCTTGCAACACCTTACTTGGAAGGTAGCTTTCCTGGTCGCAATAACGTCAGCTCGAAGGGTGAGTGAAATTCAAGCTCTCTGCTCAAGAGAACCGTATACAGTTTTCCACCTCAATAGGGTAGTTTTAAGAACTCACCCCTCTTTCCTGCCAAAAGTGGTCTCAGATTTCCATGTGAATCAGTCTATTTCTCTTCCATCCTTTTTTCCCAATCCCTCCACACCTGCTGAGAGGGCTTTACATTCACTCGACCTGAAAAGGGTTTTAAAATTCTATCTAGACAGGTCTAAACACATTCGTAAGTCTGATCAACTATTTGTTAATTACGGTTCGATCAGAACAGGCTTTCCAGCTTTGGAAAGATCCATCTCCAGGTGGATAGTGTCATGCATCAGGTTAGCGTACCAATTGGCCAGAGACCTCTGAGGTCCACTCCCAGGGCGCATTCCACGAGAGGAAAGGCGGCTACGACTGCTTTCCTTCTTAATGTACCGATCTCTGAGATATGCAAAGCGGCAACTTGGAGATCTGTCCATACATTTACAAGGCACTATTGTCTAGATTCAGACACTAGAGCAGACACCCAAGTAGGCCAGGCCTACTTGAGGAATCTGTTCAATAACTTATTTCTGCATTGGTTTTGTATCTTGATGTGCATTCTCATTTGCCTGCAAGCGGATGTTGGGCTTGCTATTCTGTTCAGTGCTTATGACTATTGATGAGGATCCCCTGGAAGAGAAGGATAAGTTACTTACCTGTAATCCTAGTTCTCTTCCAGGGCTATCCTCATCAAAGTCATAAGCAACCCACCCGCCTCCCCAGGCAAATGAGTGTTTACATTTGGATATCTAGTTTTATTTGTACCAGCAGTGTCTTTGTGTCCTAATCTTTAGGCTCCGCAAAGAACAACTGACCTAACTGTCACCCCTGAGGCATGATGGGAAGCTAGGGGTCATGGCTGCCTTAAAGGCACGGTGCCAGTTTTTTGTGCATTTACTTCCTGTTTCTATGCTATTGGTTTGCAATGCAGCCTGTAGGCTAACAATGCCTGCTTTTTTTTTTTTTTTTTACAGTTTTCTGTCATGAGTATCACTCATTAAAAAAAAAAGAGTCCAAGTGAGACTTGCACTACTGTGGTTCTTATATTATTATATGTGTATTGTGCAAGTACTTATTATGTTATTGCATTGTTTAGCCTCCTTTTTGGGGGGCTGCATTGGTAGAGGAAAAAAATGATATATGTATATATATATATATATATATATATATATATAGAGCTGTATATATATGTTTTTCATATATAATTTTTTATTATTTCTGGGGTCCCCGCACATGGGCGGGAATATTCAGTGCTTATGACTTTGATGAGGATACCCCTGTAAGAGAACTAGGATTACAGGTAAGTAACTTATCCTTCCCCCCCTCCAGCCAGCCCTGTGCCTGCCAAGATCATTCCCCCATGAAGGGGTCTGAACCAGCCAATCAGTCCAATTTCTGTGGTAGCCCCGTTCTCTTCCGGTCCAATTTCTGCCACAGGGCGATAAGGTCACTGGTGAACTCCCCTCCCTCTGCCGCACCTGCTCTTCCTTGGATATCGCCCTCAGGATTGTTTGCACGCAGACTTCCTGGCCTCTAAGGGATAGGTGCACCCGCCACTGCAACAGCTCCCCATTCATAAATTGGAGCAAGGTATGCCTTATGGTACCCATCCTAAAGACCCAGAGAGTATCTTTGGAACTGAGTGATTAATGTCTTAACTGCTTCATTCATAGGTCTAAGGAGTGAGCCGTTTAGCCAACTGGCTGCAAATAACCTCTGGCCAAATATTGTTGGTCCTGGGAGCCTCCTTTTAACTTTCAAGAGTGACAAAAATAATTCCTGATGCGCCTCTCCCTTGAAGTTTGACAACTCCCGCTGCCAACTGTTCGCAATCCATCATGGATCTACAGAACTGCTCACCCGCTCTGCGAATAAATGAATATCCGTGCAGACTCCCTTGCCTCACATGTCTTTGTTTGGACCTCATCACTAGTGGACTCATCGGCACTGCACAGCTAAACTCTACCCAGTGCGAGCCCTATCTCCATGGAGACAGACATCCCATTGTGGTGATGGACACTGCCATGGAAAGGTGATTCGCCGACTCCTGACCACCCCTTTTTCTCAACTTGCTGATGTCAACCATATGCACATTACCAGTGCATCTAGAAAGTAGTCCCTCCCTCTGGGCTGAGCCAGGTCTGCTATGATGCATATGCCAGCCCTGCGATAGCCCCCTTTGCAGTAGCTCAGGACCATTGCTGTATCATTTTTCCATCATGGACACCGCATTGCTGAATCCATCCAATGAAAGCCATATCTCATAAGCAGATACGCTGGTCCTACCACTGGGACTGCCACCACCCACAGCAGTCCCTACACCTTTCTGGGTCTTTTTATCAGGCCAGACGCATCCCTGGACATTGATCTCCCATACTGGGCTAAGCCTGTACATTATGCTGACTACCACAACCAAAGGTAAATGCCCACAAGCATGAAATGGAGGATTCCTGCCTCCCTTATGGCAGTACTCTTTCCTACATGGGCCCGGTTGCATACTCAATGGGCAATAGTTTGCTTGGCCATGCTATAGCTATAAGTAGTGCTGCACTAGCAGGAGTAACAGAGCAACTTTGCTGGTAGTACCAATGCTACAGGATAATCAGGTGCAGTCTTTCAGTCCTAGACTCGTCCCCTTTATCGACTCACCTCTTGAGGGCTCAACTAACAGCATGTCGAGATCTCCGGCTGCTTTTCTTCATCCAGTTATTATAGGGTAGACATCCCTGTGCTCTCAGCCAATGCCCATAGCATCCCACAGGGAGGGATATGCAGGTGACTTGTCTTCCTTGGTGAGGAGCCACCCACGCCAGTTACCCCTATGTTGGCTCACAGTGCGCAAAAGTTAACGCTGCCATGCAAACCAATGGAGTGAGTTAGTATTTGATTATACCTGACCCACTTCTACTCAATCTGAAGGACCCATGCCCATCATAGTTCACTTCAGAGTTTGTCCATTCCCATTGCACACTCATGAGACTTCTGGTCATAAAAACTGTGGTAAACTCAAGCCTCCATTCCCCCTTTATTGTAGCAGTATAGCATTACTTATAAGTAATGTTATAGTATAAGTAATACTATACTGTTTCCAAGCAATACCAATCACTGACTTACGTCAAGTATAAATGTGAAGTCGCAGAGACCATCAACATATCTGGCTACCTCATTTTCCTAAAGTTTAATCTGTGCCTTACGCAGCAGATCCTCTATGCATGATTGCTGTAGCTTCATCGCTGCATTGACCTTTGGTGTGTGGACCAACCAGAAATAGGTACGCCCTGGTAAGTACCGAGTGCCCTACCTGACTGGACTGTGTCACAGAGCAGGCACACAAAGTGACATGCTTACTCCCATCCAGAGCACCGATGATCAAATATGTGCTTTGTAAAATCCACTCCTTCCCTAAGGCATCCACCGTGCCTTTGTGAGGAAGTGGTGAAGCGTCTTACAATTACATGACCCCTTCAATCGTATTCACTTCCAAGACTCAGGCAGTTCCAGGGTTGCTGAGAGCTGCTAAACTGATCTTAACTGTATCCTTAGTACTTGGAGGGGATATATTTTCACTTTCCTCCGTAACTTGCCATCTGCTCCAAGTTTCCCTTGAATTATTGGCTTGTCTAGACTTATTGGAACCAGTAACGCAATAATTCACCATACAAGCGATTAGATCACTCACCTTCGTTCTACATTTTTAGATATTTGATGCAGCACAACAAAGCACTGCTGACATGTTCTGTTTATCATGAAGAATGCATAGCCTAAAGAGGATAAAGGGGATGTCTTGCTGCCCTCCCTAAATATAAATTATTAATATACCAACGCCTATCTGACTCACTATCAGCACCCATATGTGGCAATCCAAATAGGACGTTGTTATCCCTATCTACATTGGTCTCCTTCTGGTATCTTTGTCATGGTCCTGAATCATGGGCAATCGGCCTGTTTGCCCGGGATTCAGGACCTTGACCTAGATGAAGAAGATGAAATACTGCACCACCCTTCACCCAGTCTTGAACCTTCCCATACCGTGGTTTTTTGGTGCCATCGTACACTACGAGAAACAAGAGATTTACTAATTATCCAACCCTAATAAAGTCCTAAGGGGCGAAACATGTTGGCTGGGCTGATGTGCAACTGTGTTTGACCCCCAAAAACTTCAATAAAGGTGGATTTGAGCATGCGTACAAGACTCCCGAGGCATTCAATACTGAACTTTGTTGATGGACACTGTTTGATGTTGTATTTCTTTTTGGAACTTTTCCTAATGCTCTAAATTGGGCTATATTCATGTTCTACTGTATGCTCCTTTTCATTTGTTCTGTTTCACATTGTCTGTGACTTCTAAGCAGCGGGGTCACGAAAAGTTGAGCGTAGGCAAAATATACTTCAACAGGATAATACACCAGTGCGACATCCTAGGGCCCACACTGCTGGTACATAACTTTTGCAAACACAAGGAGATGATGGACGGAGTGCTGAAACTTTTCAAACACTCACCCCCAGTCACAGATCTGGGTTGAATCCATCATCATTCTTTAGCTCACTTTGCCCGCCTAGGATGCTTGGTTCCAGTCCAGGGAGGACCTGGCCTGGCAGTTCGGGCTTGACTGTTCCCATTGGGCGCAGGGTCAAGACTGATTTGCCTATGGCTGGGTCCAAACTGGAATGGCATGGTGAGCAAAAAAACGATGGATTTAGGCCCAGGTCTTTGTACTGGGGTGAATGTATGACATTGTTCTGCATTCTGTCCAATTGTTCTTTTTGCATCGGTACATAACTTTTGGCAGTTATGTGTTAAATATGATTCAAATATACATATGCCTACTGCAAAACCTGATCCACTCGCATTCGGTAGCTGCTTGTCGAGCTATTACTGGCCATACCATTAGTGCTTTAATGCCACTTTACCAACGATATGAGCGCTTAAAATTTCTTGTATCACTATGTGTTAAATGTGATTGAAATATACAAATATGCCTACTGCAAAAACCTGATACAATCATAATCAGTAGCTGCTTGTCAAGCTACTCCCCTTGATACAGGTCTTCCCCCCCCCCAGTGAGATGCATTCCTCCTGTCCAGCTTGTCCGCCACCCTCTTCTGCCTTCGGCTCTGTGCCTCCTCTGTTCGTTTTCTGCCTCTTCTCGCTCCTGCCATTTATTTTGCCTCTTTCTGCCATTTATTTTGCCTCTTTCTGCCATTTATTTTGCCTCTTTCTGCCAGTTATTTTGCCTCTTTCTGCCTGTTATTTTGCCCCTTTCTGCTAGTGTCTGACCTTTATTTTGCCCCTTTCTGCTAGTGTCTGACCTTCATTTTGCCTCTTTCTGCTCGTTTCTGACCTTTATTCTGACTAGCATCCATAGCGCCCAAATACCCCTAGGGGGTGACAGTTCTGTGCTATACAAATGCTAATTGATTGATTCCTACTACCATTGCATACATGTGAGAAACCCAGTAGCTGCAGACCTCTGTACTGTGAGCCCTTTCCACAGTACTACTGACTCCCGCAGATGTGGACATGGTCGCTGAAGCTGCTTCGCCTCCACCTTCCTTGCCTGCGGGACAAGAGGATCATTCTGGTTTCGTAGTCTGTGTGTCTACCGCCTGCATCACTCCATCCCATCAGTTACCCGATGCCAGAAAATAAGAAAAAACAACAGCCGGTGTGGTTATTTGCATAACCCATTAACTTTTATTAGAGTTACATGTAATAGTTCTTCACTTGGCCTGCTATTGAATACACCTGGACATGTGCTCTTTGTTTTGTGATACTCTCAACAAACGTGAAGGCCTACTAAGTCGCTATACACAAAGTGCGCTGTATAGTACTGAAAGGACAGTGCTGCCTCATGCGTAGCGCTTCTAGCCGCTTCAAGTGGAAATACTCCCCCCCCCCCCTCCCCACCCCTCCCCCCCCCTATGACCCAAATTAAACTACCCTTGGATGCCGTTTCAATTCTAAAAATTCACCAATAATCAGGATACAACGCCCGGCGCCACTGCACAAGGAAACCACCCTGCACTGTAAATACTGATTCAGTATGCCTATAACTGTAAGTCAATATAGCACCAACTGTCCATCATCCATGATGGCTACCCTCTAAACAATTTTCTTTCATTCTCATTGACTTTACCAGGCAGTGGTAGCGCCACTCAACTTTGTCTGTGTTGAACCGAACCTTTTGGCAGGCTGTGCAGTGCCGCGGCATTTCAGGTTACTGGGAGTACCTGCACGCAGCTGGCATTTTAAGGGAGTTGCATACATTGGCCAGTTTCATATAGATGGTCTCCGTGCCCCCTCTTCTGGCCGGAAACGGAACTGCTCCTTTGCATTTAAAGTAACATTAATTAAAGCAAATTCGAGCACACTAAGCTATCTCTGTAAGAGTCCTGCTATGGCCACTACACGGGCGTAGGAGACACTAAATTTCCAGGGGGGGGGGACAGGGACAACCTTTTGGACTTTCCAGTGACCCGATACAAATCGACCATTGTCTGAGAACCGTACACTCCGTTAAAGGAATACAATCGCATAGTTTTGTAGTGAAACCTTGATAAAGGCAGGCATGTAGTCACAGTTTGCAAGTATGCTTTAATTGTTATTTACATTCACAAAGTAATTAGACCAAATGTGAAAAAACATGTTTTTGAATCTTACATCTTCATGCACCAAGCAAACAAATGTGAGACAAAAAAGGAAGAATAAACTGAATGCTCTTTGCGACATGTATGATTGTGAGGGACTGTACAATTTACTTGTGAGGAAGCACATCTTTAACAACTGTCAAAATCAGCAACTGCACCAGTACACTCGGATCTGACCTCTCCCCGAGTATTGGGAAAGAAGGCAGATGAGTGGGTCCGCACCAGGGTGAAACAAAAGTCTCATGGTGGTTCAGACCAGAAGAAGCAAGATTATTCTAAGGCCCAAGAGAAAGGTGGGGAGAAATCTAAAGAAAAGAGTCTTCTGAAGGTCCTCAAAAATCTTCCTCTGGGGTTAGGTCCCATTCCTCTTCCTCCTCTAACAAGAAACCTTGGTGCTATTTGTGTAAGGAAAAAGGTCAAAGGGCAAATGATGCCGATTGCTCTAAGTCTAGCACCAATACTGCTACAACTACTCCTAAACCTCCTAGTGCCCCTAGCAATAGCACTGGTAGTAGTAGGGCCCCCAAGAGTTTAGCTGGGTTAACCTTGGGTACTAAGGTGGGTTCTGGCCTAGTCAGGACACCCACTCAGGCTGTTTTAGTCTGTGATGGTGGCACTGAGCTCGCCACCCTTATTGTAAGTCCCACTAACTTGGGCAAATACAGACAACAGCCTCTCATCAATGGTCAGGAAGCTGTGGAATACAGGGACACGGGCCAGTGTCACTATGGTGACAGAAAAGCTTGTGTCTCCTGAGCAGATTCTACTTGGTCAGATTTACCAAGTGACCAATGCTAACAATACCAGGACAGATCATTCCATGGCAGTTGTCAATCTCAGCTGGGGAGGGGTAACTGGCCCAAAGAGAGTTATGGCATCCCCCAACCTACCTGTGGACTGTCTACTGGGCAATCATTTGGAAACTTCAGCCTGGTCTGAAGTGGAGTTCAGGACTCATGCAGAAATTATGGGAATTTCAGCCAGTGTCTTTGCTGTGACTAGGGCTGAGGCCAAGACGTTAGGCACTGAGGGAGCCCTGGATCCTGAAGAAATGGACCAGCCAGCTCCCAAGAGAAGGAGCAAGATGGATAAAGATGTATTCTCCTCTCAGACTTCCAATGTGAATCAGCCTCCTGAGGGAGATGATCTCAGTACCTGTGAAGGAACTGTACCAGAGGAGCTTGGGCCTGTCAAGGCTGAGCAAATAGGGGCAGGGGTCCTTCAAGGGAAGACTTGAGTCTGGAGCAGAAGGCCTGCCCCTCTCTTGAACAACTCAGACATCAAGCTGCTGCTGAGGAAGCAGGACATTTCAGTGGGTCCCACAGGACTTATCAGGAAGAAGGGCTCCTGTTTTCTGAAAGTAGAGACCCCAAGCCTGGTGCCACCAGGAGGTTGGTCATACCTCAGAAGTTAAGGGGTTTCTTATTGACCCTGCCGCACGACATTCCCCTTGCAGAACATCTTGGGCAAAGAAAAGACTTGGTGCAGGCTTGTCCCTCACTTTCACTGGCCCCACATGTCTGTAGACACCAAGGAGTTTTGTCAGTCCTGTGTCACCTGCCAAGCCAGTGGTAAGTCAGGTGGCACTACAAAGCCCCCTCAATCCACTACCAGTGGTTGGGGTTCCCTTTGAGAGGGTAGGGAATAGACTTTGCAGGTCCCTTAAACCCTCAACAGCATCTGGACATAGTTTTATCTTAGTGGTGGTGGACCATGCCATTAGATATCCAGAGGCTATTCCCCTTAGGACCACTACAGCTCCTGTAATGGCCAGAGCTCTCCCGGGAATCTTTTTCAGAGTTGGGTTCCCTAAGGAGGTCTTGTCAGACAGAAGTACTAACTTCATGTCTAGCTACATCACTGCTATGTTGAAAGAGTGTGGTGTGAACTATAAGTTTACCACACCCTACCATCCACAGGGCAATGGGGTTGTTGAAAGATTCAACAAGACCCTCAAAGGTATGATCATGGGACTCCTAGAAAAGCTGAGGTGAAAATGGGATGTCTTACTACCTTGCCTTCTCTTTCCCTACAGAGAGGTTCCTCAGAAGGGGTGGGCTACAGCCCATTTGAACTTCTGTTTGGACATCCAGTTAGGGGTCCATTATGTCTGGTCAAAGAAGGATGGGAGCAACCTCTCAAGCCTCCTGAACAGGACATAGTAGACTATGTTCTGGGCCTGCGTTCTCACATGGCTGAGCATATGAAGGCAGCCAGCAAAAACCTTGAGGCCAGCCAGGAGCTTCAGAAAGCTTGACATGACCAAAAGGGTGTCCTTACTGTTTACCAGCCAGGACAGAAAGTGTGGGTGTTGAAGCCTGTGGCCCCAGCAGCTCTCCAAGACAAGTGGAGTGGCCCCCAAACTATACTGGAAAAGAAAGGTGATGTTGCCTACTTAGTTGACATAGGTACGCCAAGAAGTCCCTACAGGGTACTTCATGTGATTCGCCCGAAACCTTTTGTTAACAGGGCTAACATGAGCTTGCTCATGGCCACTGATGAGGGACAGGAGGAAAAGAGTGATCCTCTCCCTAATCTCCTCTCTTAGGACTCTGTTGATGGATCAGTTGAAGGAGTAGCCTTGACAGACAGCCTCACTGATCAACAGCAAGCTGATTGTAGACCGGTTATCAGTTTTTTGGTCTCTTTTCTCTGACACCCAGTCAAACCACCTGGTGTACCCATGACGTGGACACAGGTGACTGCCTGGCTGTGAAGAGTAAAATTTACAGACCGCCTGACCATGTCAGAGATTGCAGTAGGACAGAGGTCCAAAAGATGCCAGAGTTGGGAGTCATTGAGCCTTCAGATAGCCCTTGGGCTAGTCTTGTAGTCCTTGTACCAAAACCTCACAGCTAGGATGGTAAGAGAGAGATGAGGTTTTGTGTTGACTATAGAGGCTCAATGCAGTCACTAGGTAGGGCTAATGCCCATCCAATTCCAAGGGCAAATGAACTGATTGATACTTTGGCCCCTGCAAAATATCTCCGTATATTTGACCTGACTGCTGGATATTGGCAAATTAGACTCAACGAGGATGCCAAACCTAAAACAGCATTTTCAACCCCCAGTGGGCATTATCAATTTATTGTGATGCCTTTTGGTTTAAAAAATGCACCTACCAGATTTCAGAGGCTGGTAAATAAAGTCTTAATAGGTCTGGAAGCCTATAGTGCAGCATATCTAGCATTTAGCTGTCAGAAGGCATTTGATAACCTGAAGCAAGCAATGTGCTCTGCTCCAATTCTGCAAAGTCCTGACTACTCCAAACCATTCATTGTCCATACAGATGCTTTTGAGATAGGGTGTTGCCGGGATTCTGCACATATACAGAGCTATGCACAGGATAATAGGACCTCGGAGTATAGTGGTGAACCAACCATGCACCTTAGTACCCACAATCCCAATCCGACTAGCTTTAGCGTCTCATTAGTTCTCCGTACTACAGCGAAGCTACCAATGATTAGACAACCCAGAACACGGTCTCTCTCAGGACTCGCGGGAGCAAGAACACTCTTTCATAACTCACTCATACTTGTCCACAACGTGCGCTATTAACTAGTTTATTATAAAAATAGAAGTCCTCTGGGCTTTGTCAGGCGGACCCTCATACCTCAATATCTAGATGCAAGGTTTACATCATCAGACAAGCACAGCTCTTCTCCCTGGAAAGGTTTTCCTCCGAGTGCCACCAACAGGGAGCTCACAATATTAAAAGCACACGAATTTCTCCAGTGCAGCTGTATTTCGTGTTCTGTCTAAGTGCGAGGGGCTAACCAGATCAGCAATAACAAGGGACGTTGTTTTTCGACCTTGTACATGGTGTGCAGACGAAACCCACAGGGAACAGGAGAAAAGGTGCAAGGCAAAAAGGCAGACAGTTCTAATATAACCGGGCACAAGCAGAGGCTGGAAAAACAAAGTCACAGAGTAACGTGTGCAAAAAAAGGCATCATGGCAGCCAGGCCTAAGCTAACTTAGCAATGTAGACAATGAGGCCACAAACCACACTACACCCGCCCCTGACATAGGACGAAAACAGAGTTCAAATAGATGGAGCAGAACGGAAACGTCTATTTATGAATAGCCCCCAGTGAAGGACAACAAATGGAAAAAAAAAGTTCAGGATAAAAAAATTCCAGATAGGGCCAAAAATCAGGACCCAAAGAAAAAATCCAGAAATGCAGTTCGCTGAAAGCGAAGGCCCCTAATCCAATAGAGTGTAAGTGCAGAAAACTGCCACACCTTCCAAGAGGACATCATTGGTATCGTCTGAAAAAAGAGACGCCATCCAGTTCAACAAATCAAAACTGCATTCATGTTCCTCATAATAGGGAGCAGTGATCAGCATTGCGGGACAACTTGCGTGATACTCAATATAACTTCGTTGTAGGAGATCCTGAGCAGACGCCCAGATATCCCATTGCGCCAAAACTCCAAGTGCAGCCGCACACGCCATCAATCCTGCGCCGGAACAGTCCCGTTCATGGGCCACTAAGGGGCCCATCAACTGGCCAAAATCCGGGTCCGACAGAGACGTATTGGAGAGGCAAACATCCAAGGACCAAGAGAAAGGACATCGTAAGCATGACATCACAGGTTGCACGCAAGTGAAATAAGCAAAGCGAAAAGAAAGTCTATAGGACACACCAAGTGTCGCCAGCGGTAAGATGCCGAAGCTGATGAGCATGCGTTCACGGAGCATCCGAAGTCGACCTTGGTCGAGGAGCCCCCCGGGGAAGTGCAGCCATTGCGCAGCAAACAAATTAAAAGTAATATTCCAGCAGCTAAGGCTAGGAGCAATGGGAAGCCGCCAAAGACGCTGGAAAAAATAGAATGAATAAAAGCCGGAATTACACCAAAAATATTTTGAAAGGAGGTAACCAGGCCAGAGCCCACAACTTTAAAAAAGTGCACAATACCTTCGGTGTTAGAAGCATTGAAAACGCGGTGAATCATTTCACCGAAATGTTGTGGGAGGTTTGTGTTCAAAAGAGCCTGTATCTCACTGTGGGTACTAGCCACCTGGAGGACGAAGGTCTCCCGTGCGGAAGTGAGCATAACCTCCTGGTTCAATAATAGCGCCTTTATTCTGCTCAATTTATTGAAATCCGCCTTCAAAGTTGGTATGGAAGGCCAAATGGAACTATCTATTATGTTGTGCGGGGGTGGAAAAAGCACATTTCTGCAGCACACAACACGGTGGGAAACTGTTACAATGTAGGGGATGCCGGCCTGCATTCCACAACAGTCCTGATTATTCAGAAGGAGATAGCTACCATTTGCAAGCACAGTGAAAGTAGGGGATATAACAGGAGCCGGAATGCCCTTCAAAACACAAGCAAGATTCGGAGCTGAAACATTACAAGCCCCGTGCAATTTAATGTTTTTACAAATTAGAGAATGACCCACTGTAGAATCGCACGACTCTCCTGTGAGAAAAACCTCCTTTCCGTCCCTAAGGCATCTGTACATAAAGGGCAGGAACCAAAGTTCATGCAAGAAGGCACTGCCTAAGGGTTGAAAACGTCCAACAGGATAATGTTTCATGCATGAACTGAACTCAAAGAAAAAGGCAAAGCGATAACCCCGTGAACTAACCACACCGCAGAGTCCAACTCCGCCACAGAGAATGGTAACGGCTCTATCTTTTCGATATGTAAGAGAGTGTATGTGGCATCTTTCATGGACATGAATTGCTGTTTTTCAGTTAAATTAAACGGCAAGAATAAGGCAGACGTGTTTAAAAAAAATGTCAAGGAACTTTACCCATTTTCAGTGTTTGCAAAGTCCATGCAAACTGCATTACTGAACGCAATTGATTCTGACCATGATATAACACAGACACATCATCTTGTACAATATCAACAACAGAGGAAACAATATTCTCTAATGTGTAAATGCGGGAAGACAGGGTATTAATACTATTGTCAACAACAGCAAGCACTTTTTCTAGATTTGCTTGATCGATTTCCCGTAAACGGGAAGCAGCTTCAATTTGCGAAAGCTTCCAGAGTTCATTGTAAGTTTCATAAATGAATCTCTTAGGTCGAGGACCACGAGGCCCCAGAACAAAATCGGACAGATCAATGTTGCCTGATAGGAGGGATAAATGTTGTTTTACAGAATCTAATGAAGAGTGCTGCAACTACTGTTTACACAATTTACCAACAGAATATGTTGTAGCAGTACGAGAGTCAGAAAACCTAGGATCTGGCCTATCCTGTTTGTAACCAGGAGTAGAGTCATGAAAACGCAGTTGGCAGGCATTTGATGCTACGGGCCAAGCCAACCAGGGTGACTGAACAAACGTAGAGATATTAAACGAATTGTTTTGAAACAGAGCTTGCAAATTGGCAAGTGAAATATTAAAATGCAAGCTCACGTTTGGAGTGGAAGACAATACGGGGATGGAGGGTGCGTTCAATTGTTTGGAAGTAGCCAAACCCCAACAGGTCGTTTGATAGATAGTACTATTTAAAAACAAAATCTAGGCCGGGATGAGGCAAGCACGGTGCAAGGCTTCCGCACTGCGTACCTGCCACGGTTTGGTGCCCCAAATAGATTTCAAGTCAATGGTGTCCTGCCAGTGTTCATAACCACCCACGGCTAATGCGTTCAAAAAGGAACTCGAATATAGCAGTTTGGTGTGGGTCAACATGACCTTCTGAGTGGGCGGAGTGTTCAATTTAAAATAATAGGACCCAGGGTTCGATCTATCAAAGTCGGTAAAATAAGCAAATTTACTTTTAAGTGTGTGGGAGCTACCTGGCAAATGGGTAGGACAATGTTCCCATTGGGTGTAATTAAAATTACCCCGAGGTGTGCTCGGTTTATGGAGAAAATGGTTGCCCCAATGCTGGAAACAATATAAATCAGCATAACTTGCAGAATTTAAATACAAATCCTCAGCATTAAAAGCAGCATAATATTTCAAATCAGAGAATAACGATTCAACGGCATGCACATCCCAATCGTCAGAATGAATATTACTTTTCACCACATCACCCATGGAAACACGGAGGACATTCGGTACATTAATAATCTCGGTTGGTCCATGAATTTGGAAATTTACTGCATCCCATACGATGCCATCAGCGACTGGGAAAGCTGAAATGTTCACAAATGTGTGGTCACGCTTCATGATGTGTGAGGAAGAATGCGGAGCTAAAGTTCCAGCGACACAGTTCACCGCAGAGCGTTCTGGTAAATAGTGACCATTGATGAGCAAGAAAAAAACTGTCACAAAGCCCACGGACATGAACAGGAAAATCAGGAACAGTACCAACCAGATGTATGTCCATGGTGGGACCAAAAAATTGTC
Organism: Calotriton arnoldi; assembly: GCA_963921515.1. Lineage (NCBI taxonomy): Eukaryota > Metazoa > Chordata > Amphibia > Caudata > Salamandridae > Calotriton > Calotriton arnoldi. The sequence continues at coordinate 1,632,948 of CAWUFW010000128.1, read as the reverse complement.
TCTGAACCAGGATATAAAAATACTGAAGCTGGACGGGATAAGTGATGAGGTGGAAGCCGAATCAAAGGAAAAACGGGTAGGGCTCAGTGGTGTCGTAGGTAAATGAGCAACCGACTCGTTTGCGGGGTATGCATACTCGGTCTCCTCGTTGCAGGAGGAATCTGGGCAGTCGAGCAGGCGATCAGGCAAATCGACCATCTCAATGGCAACATCAGTGTCCGTGTAGGCTGGAGGGCCACAAACATGAGTCCTAGAAATGGCTGGACAGGAGACCGCTGGTGTTACGCTATTCAGGATCAGCCAGATGTTGTAGCTTGACATTGTCCACTGAGATGTATCTGTTGTCTTTGCGACCAGGAAGCGGTGGTAAGATGACAGTACGAGTACCCTTCAAGCCAAGGACTGGAACCGGTGCACGATAAGAGGGGCCAAATTCTTTTTTGTTCTCTCGGACCAGATCTCCAACCTTCGGAAGCCAGCCTGCAACTGGAATCTGCAGCGTCAGTGGCTGAAGGCAAGTGTTCATTTGCGAGTTTATCACGGGTCTCTTGTAAGTCCTGCAACATAGTAGAATGATTATCTACGTCAAAGATTGCGGCATTTGCCGCCATGTCTAGACCATCAAGGTCTGGCACAAACATTTGTATGTTAAATCAAGGGGGAGGGAGAAAGAAGGAACTGTGATCCATTCAGATTCCTTATTCGTAAATTAGATATCAAAATGAGAATGGATCACTTGACCTGAGTAACCAGGGTTTTATGAAATTCGTGCAGTGTACCGATAAAAAACTCTCATTCACGTACAAAAGTCGGAAAAGCGGTATATCTTGATTATCCGCCCTGCTCTTAAAAACGTGACAGCATCATCATCTTCCCACGCACGACACAGATTTTAATATATCTCGAACCCAGATTGATTAAATTTTACAAATCGGGGTCTACGAGTTTTTAGCGAGATTCACTTCACTAAAAACACTTTCACCTTTCTTTGATCACTACTGCAATAACCAGTGGTTTTCCTCCGGATGGAGGAAGCATACAAAAACTAACCCTATGATGATGCTGTCATGTTTTTAAGAGCAGGGCGGATAATCAAGATATACCGCTTTTCCGACTTTTGTACGTGAATGAGGGTTTTTTATCGGTACACTGCACGAATTTCATAAAACCCTGGTTACTCAGGTCAAGTGATCCACAAACATTTGTATGCCAAAGAGCATTTCGTATGGGGTCCGCCCACTCGGAGATCTTCTAGGGAGATTATTAAGTGCACGTTGCATGCTATACAAGTGGGCCAGCCAGTTCCTGCCAGTACCTAAGACTCTAGCTGTCAAGGATTGCTTTAACACAAAATCAAAAAGGAGAGAAAGGGATTTGCCCAGATAGGGGGGAGAATACTCCTGGTCCCCTTATAATTAAGTAATCAAAACAAAGAAAGGAGTATAACTCAATGACAGAGAACTGTCTATATGGTGTTGGGATAGAAGCACAAAAAAAGGAGATTATCCTTTGCTAAGAAGACCCCTCACTCACCAACCTAGTTGGTGACATGCTTCATCATTGGGGTCCCACCCGAATAGCCGAATGCTATTCGGGTGTGCTGCGACACCTGATTACAGTGGAGCTGGTTGTTGTGTGAAGTGAAAAGTGAGTGACTTGATAGTGTAGATTAAAAATTGGCCAGATGTGACCCTTTGGAAAAACTTTATTCTGGGGTTAACTGGACAATGTTAAAAAATTGTTAGGATACCAAGAGGGTTAAATTGACCATCACGTATCTCTTAATAAAAATTAGTGCAGTGAAAAGTGCAATAAAAGGTCAACATGTTTCAACCTGCGAATGGTACTACTAGGTTTTCTTCAGGACCAGTGAATGTGACCTGGGAGGTATACACTCGCTAAGGTGTACCCTACCCTCGGTCACTATTACCTAACCATGTACTCACGGTCAGGTATCTTTTTCTTCAATTCGAAAAAGGAAATTCATTAAAAGCGCGATGTTTTCGTGCTTCATGGGAGTCTGGGTCGTGGTAAAAAGCTCCCAACACGATTTGGTGGAGCTATTCACCGACTGTTACGCCTACCCAAATGGACCCGTTGTCACTCCCCGCAGGATCCTCCCATGAAGCACGAAAACATCGCGCTTTTAATGAATTTCTGGAGGTGAATGCTCTTGCTGGAGAGACAGGTGTTTTGTCTAGACCCAGTTTTAAATCAATGTAGCATAGAGGGTTAATATGTCACACGCAAAGCACATCATGTGATATACAGATGACGGATTTTTATTTTATGTAGATGGGTAAGTGGGTTATTGATTTTAACACGGAGATCCTTTAGTTACTTGCAGTTCATAAATTGTAATCCTTATAATATAGCACAGCGAATTATAAAGGAAAGGACATGTGACTCCTACACCTTGTAACCCTCATTATCTTATGTAACACATCCTGTAAATTGATTTACACACATATGGTTTATTGTCAATGTACAATGTGTATGTGTGATTTAAAGCGCTCCAACACCCTGCATTGGGTTGGGTAGCGCTAAAAAATAAATAAGACAAAATAGTGGTATTTAAATAGTTATTTGTGTAAATATTAGGACAGACCAACACATCTGACACAACATAATGCAAGATGTGTGCTTAGACTATGTCTGATGCTAATTGTTCTCATGTTCCAGGGCAAGGTTCAACTGCTCAAAATAAACATTCCAACAAAACATTAGGCTTTGAGTGGCTGAATTGCGCAGTGTGAAACAGTCAAATGAGGTAGGGTCCGGGCTGAGGAGGGGCAGTATGCAGTCAGCAATCAACAAACTACCTCTCTTCCTTTGTGCTGGAAGTGCAGACTGCAGGCAGTGGTGGCGGCGAGGTGTGAAAACATTCCTGGAGCTTTTACAGCACAACAAAAGGGAAGGTCACAAGTCAAGTGCTGGGCCATTAGCACGTCACAGCATTTGCGCTTCGACGTACCAATGGCCCTGCCACCAACAGAAGAGAGAGGGGAAATTCTTTTGTCCCCCCCACTCTTGCCCCCGCTACAAAATCTGGGGGGAGATATGTCCCTCACGTCCCCCACACTTCCTACGCCCATGCCACTACATGCTACAGATGATCCTGGTACGTCGAGGACGCCCCTCGACCACACTCCGTAACTGCTCCAGATTTACGTGTATTGTTTGGGTATGATGCGGCCCCTGACGCAGGTCCGAAGCCTCTGGAGATGTTGCCTGCCGTGTGACAAAGGGGCAAAAGAGGGAACTCTTCGGGCCGCAGAGCTCTTAAGGGCCTGCTTGTCTTCGCATCCCTAGATCACGTCACAACCACCTTTGAGAGGTCCCACAGACTACATTGTAAGCTCTTGCCCGTGGAGCGACTAATGGCGGCCCTCTGCTATGTGCAGGGCTCATTCTGCCGATGACCTAATAAAGTGCTTGAGATGCAAGTTACACTGTATGGATTGCCAAAGATGTTGAATATGCTGGAGCGGAAAACCACAGGATTAGAAGCCTCAGTTTACCAGCATCAGGGCTAATCCCTGCCGCTCACTTCTGGTGCGATAGATCTTTGTCATTGTTATAGAAAAGATCAGGAGCTCTGCATCACATAAATTATAATCACTAATCTAGTTTGTCACTAATGAAAATTTGGTAAGAGTTAAAGAGTTTTATTAAGTAAATCTTTTAGTAAATCATCTTTCTTAGATCACAAGTTAATTTGTATTAATCTCAATCACCATTATTTGAACAGAAATCGAAAATCAATATTAGTTAGTCAGATCATATACATAATGCATTAAGCGCTTTCCATAAAGTAAAGAATCCCTATTCTAAGAAACGGGTGAAAATGGAGTCAGAACCCATAAAGAGTTCTAGTTCAAGAGAGAGTGAGATAAGCATGAAGCTTTAGCATTAACGTCAGCTCAAATAGATAAAAAATATATCAAAGCAGAACTTCCCATAAAGCGAGGTTAAAAAAAAAAACCTCAGAGTCTCAAAGCAAAGTGGAATAAAGGTTAATGGAGAAGTCTTAATGGGAAGTCGTGATAAAAGTGTTTGGAATGAGTTTCTGGACAAAGTGTGGTAAGGAAAAACGTCTGAGCCAACGCTAAGACATGCGCTTATATAGACATAACATTTTATCAGTGTTGCAGATTTCGGTCTTCTTTCTCCTTCAGCCAGCCAATCAGAATTCAGCACTTCCATGGAAACAGGATCATTCCTTGTCTTCTCATAGTTAATGCAAAAGTCCGCAGACAACAATGTTGAGTTTGCAACTAAGTTATATCAATACTAAGTTTATGTGGGTCATTCTTCCATTTAGTTTTACTTTCCCATGTATAAACTACATCTTTAACCTTCTAATATATCAAGTTTTTTCACAATGGTCTATGTTGAAGTGGAAACACCAATATAATGAGAGAAAAAAATATTTTGCACAACATCCATTCATATTCTTTAAAAATGCTGCATCTTCATATATTAACTCTTCATTTCTCCATTAAAGACTAATTTCTAATCAATTGTTAACAGTGATCTTTGTGCAAGTAGAAACATTCTGTGGAAATATACGAAAACATTATGAAACATTTGTTTATTATGGAAAAACATGTTCATGGAAAAGTCAAGACAATTAACATTTTATGCGCTTTTAACGTTTTTAGGCAAGTCAGCTTGTCAGGCAATCTTGCTTTATCCATTTGAGGCCTAGTACGAATAAATATGATGTCCTACTAAATTTTTATGTATTTAAACGCATTCTTTTCTTTAAAGCTTACATGTTCTGCACATTATTATAAACTATATTATTTTTAAAAATCACACCTACAAATATTTTCTGTGGTGTAGTAGGAGGCACCACTAATTGTTTGGTGGGGGAGTACAGGAGAGGGGACAAAGAAACAGAGCCCATATGCTTGCATTGGTAGGTGGGTTTAGTACACACCTGTTTTTGAGTTGGGGAGAATTCTGTGACACTTCAAGAAGGGGGATGTTGATCTCTTTATCAGATGCAAAACCTGAAACTAAAAGATAGCCAACACTTCCAAGTTATCCTTCAGTGATGCAAAGGTAAATCTAGATCTCTGGATCAAAGCCACCCAAGTGCTATGCTTTTATTTTACAAATCATTATTTTAATTTGTTTTAGTCCAAATGAGTCATGTGACCATAACAAGTCTAAAAATCCCAGAATGCATTGTTTTTTTTTGTCCTCATATCACCACCGATAAGCACTGACCCGACACAACCTTCCTTGTGCTCAATATTGGCTCTAATTCAATCAGGTTTACTGGGTTATATCGAGTGATCACAATCTCCCCAGCCTTACTGAATTGAGAGGGTGTAATCATTGGACAGAAATATCTTATCATATCTTTAACAAATCCCCAAACCTTCCTTTTCTATTCTCCTTATTACTACTTCTGCCCAGTTCTTTAAAAAAAAAACACAGATCTCTTCCAGGCCTCCCACGTAGGGGCGAAAGCTTGAGTCCAAAGCTTACATATTTCCCTTCTTCCAATAGTAAAATTAAGTAAAAGATCAGAGAGCGGCATTTTACCTGCTGATTAAATATATCCTTATCCTGTTGTATTACCCCAAACATTATTAAAGGGGTGCTTACGTCCGTATTAGTTCCCAAGGAATGGAAATAGTTGTACCCACTACTGACCAAAATTCTTCCAGTCTTGGGCACGTGGCGAACATATGTATGCAGATCGTCTGCCTCTCCACTGCCACACCGCTTACATTTTGTGTCACCACTTCCCCTTATCTTTGCCAACTTTTTTTGGGTCCAGTAAATTCTATGCAGGGTAAAGAAATGATTCTTTCTTAGTGCAGCAGGGTTGACCACCGAATAAAGTGTAATAAAAGATACTTGCCATAACTCAGCCAGCTTTGCTACCGTCAAGTATCCATCCCACGCAGAATATGGTGCTTTCATCTTGTCCTCCTCTGCCATCAGAGATACTGGTACCAATGCGCCACTTCTTTCTTCCTAACCGATAAGTCCTGGAGGTCTATTTCCATTTGTCCAGAGTCAACTTCCTGCCAATTCTGACTTTTAAGCCAAGCATTTACTTGGTCGATTTTAAACCTAGAATTAGCCCCATCCGTCTTGTTATTCCAAAAACGTCAGGTTAACCTTTGCTTATTGTCCACCAACTGTCCCCATCTGGTGACATCACCCTGTTTCAAAGGCTTCGCAAGACTAGCAACAAGACTAGCAATATCCTTCTGTTAACCGTCCACCTTCTAATGCTACAGGAGTCCCTTATCTCAATTTTTAAGAGCTTTGCTGCGTGATCTGACAGATGTAGGAAGGTAGTCTATCCCCACTACTTTCTCCACTTCTTTCCTGTCCATAAAAAAGTGGTCTAATCTAGAGTAGTGTCCATTCTTCCTACTGTAGAAGGTATAATCCTTACAGTTCCCCTTTACTCTATGGAAAACATCACAGATGTTAAAATTCTCCATCATATCCATCAGATATGCCCTCATCTTTGGGGAAGTAATCTGGATCTGTACTGAGTATCTATCAAGATTTTTATCCAATAAGATATTAAAATCCCCACCTAAAATAAGGGGATCCTCAAAGTCTACCAGTTAAGAGAAGAGTTGAGTCAGTGAAGTAACATCATCAATATTTGGGCCATAATAGCTTACTAGTGTATAGGGAGTATGGTGTACTTTTATTTCAGCAATTATCCAACGTCCTCCCTCATTGGCTCTGTACTTAACTAACTCTACCCCTGCTCTTGCTCTTAATAATACGACTATGCCTTTAGTACAGGGCATTTGATCTGTGGTGACAAAACTCTCTATCCATCTTTGTTTTAAGAAGAGATCCTTGCATTCTTGTCTCAAAAGACACGTTTCCTGAAGCATGATTATTTGACCATTATGGTCTTTTAACTATTCTAGGATTACTTGCTGCCTTTTTTTTTTATAACCCATAACCCATTTACATTCCAACATAAGGATTCAATTCACAAACTTTATTCGGTTTATAAACATAAAACCATAAAAGTACACCATAAAAACATTACGGTCAATTATGGTCAAAAAGAAAAAAAAATACTACAGAGCCCGTATCTGGATATCCTTTCCCCAAGCAGACACCTCGTAACAATTGTGATGTGACAACATGGGAACCATCTCTTAGAGACTGGTCAGAGCCTATATAGTAGTCCATATGTCGTATGTATACATACCCCCCGGAGTACCACCTTCATGGCTTCCCATTCATATGCTCTATTCATGGCCGTCTCCCAGTTTTCCTCAAAATATTTCGTTAACGCCAACAAAACTGCTTTCTCAAATGGCGGGTCCTGTAATGCCTCCGTTCTGAGGCGCCACATGGTTATGGCCGTTCTGGGTTTCTGGCCCTCAAAGCTTATCAAAATCGGTGAGTGATCTGAGATATATCTTGCTTGGTACATTATCCCCTTCACATCCCTCGCTAGTGATGGTGAGATAAAACAATAGTCCAAGCAGCTAAATGTGTTAGTGGCTGGTGTGTGGCAGGAGAATATTTTCTCAGTAGGGTTACGTTCCCTCCACATGTCCGCAAGCTGCATTTCCCTTATCATGTCCGTCAGTGTTTCCGTCATATGTGGTTTGGTGTGCAGTCGAGGAGGCTCCCGGTCCAAGTTCCCATCTACAACACAATTTACATCTCCCAGCATTATTATAGTCTCCCCCATATACGGCGCAGCTGCTCTCATGACGGACGGGAAGTAATTTGCACAATCAGTATTCTGTGCGTATACATTAATGATACACAGTTCCTTCCCCTCTAATGTACCCTGCACAATCACATATCGACCTTCGGGATCTGTTATCTGAGCGAGACACTTGAATGGGACCCCAGGTGCCACCCATATGAGGGCCCCTCTTCCAAATCCAGAGTATGGTGTGGCGAATATCTGGCCCCTCCGTCTACGCCTCATACACGAAATTGTATCCCCCCACACATGAGTTTCTTGTAGGCATGCAATCGACACTTTCTATCTCTTCAGATATGCATATACCCTTCTACGTTTCTCATAGGCTGCCAACCCCCGAACATCCCATGTGAGCGCTTTCAGAGTCATAGCTGCCATTTCCACCAGGGTTCTTTATCACCTCCTCCTCCCATTAATGCTGCTTCCTCCCTCACAGACCACTTGTGTGTTTGGACTAACAGGCCTCCAGACTTAGTCAGAGGTCTCTGTATTTTCAAGGACATCCAGCAAACCCCAACTTTGAAAACTGAGAAAACAATCCCTCCCTCCCCACCCCTTGGGCAACTCAGCTACACCCAATACATCCCCGTGACGACAAGACTGGGCTCGCAGCAGCCGCCCCATACCCCCCCTGACTAACTTTTGTACCTAAACGATAACTATAGTACTTTTGATTCTGCACTTCCGCTCCAGGCTATCCTGAGCCAAGAGACTTTACGAATTAGAGTCCTTCCCTACTAAGCTACCAGCGACCGGACAGCTAGTCTGGTGCGAGACGCAGCCTCTAGCTCCCTGACCACGATCCGGTCCCTACATGGTGTGAGCAGGACCCCCCCAACCCCGCCGGTTACCACCCATCTAATACCCCCTAGCTCCCCATATTGCATAGCTGTTTCATTGTCAACATTACAATCACTTATCTGATACAGCATCGTTAAAGTTCAGTGTCCCCGTTCAACATGCATCCTTGCTCGACAGGAGCGTGTCCGGGACCATATCTTGTGAATCTTCCTCCGATTCTTGGGTCGCCTCCCGCTGCAAAGTTCCGTCTGTTTGTACTCCTATTCATTCAGGGCTGACCTTGCGCTCTCCTTGTGTCTTCCGGACCATTCGGGCTTTGTCACTTGATCGCCCTCCTCTTCGCCACGATCCATCTGCGCTCCCGTGGGGGCCCGGACCCAGGTCCGATAATCCTGCCTCGTCCATCCATGACGTTGCCGCCTCTGCCGACAAAAAGAAGTTTGATTTCCCTATATGCTCCACTCTCCGCTTAGCTGGATATAACGGGCTGTACTTCAGGCCAGCCTCCCTTAATCTGCGTTTCACCACTAGGAATGTTCGCCTTTGTTCTTGAATGCGCTGTGTATAGTGTGGGGAAATCGCAATATGATGACCTTGAAAAGTCAATCTTCCTTTCGCTCTGGTGGCCTGAAGTATGATGTCATGGTCCCTGTAATTAAAGAAACGAGCTATGATCGCTCATGTGGGGGGCACCTGGACGGGGAGTCGGCCCCAATGCCCTGTGGGCTCGCTCGACATTAACAAACTTGGATAGCCTTTTCGGGACGACTTCATTAACAATCCACTCCTCCAGGAACAGATCCGCGGCCAGCCCCTCTGCCTTTTCAGGAAATCCGATAAAGCGCAAATTATTCCTGCACGATCTGCATTTTGCATCTTCTGCACGTTCATCCAACTGCGCCACCCTTTGCTGCATTCGCACCATCGTGTCTCTGAGCGATCGTACCTCTTGCTGCATGGTCTCCACGTTTTGTTCCATAGCGGACACTCTAGCCGAAACCTTATGAAGGTCACTTCGTAGCAGGTTTACCTCTATGGCCACGGCGTCGATTCTATGCACTACGTCTTTCCTGGATGACTGAATCGCCGTCATAACCTCGGTCAGCGATGGGGACTCATCTGGAGGACGACTCGCTTCGTCTACCTGCTCATCAGGGTTCGTGGCCGCTCCGGCCGGGTCCGGTGGGCACGTTGTGCATAGTTGGATATCTTATTGGACTACACCTTGTTTGTCTTTTCCTTCACCATCTCGGTGAGTATCAGGACCAGTATTCTCCTTCGAAATGTGATGCGCGTCCTGCCAGGGGTCGTGACCCTTTAGGCCCTCTCCTGTTCCCCTGGTATCTTCGTTGTCGGGAGGTTTTTGGTTTAGGTGTCCACGCTCTCCCAACTTTTCTGGGCCTTATGCCAAAACGCAACTGTGGGCTGTCCCTGCAGGGCCTCACAGCGCAGACCAACTTTAGTAGCAGTGCCCCGGGCCACCGCAGCTCAGGTCCATCCACTGTCGCTGTTGCTGCACCCCTCTTCCTTTATGTAGGTGTGGGCATTCAGGATAAGATTATTTTGGGCCTTACAGCCCGGAACACGTCTCTTTGCCCGGGCCCCTGCCTTTGTATGCTGCAGCGGGTACTTTCTCCTCCGTCACTTGAGGCCTGCAGGGGGTCGCACACAGTATGAAATTATTTTGGGCCCAAGAGCCCCGGACCACGACCCTTTGCCCGTGTACCTGCCTTTGTATGCGGCAGTAGATTCCTTCTCCTCATTCACTTGAGGGCCACAGGGGAGCCCGCCTTTCCACTCGCCACTTTCCTCAGGTCTCTGTCGGGCGACGCAGCAAGAGGACCCAGGCCGCTCTACGTTGCTGAGGTCGCGGGCACTTCCTGCCCCTCAGCGGTACCCACCACGCGCCACATGCAGGAAAGTCTGTGTGGGAGGGGGGGCCCGATGTCTTTTTGTGGCCCCCCCCGCTCACCTCGTCCCGGTATCGGCACGTTATAACCGCCGCAGCCCGTGTCCCCCACACATGCCGGGCCCCAATACGGGAAAGGGGGGGCGGTGGCACTCCGCCTGTACCCCCCCCCGGTACTGCACCACTTTGTCCAGATCTTGGCGGCAGGTGTTATTCAGGGCCTCCACACACCAGCGTCCTCGGGCTGTCCCGGCCGCCACCCGTTACGTGGATGACATAGTTAGCTTTGTTTAGGAGCCTCGTACGCCGACCCACGCCCTGGGCTCCAAACCCCACATCAAGACCCACTGCAGCGTTCCTTTTTTGGCCGGCTGTTGCCTGTGCCTTCGTCCGGGGCTCCACCGCACCCTCAGTCATTCGTACGGAGCCACAGACTCACCCTGGCCCAGCCGGGCCTACTGTAAGATGGTGCCCTGTGTTCTCCGGCAGCCCCGCCGCTTCTTCGGCTGACGCCGGCTTCGGGGTTGCATTCACGGAGCCGCCACCAAGTCCAGCAGGGTCCCTCTCGTCTCCGCACTTGCCCGGGGTATTTCTGTGCATGGGCTATCGCAGGATAATGTCGGGTTATGGAGCTTCGGCGGAAGCTCAGGCAGACACGTCTAGTCCGCCATGCGTCCAAGCCACGCCCCCAAATACCCATAAACATGTAAATTTTTTGGTATGCACAAACGTCCAGGACATTCCTGCCCTGAAATGCCCACTCTCCTTGTTCGAGATTTACTAAGGTGAAAACTTCAGCGCTATTAAAACCATTTTGGAATGGCAAAGCAACCTTCATGAATAGGAAATGTAGTTTTGGCTCACAAAATAAAACTGATTGTGCATATAACCCAGGGTTGCATGCGCTAATGGCACCTAAATGACCTGAGTGTGCCATCATAACATAATTCAGGAGCAATGTTCCCCCTTGTTTGTTATCTCTGTGTGCGGCAATAAAGGTGCTCCCTGAACTGCAGCTAAGGCTTTGTGCGCTGCAAACAAGCAATAACTTAATATGCACATGCAGAATTCAAGCTACCAAAATCAGTTGCGTAGTAATTGTGCCATAAGCCCTAATGCAAACCTTTAAAAAATGCCCCCCTCACCTCTGGGTTGGTATTAAAAGACAGCAACTTGCATTAGCTTGCAGTAAGAACACAAATTGTCCAAATAATATTGACAAGTACCTGTTTAGAGATTCTGGTCCAGATTTACTAACACTTTGTGCGGGTTTGCATCACAAAAGTGGCGTAAACCAATTACACAGTGTTGTGGTTGGATTTATTTTCCTAAGCATATCATGATTTGTGGGTTAAAGTTGCCCTCGTTAACGCAAAGTAGCAGTATGCCCCACCTTGCACTACTTTGCATCAAGGGGGCGTACCATGGATGGCACATGGGGTTTCCATGCAACCACCTGTCAGTTTTGAGGCAAATCCATATCTACTAGCATTTATAGACCGGGATTTGAGCAAAAACATCACGGGCCTGATTCACAATGGGCCTCCGCACTCGTGGCGAAAGCCTCGCAATCATGGGGGAGTTTCCGCAATCATGGGGGAGTTTCCGCACTCTGGGCAGAATCTCCACAATGAGAATTCTCACTACGGAGATTCCGCCCTGAGTGCAGAGACTCTCCCACGACTGCAGGACCTCTGCCACGAGTGCGTTAGCCCTTTGTGAATCAGGCCCTGCGTCTCCTTGAGGCAGGTGTAACAGTGAAGCAACTTTTAAAAGTCTCCTTATTTTTCAAACTTTGCATGTGAATTGACCTGTACTGCACAAATAAAGTGGGAAAAGTCTTAAAGGATATTTTTTGTACTGGAATGTTCCCCTTCCAGAGCAAAACATGTTCTTGACAGAACTCTCACACCGTAGTACTAAGGTCAAGGCCGCTGGAATTATGCAATTTTGCGTCCGTGACCTTTTCCGCAGAACTGTGAATTTGCCATGTGTCACATAATTAACCCTGGGCATAATACTTTGCTACGCTCACGGAGCATGCAAAGTTTGTGTTACTACGCACTACGCAAATTGCACGTAGCAGAGTAAAAAAACTCTGCTAATCAACGTAGCGTAGCAACAGTATATTAAACACATACAAATGCTTTGTTAAAGCAATTTTCTATGCTAAAAAGCATATAGCAAATTCACAAAAGTGAACTTTGACAATAAAAATATCAAGCAATGAGAGAGTGATGATTTTGGGTTCCCCTAACCTATGGGGAGGACCAAGCAGATGCCTTGAACACAAAAAGCATATCATGTGAACGATTCAGTGGTGGTCCTTCCTCCTAGGACCACCCTGCACAGTTAGGGGCAAAAATACAATCCCAACCAAAGGCCCTGCAAAGCATTATGGGACGAGATTAGCAGTGGGCAGTGAATATTATAGTGTCCAGTATCAAAATAATTCTACAAAGAGCTGCAGTTCAACTAATCGTTACTAGATGTCTCACGAGTCAAATGCAAAAGCATTGAAACCCTTTCATGAAGCTTTTGCATTTGACTCGTGAGGGACATCTAGTAACGACTAGTGGAACTGCAGCTCTTTGTAGAATTATTTTGATATTGGATACTATAATATTCACTGCCCACTGCTAATCTCGTCCCATAATGCTTTGCAGGGCCTTTGGTTGGGATTGTATTTTTGCCAATAACTGTGCTTGGGGTGGTCCTAGGAGGAAGGGACCACCACTGAATCGTTCAAAAGATGTGCTTTTTGTTTTCAAGGCATCTGCTTGGTTCTCTCCCTAGGTTAGGAGGATACCAAAATCATCACCTCTCTCACTGCTTGTTAATTTATTGATTTCACTTTTGTGAAATGCTATATGCATTTTAGCATATAAAGACAGAGATACTTATTTTATCTTAACTTGCACTGTGCAAGATGCCTTTGGCAATTATTGTACAGTGCAGTCAAGCACACAGCTACGCGCTATGCAATTTGCATAGCTACGTGTAGTTCAAAATGTACTTCACGTAGCTACGTGAAGTGCTACTACGCAAACTACGCCCAGGGTTACACATAATCCATTGTCTGTTTATAATCTGCAGATTTTAAGCCCAAAAAATCGTTTCTAGCACAAATGGATCAAAGTTACCAAAACAGTGACTGTGTATTGCTGCAAAGTGGAAAACCATTCGCAAAGGTCGAGTGGTCACCTTTGGGTTGCTAATTGGTTTATTTGGGTGTTAAATTGGTGCTAATGAGGTTAGACATTTGCCCAGACAGTGCTACCATGAATGAAAATGACAAAATAAAGTAATACTATCGCAAAATGTGCCACATTATGCCGGATAATTTGCCTTGTCTTGCTGCATAATTCAACCCTCACGCATAATTTGGTCATATTCTGCCTCAGAATTCCATTGGACCAGACTCTGGTGCAGGGTAGAGGTAGGCAAGCCAACAAATTAACAGGGACGGCTGAGCCAAGGGTCAGCTCTGGTTCTTGAGAGTCCATGCACAAGCCGAGCCTTGAGAATATGTGGCATGTCAGTCATGCAGCAGAGATCATGTTAGAATATGGTAAGGTAACTTCAAAATTAAAAAAATTAAAACGTAGAAGCATTTCACCTTGGTCTGGTCCTCTAGAATTATGCGATGCTGCAGGTTTTTTCACATAATTATGGGCTTGGCACATTTGCCACATAATCCATCAGATGCTGGATAATCTGCAGATTTTAACAAAAAAAAAATTCTAGCTCAGCCTGATTAAAAGTTACTAAAATGTGGTAACGTGTGTTCGCACACAGTGGAAGGCCCTTCGCAAATGTTAACTGGTCATCTTTCAGTTCCTTATTTCTACATTTGGTTGTTACACTGGTAGTAATGAGATGAAATCTTTGCACAGACAGTAATACCATGTGAAAAAAATGACAAAACAATGAAGTAATACTATAAAAAAAGTATCGCACTAGGCCGAATAATTTGCCTTTCCTTGCCGCACAAAATAATCCATCCCTTCAGGATAATTTGGTGCTCTCCTGCCACATATTTCCAGTGTCCCTGACCTTATTACATCAGATTTTGTGCAAAGTATTTATTAAAAGTGAAAGTTTTTAAACATGAACTCAGAAATGTTCCCTCTCCCCACTCCCTTATAAAGACAATCCTATTAATGAACCAAAAGGCAAGTCAAGGATCATGTGTACCCTACATGTGGCATAGATTCTAATTATAGAAGGAGCATCTTTATAGGCTAATATCTCAAACACACGAGATGTTTTGTATATTGCAAATCCTGTGCTCACGTATTTGAAGTAGCGGTGGGCGGAGTGGCACTTCCCAGAATTCCGCAGAGTTGCCTAAAAACTCTGTTGAATTCCGCTGGAGTTCCACTCTGCCCTATGGCAGCAGCAGAGTCCCAGACCTGGCTGGCAGCGCACAGCACATTTATCATGGAGGGTTCCTCCCCCTCCCCCCCTTTCCCTGACCCCCAGACTGCCTGCAGCTCTCACTGAATTACCTCTCGGCCGGTCTAGGTGCTGCTCTTCTGTACCGGGGATGGTGCTGCCAGCCCTCCTGCTGCCGTAGCGTTGATCCACAGTGTTTCTTCTGTAAGTTAACTAATGAAACCCCTTCACTGCAGTTCTCGCGAGGACTGTACATGCGTGCGCATGGAGTGGAGACCTTAACCCGGTCTCCACTCTCCATGCGCGCTCATGCACAGTCCTCGCGAGTCCTGCAGCGAAGGGGTTTCACTTTCATCAGTTACAGAAGAAACACAGCGGATCTCTGCAACGGCTTCTTCATTCATGGCCCGGTGAGCAGCGGCGAAGAATCCCGCACTGCAGAGAAGACAGCCTGGGCACAGTGAACGCCAGCATGGCTAAGGTCACTGACATACAGAGGATGCCAGCAACTCATTGCAGAGATACAGGTAAGGAGCAGGGGTGGGTGCAGGGGCAAACTCCGCCATGCAGCGGATTCTGAGTTTTTTGCCGAACTTTGCACTCCCAGCGGAGTGCAGAGTTGGCAAAACTCCGCAAACTCCGCTGGTGGAGCGGAGCTAGCCACCCACCCCTGATTTGAAGGTACCCTCATTTGCGAAGATGAACAAAAAGGAGGATCACTCTCCCAGAGAGAGTCTGGGTCCTGGAACAAGCAAGGCTGCGTGTAGCCTACAGGGAACATAGCTCAGGAGCAACAGGGAAAAGATTCAACAGATCGCACTTGAGGTTATTTGACTGCAGATCAACCATCCTGTAGATACTGGAACACTTCTTTCATACCATCATCATTCTCACATGCTTCTTGCCACCTGCTTTCTGAAATACTTCCTTGACAACATTTAACCGCATCAACCATAGCAATTAGACATTCATCATCCGAAGAACATTTCTTATCATCATCACTCTTTAATCGTAGCATAGGCAAGCAAGCAACTTGCACATTTGGACCCCCAGCTAGATAGTGTACTTCAAAATTGTACTATTGTAATTTTGATACAATTACGAATCAACCTCGAAGCTGATCAACTCTGTTCTCACTTAACGGATAAGTCAATAGTTTGTGATAAGTACGCAAAAAATATTGTGTGCCCCAGAGATATGTTTTGAATTTGTAAATGTCCCAATCACACACCAAGGCCTCCCTTTCCGTAATGCTATATCTTTTCTCCACATCCTTAAGTGCTCATGATGCAAATGCAGTAGTATTTTCTGAACCACCAACTCTTAGACAAAGAACAGCGCCAATGCCAACAGCTGTAGCATCCACTGTAAAGGTGCATTTATGTCCCCAAATAAATGTTTTTAGTGCAGGATTGTTCAATAAATAGGCATATGAATTGGAATTTCAGATAGCCAAAGTCCTAGGATTGATTGCTAGATTTCATTGTATTTGGGGCAATACGAAGGACTATTTGATGCCATGAGTTATATGATGGGGTTATTGTTATGATTTATTGCATATTGGTACAATAGATTTATTTATTTAATGAATTTCGGTTACCATGATTTATCAGGTATCTGTATGATGGTTGTGATTTGATGAACTTACTCTTAAGAAAAAATACATTAAAAAGGAACGTTATATAAAATACATTTTACGTTTTCAAATACTTTTTTGTTTTTTTAGACCATTTAAATTTTTATTTTTTCTGAACATCTTTTTGAGAGCTTCCATAATAGTAGCTTATTTTTCTACGAAACGGAAATAATAATCACCAAGACCAATAAATGACTTCCGTTGATCTTTGCCACAAGGACATGAAGCATCTCTCAGTGCCCTGATCAAGTTATCTTTAGGTTTAATTCGCTCAGATGAATTGTAAGGCCCAAATAGTCAACCGACTCGGTTAAAAACTTCCATTTCTTAAACATTCCATGCTATTTCAGAATGTGCAGAACCTGACCTAAAATCCAGTTATGTTCATCAAAATTCTGGGCATAAATAAGAATGTCATCCTGGAAGGTATGTGTTCCATGAACTTCCTTGAATTAGCAGTGCTTTAATTTTTGGAAGACACTAGTCGCAAAATCTAGCCTAAAGGGTAATCTCAATACTTGTGCACACCAAACACCGTAATATTCGTACTTGATAACTTAGACTTTTCCAATGCTTCTTGATGGTATGTAGATTTCAGGTCAATGATGCTAAAACATTTAGCACCACCGATTAAAGTCTACAACTCTTGCAATTTAGGTCATGAAGGGCAATCCACAAGAATATTACGATTTAGCGACCTAAGGTCTGCACACAGGCGAGTTTGGCCCCCTTTTTAATCAATAACTATAGTACTAACCCACTCAGAAGAATTCACAGATTCGTTTATACCACTACTACAAAGTTCATCAAGATGTTTCCTCAGATCATCCCCAGCACGGAGTGGCACATCACCCACTTAATGGGAAACAGGAATAGCATTGTCCTTCGAAATTATTTTGTGCTCAAAACTTCTAACCATCCGTATTTTATCACTACACACATGTTCATACTTCTGTAAAATATCCACAAGGTCATCAGACTTATGGTGCACAAGCATAACCAGCATTTCTGTACCAGGTTTCAAAACATTCACTAGCTTGATCTATCCACCCCATAATGACCCATCCACTGACGGCTACATAGATTTTTGTAAAAATGACCCTGCCAAGAGGTATGTTCAAAAATTGCCAGTTGTCTATTTCACTGTCGCCATAGGCTACATCTCTGATATATATTCTTTTTTTTTTTTTTTAAGTTTGTTCACCCAAAACTGCTTGAAAGTTGATTCTGACAATACAGCAACACGGGATCCAGAATCAGCCATTATAGTTACTTTAATATTCCCAATATGTACATTACAAAAAGAACTCTTCTTAATAGCAATCATGTCTTTCTTGCAGTCAGCTTGTATTGTTAAAATGACATTTTCAAGTTTAACACAAGCATCTTGTTCAATTTCATTATGAGCTCTATTAACTACATTACATTTTTTGCATTTTTTTTTTCCTTTAGCTGGGCAATTGCTATTATTTCCAATATGTGTAGCTGACCCACATCTGAAGCAAGTCGTGCTATGTGAGACTAATTTGGTCTTCCTAAAATTTCCATCCTGTGTTTTGTTAATCGAATTCGCGGTTTTGCACTCACTTCAATTACTTTGCCTGAAATTACTCGTACAGACTTTGCCGAACGTTCATTAACCTCAGCGATTTTAATAGTCTCTTTAGGTGTGGGGATAACACAGCACAAGAGGTGTTCTTGGACCTTTTTCGAGGCACAATTTAAAACAATCTGATCTCTAATTTACTGGTCAACACTGTTCTCAAAATTGCAAGGGCTTGCCGAATTCTGAACGATGCAACATACTGGTCAATGCTCACACACAGCTTGTTTTCAAGAATAAAAATTAAATGGTTCTACCACTACACTTGGTCGCAACTCCGGGAAATGGTAAAAAGGTTTCTGCCCAGCAGTTGAATAATAATGCAAGTTTCCTAGGGGGGGGAATAGTTGACTGCGTCAATGGCTACTAATAATTCTGAAAAACTCAGAACCAATGCTTCCAATGCTACTGTGGCTTCCCCTTATTATGTAAAATAAAAAAAAGCACAGTGGTTGTTAGATATGAGCACTACTAGCCATGTTAGTAATCTTGCTCCACAGTATACATGAGAAAAATTGCTGTTGCACAGTACCAACATTTTTTACCCCACCAATGTTGCCAAATGCAATGATGAGTACGGAGAAATGTCCAGTGTCCTTAAAATGTAAGTATTCTAAAATAACTGTTATGCAAAGTCTGACCGCAAAGTAAAATAATTCAAATATTTGAGTGCTCTGCAACAGCGTACAAAATACACCAAATGAAATTAAATAAATTTGGCTATATGCACATCACCTATTTTAAGTACTTTGGTGTGACTGTTGGGAACTTCACACAGAAGATCTTGGGAAAAGAAATATGGCTGCAACACGTGCTTGCAGCTATGCGTAAGCATCACCACAATCACGTCTGACCTTGGGTCCAATATGGTGGTGACGCATGCACATACGTCAGAAAATGTTTCAGCGCCACCCAAGTAATGCTTGACCTTTGTGCTGATACAGCGAGTAGGACCAGAGGAAATCATGGCTCACAGCCACTAGACACCGCAGGGAGTCGAGTAGCATTGGATTCATAGCACCTTGTTACCTAGGACCAGCGAAGTGAACAGAGCCTATCCAGCTGCATCTGGCATCTAGGATCCAAGTCTCCAACAGATCTCTCAGCCTGAGATCTAGAACCAGAACCCAGGTACAGACCAGGAGGCAAGAGTGCACGAGGTACATTTGATGGAAAACATTCCACACTCAATAGCATAACATGAACAGTACAATGTAGGCAATGGGATACAGCAGTGACATCTTTATTCCAGTGTGTGCACTCATTAGTTGACTTCTGAGCCCTTAGTCCACAATAGTTCCTTTTTTAAGGAATTTTACATTTCACGTTGATTTTTACTGAAATGTTTTAATGTCAATAGATTGCATGGGAGTGGCACTCACATTTTATCCTTTAATCTAAATGTTCCATTGCTCTAGTTTCTGTGGTTCATTGTTCCATACCTCTTAAAATTATTGGAAAGGTCTTTGGTCTTGTTTTGTCAAAATTGTACTGTTGTGCAAAGTTTTGTTGTAGCACCCTCCAAAGCTGTGTCTTTGTTGTCGTACAAAAAATACCCTGAATGATTGGTTTAGCCTATCACTGCACGCCACCATTTTTAGGTTGTGTGGTTCAGTTAAAGATTAGATCAAGACTCTGACCAATCTTTGTTCTCTCTGAGCCTGCCAGGTAAAGTCCCTTAATTGGAGCTTAGAACTATGATTTAAGCCTGCGTGAGCCTACCAGCTTCCAAACCGGTCTGTAGAAAAGACATATGTTTTATATCATGGCTAGGTTCCAACATTGGAGGTGTGTATAAAGAGTAGTCTCCCTTGTATTTCCAAAGCGAAGAAACAGACTGGAAATGAGCAGTAGAGCCTTGAAAGAGGTAGCACTGGCACTTAAGAGCCAGCTCGACTGTTCTGAAGATGGGTTTCTAAGAATAAGCATAAGATGAAACCCCCAGACAACCTTAATGCTGTCATGCCCCTTCTACAACAAGGAGCTTGTTCTCTGATAGGAAGAATAAGCTCCGTTCTTTTAGTTTCTCTCACTCTATCCTTGATATGATGGAGTGGGAGAAACTACAGCTTGGAGTAGTAGAGGGTAGCCTTGGAAGAACAAAGGCCGTATGTCCTCCAGGCATAGAGAGAATTTGAACATCTGATGGCTCTTGAAATTGATGACACATGCTGAGTGACTGAAGAAGCTCAAAATTGATACTGTGAGAACGAGAAGACCCAGCTGTCCTTTACACGGGCGCACCAATTAGATGATTGATAACACAGCACTGAGGATTATGCTCCTTCTGTTTTCCAGCAAACAAACCAAATAATCACTTAGCAATGTACTTTTCTCATGAATGTGGAAAATTAAAACTGAAACACTTGACCAGGTCACCCAATCACAATGCACAGACATCCTTAAATCTTAGATGCATTGCCTTCTGTTCTTTCTTCTCGTTGAAAGCCAACAGCATCATAAACATTGTCCAATCTGCAGTTGAAGGTCTTATTCCTGGTTTGGCTCTCAGGGCTAAAAAAAAAATATCAAGTATGGCACGTCTTGCAATCTTCAAGGTCTATGAAAACCCTCATTATATATAAAGTCACTTAACATTAGACAATCAATGTTCCTGACTGTTAAGGTATTTCCGTTCATAAAATTTGGGTGGGAAATTTTGAGTTCTAAATTGCCTCTAACTTGCTAATGGGAGGGATATTCCATTCCTCCCTGTCCTCATTGGACAGGGAGGAATGGATCACACACTAGTTTAGAGTGCTCCTTGAAAGGGGAAGCACTTTCCACATGCTTGTACCACAAATGAAGCGCACAACACATGCTTATGCTTACTTGGTCAAAAGTGAAGAACAGTCCAGTCCTTCTCCTGCTCCAGACAGGAGCAGCAACTTCAGGCCGACTCACCCCACACACATCAGGGGCAGAGCTCCTCACACAGCTCTCCTTCCAGGCAGGTTAGTTTTTGATCCAGCAAGGTTCCTCTGAAGTCTTTGATTTCCCTGAGACTTCCAACAGGAGGCAAGCACACACAAGCCCTTGGAGATCTTCTCAAGAAAAATACCACAGCAGGGCAAAAAGAGTCAGTCCTTTTCCTCTGCCCACAGAGAGAAGCAGCAAATGCAGACAAACCCACCCCTCACACAGCTCTTCCCAATAGATAGGAAGTGGTTAGTTTCTTGTCAGGTTCTCAGGGGAGGGTTTCACTCATTAAAGCATATTCATTATAGGGGCCACATGCCACGTGCATCAGTCACTTAAAATCGAACTGTCTGAAGTTAGACTCTGTCAGCCAGTGGCTGACTGCACGATAGCCTTCCATTTATCTCCCACAAAGCTTTTGATGCCGTGGCGCATCATGACAAGGGTATCCAAAACTAGAAATATCACTACCAGCCTCTTGCTTCACTTGTTGAACCGACCTGACCCAAGTTGTTATGAAACTGGATTAATTAGCTTAGTTGTCAGTATGAATAGCTGACGAGTCCTCAAGGATCTCGGGTCAGTTTTCATCCCCTCATTTGCCTTAAACAACTTATAACTCACAATCTGGTATTACCAGCAAAAGAAGGGTACGAAAGCAAGAGAATTTTGTGGGAAGTATTGGCTCACAAATACAAGCTCTTACATTTGACGGCGTTCTTCAAGATACCAGACATTATATCATGGTTAATTTAGCCAAAAACGTTTTCCTAGAGCCATAGTCATTAGGGGCCCAGTTCAAAACCAGCTTCAGTGTTCTGCTTACAGCCCACAAGTGGGCGTATCTAATCTGTGGAGGATTAGTCAATCTCACTCCTGTAAGCAGTTTACACACCAAAGAGCCTTTGCCCTCTTATGTCCAATGCCATGGAAGGTGGGCAACCAGAATGGCTGACATAAAACAAGCGTTGGCAAGGCCAATTGGTCTCGATTTACCAATGCCCTTGGCTCACTGCTTTTGGCTTTGCCAGTGCCGGATTCAATTTAAAGTTGTGCTGGCATTAGAAAATAACACTTTGTGTTTTTTCAATATTTCAATCTTGTTTTTTCTACACGGACGCTGAAGGCCATTTTGAAAGTATAGAAAAAAAAACATTCTATACTTTTGTGTTGGCTGTCGCTTTGCATCTACTCTCAACATGGGAGCCATCTTGAAAGTATGCAAATATGATTTTTTATACTTTCATGATGATGGTCATGCTGCATGTATTTTTGACATGGAGGCCAACTTGAAAGTATGGAAAATATTTCTTTTGATATATAAATGTTAGAAATTGGGTTTCTGGTTGGCTAAGGTATGCACCAAAGCCAGGCAGAACCCACCACTCTAGTCAGGGTAAGGGAGTTACACACCCACGATAACCCCTGCTCACCCACTTAGTAGCTTGGCACGAGCAGTCAGGCTTATCCCCAAGGCAACGTGTAAAGCGTTTACACAACACGCACACCAGTGACACAATAAATACACCACAAAAGAGACTCCACACAGGATTATATACAAATATCTCATATATTATATATACCACGTAGACCACAATCCCGTAAATCATAAACCACTTTGCCAACCAGGCAATTGTCATAACATCACAGGTGGTGCAATTAAGTGGATACTTATAGGTTGCACACATCATGAAAACATCATCACCACTCAGCGTCGCTCCTGGGGCCTTCTCCGGAGATTTACCCCAACATGGTGGACAAATGGACCCTACGCCCAGCACACCAAGTAAGGGGGGGGCGGGGAGGTGAAACACACAACAATCTGCTCCGACACAGAGCAGGCCAATGCAGAGCGGTAGTAACTAACCCGCCACTCTCCCACAAGAACTGACGGGGTTTCAGCACATTCAAGAGCCGCACAGACTGCTGTATGAAATGCCCAAGAGGATGACCTCGCCTCCCACCTCAGCGTTGGGCTAACCACAGGCCTGAGCACCACAAGCCCCTACTGGTGCCGGAGGGAACCTCCCCCAGCTGGCGTGATACAGAGTGAAGTCTCTGTTGGTGCCGCGCTCTTCTCTCCGGCCTTCCCCAGCGGCTGGGCCCTGCCCACTGGTGGCGTTGGCCTTGCTAGGCAACGTGGGAACTCCGGCCTGGGGTTTCCTTCATCGTTGTCGCTGCCAAAAGGGTGGAGCGCGGACACACGCACCGGCTGCCAGGGAGAGTACTTCCTCAACAACAACCTCTCCCCTCCCACTGCTCCGAACATGAGGGACAGTGCAGTGTTTGACACACGCTGAGTGTAAACCACAACACGCTCACCACACACTAGTTTAGAATGCTCCTTCTTGAAAGGGGAAGCACTTTCCACCTGCTTGTACCACAAATGAAGCGCTCAACACATGCTTACTTGGTCAACGGTGAAGAACAGTCCAGTCCTCCTCCTGCTTCAGACAGGAGCAGCAACTTCTGGCCGACCCACCCCACACACATCAAGGGCAGAGCTCCTCGCACAGCTCTCCTTCCAGGCAGGTTAGTTTTTGATCCAGCAAGGATCCTCTGAAGTCTTTGATTTCCCTGACACTTCCAACAGGAGGCAAGCACACACAAGCCTTTGGAGATCTTCTCAAGCAAAATACCACAGCAGGGCAAAAACAGTCAGTCCTTTTCCTCTGCCCACAGAGAGAAGCAGCAAATGCAGGCCAACTCACCCCTCACACAGCTCTTTAGCTGTTCTTCTTGGCAGAGACCTTTTGTTTCCAGAAGTAATCTAAAGTTCTGGGGTTTTAGTTATAATACTTATACCCCATTTTCTCATTGTATTCTTTGTTTCAGAGTCCCTGAGCTCAGTACAAACCAGTTCTGTCCTCCCTGGTCCAACTTGACCACAGGGGGTGGAGACAGCGTTGTGCAAAGGAGATGCATCCTGTTCAGGTGCTAGTGAAAACTCCTCCCACCACTCTAAATGCAGAAAAGTCTATTCAGCCTGGCTATGAGTCACCCAGGACACACCTCAACCCCCCTTGTGACTCTCTAGAGTGAATGCACATCCCCAGTTCCTGTCACTCCAAAACCAGACAGTGAATACACAAACAGGCAGAGGCACACAGAATGGTAAAGCAAGAAAATGCCTAAATTCAATTTCTCTAGCTTGTCCCAATGGAAAGTTACACTTGTAAGATGTTACAAGGCAGCTCCCATGTTAACCTATGAGACAGACAGCCTTTCAATAGTGAAAAACGAAATACACAGTATTTCACTATCCGGACATGTAAAACACACCAGCACGTCCTACCTTTCACATACACTGCACCCTGCCCATGGGGGTACCTTAGGCCTACCTGAGGGGTGCCTTACATGTAAGAAAAGGGAAGGTTACCACTTGCCAGGTTGACATGGCAGTTAAAAAGTGCACGCGCAGACACTGCAGTGGCAGATGTGAGACACATTTTACAGGGCTACTCATGTGAGTGGCACAACCAGTGCTGCAAGCCCACTAGTTGCATTTGATTTACAGGCCGTGGCTCAGTCAGTGCGCTTTACTAAGGGCTTACATTTGACGGCGAAACATGCAAATCATGGATAACTAATCATAATCACAATTTACACAGAGACCATATTCACGTTAGCACTGATCAGCAGTGTTAAAGTGCCCAGAGTCCTATAGCCAACAAAAATAGGGTCAGAAAAATAGGAGGCAAAAGGCAAAACTTTTGGGGATAAACCTGCAAAAAGGGCCAGGTCTAACTCAACCTCCCCCCATTGTAAAGCCAGGGGAGACCAATCAGTACCTTGATGGACTTCCCTGATAGGGGCGATAGAACATGGACCCTGGCACACAACAGCAGGGGCACATTCCAGTTTCATGCCTCCCTGAACCCAGTTGGATTCCTCTTTCCATACTCTCAGGGCCCACTGAGCTAACCCATGGGGCAAGACCTCTGACCTCCTGGTCAGAGATTGTGCTCTCTGCCCCAGCAGCTCCGCTGCTGTGCCGCTGACGCTGCCCCTACACTTCTCTGTAAGGTAGGTGTTCGAGGCCCTCCTCCACCCACAGGCTCCTGCCTGCGCCTCATCCTTGGTGGTCCAGTGCAAAAGCCTTGCTTTTCTGCTGGTCCGCTGTTGTCTGTCTTCATGTTTGTGCCTGTTTTTCAGTTTTTTTATGTCTTTTTGTTGTGCCTTTAATTTACTGCCTTTAATTTTAGTCTTCTGTCTTTCTGTCTAATTTGCCTGTTTCGTTACTTGTGCCCTTCTTTGTGTCCTCCGTTCCCATTTTTGCCGTCTTTTTCCCACCGCTGCTGCCCCCGCGGCCCCTGCCGGTTCCCGCTCCCGCCTCCCAGCTGCACTTCCCTCCCCCTTCCCTATTTAATGGTGGCCGCTGCTCGGACGTGTGAGCAAGACCTCTGACCTCCTGGTCAGAGACTCTGCTCTCCGCCCCAGCAGCTCCGCTGTTGTGCCGCTGCCCCTACACCTCTCTGTAAGGTAGGTGTTTGAGGCCCTCCTCCACCTGCAGACTCCTGCCTGAGCCTCATCCCTAGTGGTCCAGTGGGAGAGCCTTGCTCTTCTGCTGGTCCGCTGTTGTCTGTCTTCGTGTTTGTGCCCGTTTTTCTGTTTTTTTGTCTGTCTTTTGTTATTGTGCCTTTAATTTTCTGCCTTTAATTTTAGTCTTCTGTCTTTCTGTCTATTTTGCCTGTTTCGTTACCTGTGCCCTTGTTTGTGTCCTCCGTGCCCGTTTTTGCCACCCTTTTCCCGCCGCTGCTGCCCCCGCGGCCCCTCCCCCCTGCTGGTTCCCGCTCCCACCTCCAAGCTGCGCTTTCCTCCCCCTTCCCTATTTAATGGCGGCCGCTGCTCGGACGGGTGAGCGAGACCTCTGACCTCCTGGTCAGAGACTCTGCTCTCCGCCCCAGCAGCTCCGCTGTTGTGCCGCTGCCTCTACACCTCTCTGTAAGGTAGGTGTTCGAGGCCCTCCTCCACCCGCTGGCTCCTGCCTGCGCCTCATCCCTGGTGGTCAAGTGGGAGAGCCTTGCTTTTCTGCTGGTCCGCTGTTGTCTGTCTTCATGTTTGTGCCTGTTTTTCAGTTTTTTTATCTGTCTTTTTGTCTTTTGTTATTGTGCCTTTAATTTAGTCCCTTTAATTTTAGTCTTCTGTCTTTCTGTCTAATTTGCCTGTTTCGTTACCTGTGCCCTTCTTTGTGTCCTCCGTGCCCATTTTCGCCGTCCTTTTCCCACCGCTGCTGCCCCCGCGGCCCCTGCCGGTTCCCTCTCCCGCCTCCCAGCTGCACTTCCCTCCCCCTTCCCTATTTAATGGTGGCCGCTGCTCGGATGTGTGAGCAAGACCTCTGACCTCCTGGTCAGAGACTCTGCTCTCCGCCCCAGCAGCTCCGCTGTTGTGCCGCTGCCCCTACAACTCTCTGTAAGGTAGGTGTTCAAGACCCTCCTCCACCCGCAGGCTCCTGCCTGCGCCTCACACCTGGTGGTACAGTGGGAGAGCCTTGCACTTCTGCTGTTCCGCTGTTGTCTGTCTTCGTGCCCGTTTTTCAATTTTTTTGTCTGTCTTTTTGTCTTCTGATATTGTGCCTTTAATTTTCTGCCTTTAATTTTAGTCTTCGGTCTTTCTGTCTATGTTACCTGTGCCCTTGTTTGTGTCCTCCGTGCCCGTTTTCGCCGCCCTTTTCCCGCCACTGCTGCCCACGCGGCCCCTACTTCCTGCCGGACCCGCTCCCACCTCCCAGCTGCGCTTCCCTCCCCCTTCCCTATTTAATGGCGGCCGCTGCTCGGACGTGTGAGCAAGACCTCTGACCTCCTGGTCAGAGAGTCTGCTCTCCACCCCAGCAGCTCTGCTGTTGTGCCGCTGCCCCTACACCTCTCTGTAAGGAAGGTGTTCGAGGCCCTCCTCCACCCGCAGGCTCCTGCCTGATCCTCATCCCTGGTGGTCCAGTGGGAGAGCCTTGCTCTTCTGCTGGTCCGCTGTTGTCTGTCTTCGTGTTTGTGCCCGTTTTTCAATTTTTTTTGTCTGTCTTTTTGTCATTTGTTATTGTGCCTTTAATTTTCTGCCCTTAATTTTAGCCTTCAGTCTATGTTACCTGTGCCCTTGTTTGTGTCCTCCGTGCCCGTTTTCGCCGTCCTTTTCCCACCGCTGCTGCCTCCGCGGCCCCTGCCGGTTCCCGCTCCCGCCTCCCAGCTGCGCTTCCCTCCCCCTTCCCTATTTAATGGCGGCCGCTGTGTGGCCGCGCCGCTGGCGCGCCGGAGGCGTGCCAAAGGGAAGCCCGTCTGTGCCTGTCCGCGACCAGCCCGCGACCAGCGACCCTGGTTCTCCGACCACCCACCGTTACGACTCAGCTGCCCTCCTCGCACTCAACCCCGGAAGAAACTACAACTGCCAGCTGTCTACGCTGAACACCACCCACGCCCAGTTCTCCTGCCGACACTGCCGACAAACCTTCACCATCCTCCGCACCCCCACGGCCGCCACCCCCACACCGTACGCCAGCCCCCCCGAAGCCCTGAGGTGCATCCTCCTCAACGTGTGCTCCCTGCACAGACATGCTGTAGAGATCTGAGACCTCCTTGACACCTTCTCCCCAGACGTCGCCTTCTTCATGGAAATGTGGACCAACCTCACTTCCGCCTCCGACATCGCCACCGCCATCCCCCACTGATAGAAGATACAGAGGAAGGACCGCCCCAACCGACTAGGAGGAGGACTCACCATCGCACACAAGAGCTCCCTCTTACTCACCACCTCCAGCACGAGCGACTCCCCGTCCACCACCGAACACCTCCAATTCCAGATCCAGACCAGCCCCAGAACGACCCTACCCGGCACCCTCGCCTACAGACCCCCCGGACCTCGAACCGCATCCACCACCACCAACACCGTCCTCATCGAGCCCCACGCCATCGCCTCCATGGACTACATACTCATCGGAGACCTCAACTTCTACCTCGACAACCTCAGCGACCCCAACTCCGCCACCCTCCTGGACAACCTCGGACTGAAACAACTCTTAACCACCCCACCTCACAACGCAGGACACACCATCGACCCGATCTTTGCAGGGGGTAACAACATCCACTTCAGCCACACCACGCAACCCCCCTGGATGGACCACCACTGCGTACACTTCCACGTCGACAAACCCACCGCCTCCTAACCTGCACCTCGCCCTCCGTGAAGGAACTGGAGCAAGGTCACTGAGGAGGCTCTCAACTCCACCCGTACCCGCGATGCCCACCTCAAGTGAAGACAACTCCGCAGCCAAAGAATTTCACAGATGGATCACCAACTGCGCAGACAAGCTCGCCCCCCTCCGCAACCCCAACAGACAGCGCCCCAGGAAGGCCACCTGGTTCACCACTGATCTCCAAGAATCCAGACGCACCTGCAGACGTCTCAAGAAGAATTGGAGAAACAGCAAAACTCCAGAAAACAGCACCACATCCAAGAACGCCATAATCGAATACCACCAACTCATCAGATCCACCAAAAGGACCTTCATCCGAAACAAAATCGACGCCAATGCCAGCAACTCAAGTGAACTCTTCAGCATCATCCAGGAATTCAGCAAGCCCACCAGCGAAGCCACAGACGTCACACCCTCCCACAACCTCTGCTACAAACTCAGCTCCTACTTCCCCCTGAAAATAAGATCCCTCTACGACAACTTCAACGAACAGACTGCGGACACCGAATCCACTCCTCCCCCCAGCAACGACTTCCAGCCCACCATCTCCTCCTGGACCCCAGTCACCACCGAAGACAACGCATCGACCATGAAAGGCATTCACTCAGGAGCCCCCACGGACCCCTGCCCTCCGCACATCTTCCACAGAGCCTCCGCCGCCATCGCACCTGAGCTATGACGCACCATCAACGCCACCTTCGAAGCTGGCACATTCCCCGACGACTGGAAACGCGCAGAAGTCAAGCCCCTCCTCAAGAAGCCCTCAGCAGATCCGACGGACCTCAAGAACTACCGACCCATCTCTCCTCCCTTTCACGGCCAAAGTCATCGAGAAGATCGTCAACGTTCAACTAATGAAATTCATCGAAGAGAACTCCATTCTCGACCCCTCCCAATCCGGATCCCGCAGCAACAACAGCACCGAGACCGCCCTACTCGCTGCCACAGCCGACATCCACACCCTCCTCGACCAAGGCCACACTGCGGCCCTGATCCTACTGGAACTCTCTGCAGCCTTCGACACCGTTTCCCACCGCACTCTCACCACCAGACTCCACGACGCCGGCATACAGGGTATCGCCCTCGACTGGTTGCGCTCCTTCCTCACCGGCAGAATCCAAAGAATCAGACTTCTGCTTTTCCTCTCCGAACCCACAGAGATCAACTGCGGGGTACCCCAAAGATCATCGCTCAGCCCCACGCTCTTCAACATCTACATGGCCCCCCTCGCCGCCATCGTCAGACAGCATGGACTCAGCATAGTATCCTATGCCGACGACACCCGTTCATCCTCTCCCATCACCACCAGACTCAGCTTCCAGGAGGGAATGAAGGACGTCGCATCCTGGATGAGCAGCAGCTGCCTGAAGCTTAACTCGGAGAAGACAGAAGTCCTCGTCCTCGGCCCCTCCCCCTCTGCATGGAACAACACCTGGTGGCCCACTGCCCTCGGCAGCCCCCCACCCCCACAGACCACGCCCGAAACCTCAGCATCATACTCGACTCCTCCCTCACCATGACCCGACAGATCAACACTGTCGCCTCCTCCTGCTTCAACACCCTCCGCATCCTTCGCAAGACCTTCAAATGGATCCCCCCTGAATCAAGAAAGACCGTCACCCACGCCCTCATAACTAGCAGACTGGACTACGGAAACGCCCTCTACGCCGGGATCAACAAATCTCTGCTCCGCAAGCTCCAGACCATACAGAACACCGCAGCCAGACTCGTCCATGGCATCCCTCGACACGAACACATCACCCAACACCTGCGAGACCTCCACTGGCTCCCCGTCGAGAAGAGAGTAACCTTCAAGATACTCACCCACGCCTACAAATGCCTCCACAACACCGGACCCCAATATCTCAACGAAAGAATCTCCTTCCACGTACCCAAGAGAAACCTCCGATTCGCCAACCTCGCCCTTGCCGAAACCCCAAGCATCCACAGAGCTAGAACGGGTGGAAGAGCCTTCTCCTACATCGTGGCAAGAGACCTGGAACGAGCTCCCGATCAACATCAGACGCGCTCCCACTCTGCACATCTTCAGGAAGTCTCTCAAGACCTGGCTCTTCGACTAAACCGGAGCTGCACCCCCCACCCCCGCCCCCAGCGCCTTGAGACCCTAACGGGTGAGTAACGCGCTTCACAATTCCCTGATTGATTGATTGTCCACTTCTCCTCACCTGTGGACCTCATCTGTGCAGCTCCTAAACTTACTTTGCTCACAGATGTGTCCCAGTAGGCAGACAGTACCCACATGGCCAACACAGTGGTGTGGCCCAGTCCACCTAGGGTGTGACTCCTGCCCCCCTCCCAGGGGCAACTATGTCCACCAGGACAGCGAGCCACAGTGGCCACTGACAACTGTCAGTGACTGGAGCCATGCCTCATGACTCTCAGGGCTCTCTAACCCCTGTGGCGTCAGAGAGTGGGGGCGGTAGCCCTAGGTGCCTGGCACACTTTGCCCACCCTCCCTCCTGCTTTGGCAGGGATGGCATCCTGACACTGGCCCACCAGCCCAGGGTCTGTACCCTGAGGCTGGAATGGAGACTGGGGTGGGCTCTCCCACACCCTGTCCTTTCCCCCTGGGGCTCTGCACCCTCCCACCTGGAGCGATACATCCAGACTTCAGAATTGTCAGGGTAAGGGTGGCAGGTGTCATGCACAATTCTCCCATTGGTTCAGGGGTGCTATCCTGCAACTGGTACACCAGTCTAGGGTCTGTACCCTTAGGCTGGACAGGGGTCAAGGGTGAGACTTCCCTCTCCCTGCCCCCCCTCCTGGGGCTCTGCACCCTCCCACCCAGAGCGGTACTCCCCCAGAAGACAAACCGGTAGGGGCACTGCTAGCAGTCGCCCCTTCTTCCAGGTCAGATGGGACACCCTGAACCTGGCCCTCTAACCCAGGGTCTGTACCCATAGGCTGGACCTGTGCCTGGCAATCCACGACTTATAGGGAATACACCCAACCCCCCAGGGGAACCACACTCCTCATGAGTTGTGTGAGAGTCTGCCTGGTGCAGGTCTCCAGCCTCCTGTCCACCTGGCAGTGCATGAAGACCTCCCAGGTCAGAAGTGGCTCACTAGGGCCAGACATGGGGTGCTCTGACCTCAGAGATGGCAACCCCTGAACCACTGGTCCTCCCACTGGGGACTGTCTTTCCCCCCTCATCCCTGTCTCTGGACTCATGCACTCTCCCACTTGGACTGGTGCTGCCAGACACCAGGACTAGTGGGAAGCTTGTGACAGCTAACTCCCCCCCCCCCCCAACTCACCTGACACCCTGGGTTCCCCCTCAGGGGATGGTCTCCCGGTACAGACTAAGTCCCTCTTCTGGTGCTCACTCAGGAAACCAACCAGGCTCCTTGGGATTCAGTCCACCCCCACTCCCTCTACTCACAGACAGGACATGGGACTCTCACGCATCTCACTACACTGGGACATATCTGGGTCACTACAAACCTCCCCTACCTCACCTAGTTGAAAAAAACCTGAGCTACCTCCTTCAGGATCATTCTCAAAAACATCTTCAGACCCTCTGGAATCCACCAAAAGGTATGCCTCCAGTGCAAGCTCCCTGGGGTCAGAGATCTCACACTCCACCAGGTGTTGGCAGAGCTCTGGAAAACAGGGACTGAACATATGCACTACAACAATTGAGTCACACAGCCCCTCACATGTGTGAACCACGCTACCCTTTACCTCACCATCCAGTGCTTTGCAAAATTTCCCCACATCACCCTTCTGAGACTGGTGAGACAGTCTGTTTCTGTGATTCAACCCACACTCTTTTGGGACGTCGCCATACTCGCATACCAGGGCTTCTACCATGGGGGAACCCCTCTTCATGAAGCTGGACATCAAGTCTCTGGGTGCGTGTACTTCTCCCTCAGCACTAGACATAACATTTTTGCTGCCACCATCTGAGCCGCACTTACACCCCTGGTGCTGGGGACTATTTGTCCAACCTGCCATTGCCGGTCGGGTGCGCACTAGCACACGTGCACTGAGGTAGTGAGGAATACCTCTGTGTTTTCACTACCTATGAGGCTTGCTCTTCCCATAGGTTAACATGGGGAAGTAGTTTGGGCTCCAATATTGGATTGCAGTGGAGCAGCCTCATGTTTCCTATCAATGGATTTGCCATGCCAAACCCTTTCCAATGGAAAAGGGGGTTTTGGCTTAACTTGCTTAGAAATGCCACTGATAGAATATGGAATTTCTATGCTCTCAGAGTCTTGTGTGCCGTGGTGCCTGTTTTCTGAGGATACCAGGGGGCGGGGGAGCACATCTGTGCATTCCCCAGTGACCGTCATAAACCATGGGCATACCACCAGAAAGACAAGACCTCTGCCATTTGAGGGCCGGATGGGATAGATTGGAGAGAAGTTTTGACACTTAGCCTCTCGGGGCCAGATCATGGCCCGACTAAAGATTAAGATCTGCATTCCATAGCCCCATGGCAGACAGGCCTACAATTTAGGGGAGACATCTGTGGTGTGGGGGTGTACCTGTAGTAGTGCCTCATTCTACCTCAGGTAGCTCTGCTGAACTTGCGCCTGTGTGTGTAACTGGAGTTGTCTGGTGCAACCTATATCATCGTGCACCGGACATTGTGCCTCCTTTCCAGGGAGGTACGGAATTCGCAACGCTTCATTGTATGACCAGCATTGCCTACGGCAACCCATCTCAGAGTGCACCTATCATTGTGCCTCATTCCAGGGAGGTACGGAATCTGCAACTTTGTGTTTGAAACCTGAAGTCTCTGGTGCAACTCATACCACCGCGTACTAGACACTGTGACCCTGATCACCCTAGCAATCCTGATAAGATAATACATTCCCGCGCAGTTATAGGTGACACCCTGGGTCACAACAATATCAAAGATATGTACATACATGAAACGAGAACACTTTTTAGCAGCACCGCAGGTCGGAGCTATGTGGGTAAACCCAATGCCAAATGTATTGTACTTTTGGCATGAAATCAACATATGAAGAGGCACCACCGGCCAGTGTCGTGAATCCCAGGTGGTCCGCTGTCACTCCCACTTGCACACACACTCACTCACTCCACACCACTACATGGTGTGACAGGTACCAGCCCAGCCCGTACGGAACACTCTTACAAACATAAGCACACAGCACCCTAATACGGTGCAACTGGGACCCAGCAGGTCAATGGATCACACCCTGCAGACTTCGTGGCCCCAGCCTCCCTTCCTCCACCCTCTTGTACATCCTGATTGTCCTATTCCCCCGGATGGAAGATAACCAGCCCCGACTTCCAGATACTAGGCTGCACGTGTCTGAAGTCACACTTAGTCTGGGTCCTCGGGAAGCAGGTGGGGATATGTAGCAAGTTTTAATTAGGAGGTAGACATAAACAAGGGAATGTTAGCTGCCACTCGTTAAGTTCACCCACATGTCTCAAAACACAATGGAGTCATGAAGTCTCTTGACCCGCCTCCGAACTGTCTTGGAAGCGTTCCTTCAACCCAGTCAATCTCTCTCTCACTACTACCTGGTGTCAAGATGTCTTCGGGAGGGGCCAGGCATGGAGTTGGTTCGCCGTGATGAGGGTTAAAAAGAGAACAACCAATGAATGGGGAGTAACACGGGGAGCCTCTCAATAGGAGGAGGCACCCTAAGCTTTACACAATGATCAGGTGGGCCTGGGGTGGATAGCATGTCGCACTGCATAAGAGTGCTCTCTCACTATTGGGGAGGGGGGTTCGGATAAGGAATTGTCCAGTGTGCATACTATTGTTATCATAACGATACCAGTGAGCCTAGTACTGCTAGTAATATTTCCAAATGTGTTTTATGCCCAAAAGTATATGATGATCATGTTATAATGATTGAATGTGTGTGGTGAATATAAACGTTATTTACATACATCCTGTGTGAAGTCTCTTTTGTGATGCTCAGTGTATTTATCATGTGTGACTGCTGTGCTCTAGAATCTCGTCCCATAATGCTTTGCAGGGCCTTTGGTTGGGATTGTATTTTTGCCCATAACTGTGCTTGAGGTGGTCCTAGGAGGATGGGACCACCACCGAATCGTTCAGCATGATGTGCTCTTTGTGTTCAAGGCATCTGCTTGGTTCTCTCCCTAGGTTAGGGAGGGCCCCAAAATCATCACCTCTCTCACTGCTTGCTATATTTTCATTTTCACTTTTGTAAGATGACTATATGCATTTTAGCATGTAAAGATAGAGTTACTTGTTGTTTTACCAAAGATATGTGAGATTTCTGTTTTATTAATTGGGATGAGACGGAACGGCAGGAAAGACGAGAAGCGGAAGAAAAGGGACGCGCATGGATGGCAGCATCATCCCCCCGGCATGTCAAACCTGATAATATTTACTGGGGAAAATGCACAGTATATTTACCTAGACATCCAAATTTGGGTGCCCTGGACAGTATTACGAAATAGAGTCAGCAGTCAATTGTAATGCTGCTTTACTTTGAAATCTTAACAGATATATACTATAGCGAACCACACTCAATGCGCAGATCATTTTTCACTTATCACAAAGTTTGCCATTAAATTGTGGATTTTGGCTGCACACTCATCTGGTTGACAGCATGTGTCCTTTGTGACATGGCCGCTTGACCTATTCCAGCAGTGTGGTACGCGTAGTGTTCAAAAATCCGTGTCACTGGAAATCTTTCTATGCAGATATGTACTTTGTTTCCTGACATGGCAGTGATCCAGCCTATTGGCATGCTCATCATGTAAAAGGGTACGAATTACTACTTTTAAATACCATGCACTCTGCTTTATGTGACTTATTAATATTTAAATGAAAGGGTTTGACCTGCGAAAAGTGTTTATTTTCACAGATCGAATAGCAGTTTTTACACTGCATCAGCCAGGCTACAATGGTAGGTCTGAAGCCTTGTTTGCACTTCACTGTAGTGGATGGTACAATAGGTGCTGATGTCCACTAGTGGCATTTACCTTACAGGGTTTGGGTTGACACTGTACCATATACTTAGGGTCTTTTAGGTGATATGCCTGTTAAGAGTACACAAATTCAACTGCTTTAAAGGGAGGATAAAGGCACTTTATTACTGGTTGTACCTACAGCCAGCCAGAACAGATAGTGCAAAAATCGGGGCATACACCTCGCAAAAGATTTTATATAATTGTGTATTATTTTGTCAGGTGCTGCAGTGACTTCACCGAGGCACCAAGTTATGCCTCTGTGTATATGGTCGATTTTGAAACTGCTCATTAAATATTTTTGCCTTGAGTTGAATTCCGTCAGTGGAGATGTGGCAAGGTACTTTTGATGAATGGAGAGATGATTTAAAGAGTGTAATTTGCCAAGCTCAACAGTTCACTCGTTTGTGTATTCACCTTAGCAATTTAACTAACTTTCACTGATGACGTTTCTGAGAAGAGGTGGATTGGTAGTCTCTGTTATTGACCTTTGATTTGGTTTTCTGCAGAGCTTTGTTTTATCTCAGTAACAGATGGTTCATCTTTTAATTACTTCTGAGCTTTAATGGGAATCTTTGTTCGGGTTTACACTTGACTTCTTCATAATCCCCCTATACGCCTAACTATATTGTTTGTCCGCCGTGTTTTTAATATATTTTAGTTTGGACGCTGTAGATAAACTACTTCATTGGTATTGCATGAGTTTGTCATGTGGCAGTAATTTATTCTGATTCTGTCCATTGGTTTGCATTATACTGAGATGTATATTTTTGTAATTTATCACCACCACTTTACATTTAAACCTCACATTAACGCCCAGCCTACATCCATACATTCACTGCCATCTACATCACTACATATACCACAAAGACAGACTAAGCACATTTCTAAAGGATTTAAATATGTGAAGAACTGATATTCATTTTTATATCCCTGCCCAAGCAAGTTAAGGGGCCGCTGCTCTTAATAATACGGTTGTAGGCGTATCTAAGCTCTGAGCTGCATGCTAATAAAGACCAAGTCCATGTCTAAACATAAACTGGAAATGTATCTCCAAACATAAGGTATGTATACTGATACACCTTGAGAAATGGCTTAATGATGACCATGGGCCAGTCTTAAACAACTTCATATTACACACCTATAAATGGTATTGAAAGCAACGAGTGGAGGCGATCTTGCTGTTAAAGCCAAAAGAAGCATTACAATGACTAACTTATATTGGCACAATGCTGTATTTTACCTCATGACTGAATACATTCCTGTTGGATGGATACCAACCATCCCCCACCAGAGGCCTACGTTACTGATGCTTTTGTTGTCTTACCTTCAAAATTGTCTTTTACTGTTGACTCGATGTGCTGAGAGATTTTGGTATCTTGATCATGAACTTACAGTCTTTCCAGAGCTCCACACCTGACTTGTGACAGACTGGCACAACCACACTTGCCTTTTTCGAGACACATGGCTGACTTGTGACTGTCGCCTCGCAACCTACCGGCCTTCAAGATATGCAGCACCCTGGCTTCCGGCTACCTTTGCTGCAGTTGTCTCAGCCTTTACAAGGCAAAGCCTTGATTTTATCTTTTTGAGGCATTCTGTGACATTGGGGCATTTGATGTGTGATGGCCAGGCCCTTCTGCCCCTTAGTGAAGAGCCAGAACAGGAAAAATGGGCTGATGAAGCCCATGCTTGTCCTCTTGTTCCCGAGCATATAGAAGCATACATTTTGGATCTGGTTCTCCAATCTTACTTCAGAAAAACTGAGTAGACTTCATTATTCACCATAATTGGAGTCACCTATTATTGTCATAGAGTGAGTGGGAGAGAAGCACGTGATTACCAGAGAAGAAACCCTGCGGTGAATGGGGAGAGGCACTGGTAAGACAAAGAGTGAGGGAGAACAACTGTGCAGACACTAATTGGACTGAGCGATGAAGAAGCAGTATACAGAAAAATAACAGGGTAGTGAGCTAGAACATAGTGAAGATAGAGTACAGGGAGAGTAGAAGAAGAAAATGGGCAGAAACACTGCTGAAATAATTGGGGAGTGGCAGTACGTATACCGGGGATTGTGATAAGAGCTCTGCAAACAATGTATGGGGAGAGCACAAACTGGGCAGATCTTCGGAGAGAGGCAATGGGCAGGTAGTTCCTTTGTTCCTCCTTGGGACTCAGTTGAAGTCTCGATTAACATCCAGCACAAGCTGTCTGGTTGCGAAAGATCTGTTGTGAGCCTTCAGTGGTCTTACAGCCCGTCCACTGCTTACCATTGGTTGGCTTTATTATTACTCTCATTTGCTTGCTTCTTTTTCAATGGCATGCCTTCTTCTTGTGTTTGTCCATCCCCTGGAGCATAGCCTCTTTACAATCCTTAAAATAAAAGGAATAACTGATTACAAGTACAAGTTGATTCGCCTACTTGTATCCTTCCACTACTCACATTAAGGGAACTATTTTTTTCTTTTTCATTCAGCACTCAGTGAAAGTGCATGTCTTTTCTAGCCATCTCTCTCTTGTGTTGCTCAGCCCATCCTCAAATAACTGCCCCAACCCACAAGCTGTGTTGCTCCCTACACTTTCCAGCTTTTCTGTAAAAACACAGAGGTATTTTTGCATGGGCATGGCTGAAGAGCAGAGTTTAAGGGTTGTTTTTGTTCTATCTGTTGCATTCCACAGAAGCTTTGGCACACAAAGGCTATTATGGTGTTGGGGGTAGGGCCATCTGCTGTACTCATTCACTCACCTCAGGCCTGAGAAAGATGTACCCCTTGGTGCCCCTAAATCTGCTCCCTATGCTATTATATAGAACCAAGTGGCTGAATCCTGTAGAAAGTAAATTAGATCTTGGCAAATGTTTCCCTTTACATTCTGACATTTCCTTAGTATATTATACATATTATTTTGGTAACGCTAACACCAGACCTAAAAAGACTTACTTAAAGTGCCTTTCAGCCACCTCTCTTCACCCATTGGTCTGTTGTTGTGTCATTCCGATTTTGCTTCCACTCACTACATCATACAGCATGAGGCAATGGGTCAGCCCACTTAAGCCTCTGGTTAACATCACTTTGAGTGACTGCATGTTCCTCTTTCACAAGGTGGACATCCACACAGAAGGTAGTTTCCTTTAGTGAAAGTGCTGCCTGATGTGATAGTAGGATGCACTTGTAGTTATCACAGGGCAAATTCCAGCTTTATCAGTTCCAATGCTGTTGTAAATTCCTTTTGAAGTGGACTGCTGCTATTTCACAGCATATCCTATTTTATGTTCCTGGACTCTGTTTCACCAGTGGTTCTTTAATAAACTTAGCCCAGGAAGAAAACAAAACTTCATTGTGTTTAATTTGCAGCACACTTGTAACATTTTTATTTAAATATAGGTGGGGTGCAATTTGGGTGTTAGTACCCAATATTTTATACTGTGAACCCTCTTTCTTTTTTCCTCTTTCTTTCTATTTTCCTTTCTTTCTTTTTCTTTCTTTCCTTTCTCATTCTTTTTTTAATTTTTTTATTTCTTTATTGAGTTTTGTGATAAGAGACAAATGCAGAAATAAACATTACCACTTCATAATAATGACATTTCAGATAGACCATTCAAACATCGTAACAGGTGTTATTGAGTCTAATGAGGGAGGCAGCCATAGTCCCAAGTGTCCAGATGTCGTGGACCGTGACCTCTGAGCAGGCCTAGACATAGGGGGCTAAGATGTGTTTCTCATGTGCAGTCTCCAGTTCCGTGAGGACGTGGCTCGGTACCATTATTCTTAGCAACTGGGTGTTCTAGAAGATATGAGTGAAGAGGGGACCAAATGTCGCGCGGGCGGGAAGAGGGCGACAGAAGGTCAGCATACGTGTGCAGTTGTTCCTGACAATATAGGAGGTCCTGCATCCATTCTTTAAATTTGGGAGCCCGTCCCCTGCCCCAGCGGCAGGCGATCCGTCTCTTTGCGAGAAGGAGCGCCAGGGAGATGTAGCGCCGCACCGATGCGGCTAGTGGTGCAGTGTGGCCCAGAAGCGTCACTAGGGGTTCTTCGGGAACGTGTAGTCCAATCATTTGGTCAAGTGCTGTCAGTACTTCCGTCCAGTAGCTCCGTATGGGAGGACAGTCCCAAGCTAGGTGTTGAAAGTCCGCCCCTTCACAACCACAGCGGTCAGTGTCACGGAGATGGAGGCGTTTTAGACGCGCGGGTGTGTAATAGAGTCGATGGATATATTTATAGTTTATGATACGCAGTCTGCTATTAGCAGAAATGTTACCAGTCTGCTGGCAGCAAAATGTCCATTGTTCGTCAGTCATGGGGGAACCTAGTTCTTCCTCCCAACGGGAACGAGCCAGAGGGGGAGTGTGTGTGCTGTCTCGCTGAGTGGTGCGATATAGCAACAAGACCACGTGCGTGGGGGTAGTTTGCTGAAGGAGGGCATGTAGTGGGGCCATAATGGGGGGCTCCTGCGGGAAGCATCCGGTGAGGGCTTTCACATCTTGCCGCAATCTAAGATAGAAAAAGAGCTCCAGGGGGGTGGGTGTGGTAGTGCCAAAGAATTCCTCGCTGGTGCAGAATGTCCCCTTGTTATATAATTTCCCCCAGATTGGGATGGAAAGTTTGCGGAGGAGCCGGCAGCAGCCCCCCTCTTGCGTGACGGGGAGATCCAGTCTACCTTGGAGGGGGAGCAGGGGGGAGTATAGAAAAGGAGCGTGGAGGCGGCGGGCTAAATCATGCCAGGCGCTAACAGTGCACTCCACTGTAGTAGAGGCCAAACGGCGAGAGATGGCAGGCGCGCTGAGAAATGCAGAGCAGCGGGTCAGGAGCATATAGCCTTCTTCGACTGCGAGGTGTGGCATGTAGGGGGGGGGGGGTTCATCCAGTATGACGTAAAATGAGCCTGGGCACAGCTAAAATATAGCTCCAAATCCGGGATTTCAAAGCCCCCAGGCTCTAAGGGGCGCGTGAGAGTGTCCCATTGCAACCTAGCGTGTTTCCCTCCCCATGTGAGATGTATGAGTTGAGTTTTGAGGGTTTTGAAGAAGTGCTGACTAGGGGCGTAGGGGATGTTAGTAAACAGGTAGAGTAGTTTAGGCAGGATGACCAGCTTAATCAGTGAGGCTCGCCCAGCTAAGGAGATGGGCATGGCAATCCATCTCATTATCTTATCGGTGATGAGGTCAAGGGCGCGCCCATAGTTAGCTGTCATCAAGTCATTGCGGTTGCGAGTGATGACTATACCGAGGTACTTAACGGTGTCTTCACACCACGCGAGAGGGTAGTCTGGGATGTACCGCGGAGTGGCGTCCGTGAGAGGGAACAACTGAGACTGCCCCCAATTAATATTAACCCCAGACAGGTTACCGAAAAGGATGAAAAGCCGCAGGATAGGGTTGAGGCCGTCTTCCGGATTGCGAAGGTATAGAGTGAGGTCGTCTGCGTATAAAGAAATGAGAACTTGTCTATTGGGATATATAAGGGTGTGATCCCGATAATGTTGGCGTATTTTGGCAGCCAGAGGCTCGATAGCCAGGGCAAAAAGGAGGGGCGAGAGGGGGCACCCCTGTCTGGTGCCTCTGGCTATTGCGAAGGGAGAGAATCGAACGCCGTTCACAAGGCTGCTGGCTTGTAGGCCGGTATATAGTAGATTTATCCATGCCAAAAAGGGGGCGGGAAAGCCCATACGCTGGAGGACATACGCCAGGTAATCCCACTCTAAGGTGTCAAACGCTTTGGTGGCGTCAAGGAAGACCGCCACTGCGTTGGTGTCAGGGTCAATATCCCTCAGGACGGCGAACAAAGTGCGCAGATTATGAGATGTACCTCTACTTGGCACAAACCCAGACTGGTCAGGAAGGACCAGGGCGGTCATGAGGGGGCTAATCCGGTTCGCGACCAGTTTGGCTAATATCTTGGCATCCACATTTATAAGGGAGAGGGGCCTGTATGAATCGCATTGTGTGGCCGGTTTCCCAGGCTTCGGGATGGAGATTATAAGTGCCTCCCGCATTGTCTGGGTCAGAATGCCCGTCTCACGAGCTTCCTCAAAGACGTGCCGCAGTATTGGGATAAGTAAATGGCGATAGGTTTTATAAAACTCAGCCGGGAGGCCATCTGGGCCAGGGGCTTTTCCCGACTGCAATTGCATTATAGCAGCGATGATCTCCTCGTCTTTGTGATGCGCTAGAAGGAATTCCCTTTGCGTGTCCCCAAGCCAAGCAATCGCTGTGTCTTCGAAAAAGGGCGTGAAGTCGACGGGGTGTGTCCTATGTGAGGTATATAAGGTTTTGTAAAAGGTTTCAAAGGCTGCTGCAATCTCGGGGATATTCCTACATATGTGGCTATCCTCGTCCTCAATTTCAAGGACAGTATTAGAAAACCTAGGTGGGCGGATTAACGCTGCGAGCACCTTCCCCGGTCTCTCACCCTCTCCATAGCGACGTGCCTGGTGATATTTCCCTCTAAATTTACACTCACGTTCCGCCGTCTCCTGATAGTCAGAGAGAAGGTCTCTCAGGCGCGATTGTAGAGCCGGGGTGGGGGCGCTCTGCATCTGGGCTTCCGTGTGTTTGAGTTCGGCCTCTAGTTTACGTAGCTTGGAGCGAATATCTCTCAGAACTCCACCGCCTTTAGCGATGCAGATACCGCGCACAGTGACCTTGAAGGCCTCCCATACTACGGAGTATTGCGTGACGGAATGTTCGTTGCGAGGAAAGAAGTCCTCGATCTCCTGCTCGAGTTCAGATTTAAATACAGGGTCTAAGAGGGTCTGCGGGGGTAGATGCCAGGACAGATACGGCGCTTCTTCATGAGGGGGTGCAAGTGTGATGAGTACCGGCGAATGGTCAGAGTAAGTGCGGGGGAGATGAGAGGCCCAGAATAGCCACGGAGTTAGACCCAGAGAAAGGATCCATCTATCGATTCTGGACGAGGAGGAGTGGGCAGTAGAGAAGCAGGATCCCTCCCTATCGTGAGGATGGAGTGTGCGCCAAGCGTCAACGAGACCGTGGTCAGTAATAATTCGATTAAGGGTGTGGTGCGTATTGGAGTAGTGATGAGGGTGTGGATGCGAGCGATCTAGGGTCGGGTCCAAGGTAACATTAAAGTCTCCTCCCCATATTACATGTGTCGAATCAATGGCCAAGATTTTGCCCCAAAGTATCCGGAAGAATTCCGGATCATCCACGTTTGGCCCATAGCAGGAAATGAACGCAATAGACTGTGCAGCCAATCTGTCCCATAGGATACAATAGTGTCCTTGTGGGTCAGCATAGGACCCAATAGGGGTGTAAGGAAGTGTATGTTTAGCCAATATAGCTGTGCCACGTGCATAGGTAGAGTAAGAGGAAAAGCTCCTAGAGCTCGCCCAGCGAGATGCAAAAGTTACTGGGGCGGTGGGGCTGAGGTGCGTTTCCTGAAGCATGGCGCAGTGTATATTATGTCGATCT
The DNA here is from genome assembly GCA_963921515.1 of Calotriton arnoldi. Classification (NCBI taxonomy): domain Eukaryota; kingdom Metazoa; phylum Chordata; class Amphibia; order Caudata; family Salamandridae; genus Calotriton; species Calotriton arnoldi. The sequence goes on along the minus strand of CAWUFW010000128.1, from coordinate 1,590,387 downwards.
AGGTAGGAGAGAATATGGCGGCGCTAGCGGGGGCCCCCAGACCTCTCACATTCCAGGTCAGAAAGTTGTATTTGGGTGGGCTAGGTCGGCTCTCCATGGCTGACTGTCAGAAGTCTGTCGGTGAGCGGTAGACGTGAGTCGCGTAGGGCGTCTACCCAGGTCGTATTATAGCTGGTCAAGTCAGTAGTAAGTGGCATGTAACAAACCCTTCCCCCTCCCCCCACCCACATCAGCAGCCCAATCCTGCCGTGTCGCAATCCCCCACAACCCATCCCCAATACCTCTTGCCTCCCGCTCCCAACAGGGGAGGGCGAAGGCAGGGTCGCGTAAACATTCAACCAAAACAGTATGGGGTTCCCCGAGTGGGTAGCATCCAGAGGGCAAACCAGTAACCCCTCGCAGAGGCGAGGGTGCTCGGGGGATATGGGAAGTAAGACTCATCTGTCCCATCCGTGTTGAGAGTTGCCTCGTGAATGAAGGCCAGGAGCATGTATGGGGGAAGTGTAACACATTCCACTCGGCATGCCAGGTTAAGGCCTGTGATTGTCCCAGTGCTAAGCAAAGAGGGGACAGTACTCCCAATGTTCATAAATGAAGATAAGGGCAATAGTCTCAGAGCTGGGAGGAGACATCATTCTACATCCGACGTGCCGCCACCTCCATTTGAGTTGTTGGGGGGGGGGGGGGGAGGGGGGAGTGCGCCCCGCGGTCTCTCTGGGCAGGGTCTTGATGAAGTCGTGGACGTGCTGCGGATTGGTGAAGAAGTGTTGTTTCCCCAGATGAGTGACTTTTAAGCGCGCTGGATATAACATGGCGTAAGCAATGTTCAGTTGTTGCAGCTTTTTCTTCACAGGGATGAATTTGCGGCGTCCCTCTTGGACGGCCATGGTAAAATCCGGATATAGGGAGATCTCGTTGCTTTCAAAGAGAACCTTTCCTCGCTCCCTGGCTAAGCGGAGTGCAGTGTCCCGGTCTCTGTAGTTGAGTAGCTTCGCCACGATGGGGCGGGGCGAGGCGCCAGGGACTGGGCGAGGGGCCAGAGACCGATGCGCTCTCTCGATGATGAAAACCGTAGAGAAGGCTTCTCTCCCAAAGGTGGTGGTCAGCATGCGTTCCACAAACTCTTCCATTTTCCCCGTAGCCGTGGACTCCGGCACACCTAGGATCCGTAGGTTGTTCCGCCGCGAGCGGGATTCAAGGTCTTCGTTTTTTGCGGCTATGACCTTCAGGACTTTTTCCATATCTAGTGTTCTGTCTGCGGTTGACGTAGAGGTGTCCTCCAGGTCTGAGATGCGGCGCTCCGTCTCCTTGATGCGCTCCTCATGTCTCTCACTTTTGTGGGTGAGAGCATCCATGCGAGCGTTCATAGCGTCCATTTTGCTCTGTATGGAGGATAGGCTAGATTGGATGACCAATAGCAACGCTTTTAGGTCATCTGTGGACGTGGGTTGTTGTGGGGCGGAGGCGCCAGGCTGGTCCCCCTCCATGTCCGCCTGTGTCCTCGCGGACTTGCGAGCGTCGATGTTCAGTTTGGGTTGTTTGCCATCAACGCGCCCCATGGTGGCAGGCGCAGCGCGAAGGGAGGGCGGGCGAGTGAGTGCGCCTCCGGGGCCGTCCGCCGGCGCAATGAGAAGAAGGATATGGTTCGCCTCGTGACCAAGAGATGGAGCAGAGACAGTCTTGCACCGTTAGGAGTGTGGAGCGGACCCAGCGGTCAGGTGACACAGAGGATCTCGGGTCATGGTGGGCCCAGGCAGTGAAGGCGGCCGCGTCCCCGTATATCCGTCTTGAGTGGAGAGGCAGAGCAGGTGTCGTTACCTCGTGGCCCCCAGGGCAGCCGTCCCCCTAATTGTCGGGGTCTCCTCAGCCCGTCAGGTGTCAAGGGCAGTCCGGCAGGGGGGGTCTGCAGAGAGAGGTACCAAAGGTCGGCCCCAATAGATGTCCTGAAGCGCTATGTTCCAGGATTGTGTCGTGGAGAGGGCTGAAGTCCCTTTGAGAGTGGTCAGTAGTAGGACCAGTCCAGGCAGAGAGGGGCAAGCTGGCGGTAGTAAGGGAATCAAGGCCCACACCACAGTTATAGTCTCTCAGACTGGGCACGTTGACTCGGGCACGTCGTGTGATAGTGCCGGGCGCCCGGACCAGGCGCGGGTCTGCTAGGTCGCGGCGCTCAATTGTGGCCTCCTCGCGTTAACAGCGGCCTCAGATGTGCTGCAGGATGGTGGTGTCACAGGGTCCTAGCGTGGGGGGCAGCGCGGGTACCCCTTGCAGCGGAGGCGGAGAGGGGGCAAGGATGATGGCGGCAAGCGGCGTGCGAACTGGCCCCAGGGCGCACTCACCGGTGGAAGGCATGTGAGTCTCTCCGGTCCTCTGAATCCGCTGCACAGCCGGCGAGGCCTCAGGCGATCCCCCTCAGCCTCCGGGGGCTCCAGACAGCGTCAGGAGCGGGGACAGCTGCAGCGGAGGTGAGGCGGGCCGTCCTGGCAGACCAGGGGCGGGGAGGGACAGGCCCCAGGCAGCGAGAGTAGCGCGAGTCCCCTCGCGGGCCATTCCACCTCAGCAGGTCCCCGCCGGGTCCCCGGCCACAGGAGCGGCCGCTCAAGTCGCAGCGCCGCCGGAGCCAGGAGGCGAGCGCCGCGTCCCTCTGTGCGGGGCAACCGCTCCGGTGCAACAGGTAGCTCCGCAGGTGCAGGCAACTTCCCAGGCGCTGGCAGTCCAGAGAGGCAGCCAACCGCAGAAGGAGGCGGATCGGCACGGCCCTGTCCCGGCGCATCCAGACCACAGCGCTGATGTTCGTCGGATTAAGCGGCGGTGGCAGCCGCCATTTTAGGCCGCCCTGGCCTCACGCTCGTCGTGTCAGCTCCCGGGAGAATCAGGCTGCAGGTGGGAAGGATGGTAGCATCAGCGGGTAGCGGGTGGCCTCCGCTTCACAGCGATGTCATTTTCAGCAGTGTGGGGCAGATTAAGAGCAGGATATTTGGGGAGGCGCGCGGCAGCGGCGATTCAAGATGGCCGCCACCTGAAGAGCTCCGCTAATTCGAGCTCCGCTCGAAAACGAAGGAACTGTTCCTAAGCAGCACCTGCATACCGGAACTGCGGTTTCCTGCATAGGAGCATCACAGGACCATGATGGCAAGTTTTTAGACCTTGGGAAGGTCTTTTCTCCTCGTTATAGGCCCCGTTTGTCTCCACTCGACATTGGCCGCCATTTTGTATTTTTGCCTCATGCAGCACCTCAACTGACTATCAGGAGAATGCTCTCCGGATAATGTCTTTGCCTAGCATTATTCCCCGGATTCAATGCTGACTATGTTGTGCCTCATATCAAAAAAGACAGACCAGCATGTACACTGGTCCTTGTGTCCTCCCCAAGAACGGCTGCGTTAGTTTCAGTTGAGCAGCGGCCGCCATTTTGTGCTTCTCTTCACGCAGCACTGCACTCGACCGGGAGGAGAGTGTCCTTCGGGCTGACCATGCTGTGCCTCACATAAAGGGGAAAAAAGAGATAAAACAGCATATATACTGATGGCGTTCTGTTGGACATATGCCCCCTCCTTTTTATAGCGGATGTCATCAGCTATAGTGTTCAATTTTGGCGGTATCTAGGGAAGTAAAAATCTTTTTGTTGATAGACCGCTTTTATCTGTGGACATTTTGTTGATCATTTCTGCTTGGCTCTTCTCCAGCATATTAACAAAGTTGTCTCCTGCTGTGTTGCTTTCTAATACTAGACTGTTGGTGCTTCCTCTCCTTTTATATTATGGATTCCCATCATCCACACAAACCCCAGGGGGGTGCGGCGGGTGGACGAAAAGACACTGCGACTGGTCCTGGCAAACGTACAAAGAAGGACCCGCCCTCTCCGTCAAAATCACCGCTCCCTCTCACATTAGAGGATATAATGGAGGAACTGCGCCTCATTCGTCCTTTCATGTCGGACACAGCTGCTACTCTGCAAAGGTTAGACGACAAATGGACTGGATTAGATCTGAGGCTTTCGGATGTGGAGCAAAAAGTCAGTGATGCTCAGGATGTTATTGCCAAAGTTGACTGCCTTACTAAAGAAGTCAGTTTGCTAAAGAAATCTACAGAGGACTTAGAAAATCGTAATAGGCGTAACAACCTACGCATTTATGGTATTCCGGAAGGTTCTGAAGGATCAGATATGGTTATATTTCTGAAATCTCAAGTCTTACAGATTACTGGTTGCGCTAAATCCACAGACTTCAACATCCAGAGAGCTCATCGACTGGGACCACAGAGTGCATCCTCCTCGTCTAAACCCAGAGGTATAATTGCCTATTTCCTTCTCTACTCTGATCTTATGGAAATTCTCAATGCAGCTAAACAGCACAAGCAGATGTTCTGGCCTGGCCACAGAGTTTTCTTTAGTCAAGATGTCTCCAAGCCAACTGCCACTCGACGTAAGGAATTCCTCGACCTAAGGCCTGCCTTGAGATCTATGAATGCCAGATATGGGTTAATACATCCTTGTTTCTTCAAAGTTACCTACAAGGACAGAACTTACAGTTTTGAAGATCCTGCCGACCTCCGGAAGTTCATCCACGCCCATAAAGGAGAATCCATGGAACTTAACAAGCCTTAATTACTTTTCGTTAATTTTTCTTTTGTGCTCTGTTTTGGTATGCTTCTGTAAGTAGTTTGTAACCTCTAATTATGTCCTTGTTTGTTATTTCTCTCATTTCCCAGGTTTCCCCAGCATGGAACTGCTGTAGTTGTTCTCCACCCTTGTTACCCCCTGTCTGTAATGTGTGACTCATGTGGCTGCAATATCTTCCCAATGTTTGGTAAGTTCCCTTCCCTTTGTTCCGTAAAGTTTGCCTCATGTTCTTATACTTGCTTCCTTGTTCACTTTTAGAAGGCAATATTGACTTTTCTCTGAGTCTCTTTGCCTGTGTGGCTGTCTCTCGCCGCCCCCCCTCACTCGTCAATGTTCTTCTTCATATTGTTCTTTATGACTAAAGCCGCTCGGTTTTTTGTCATCTTCTCTTGGTTATCCTTCCTTGGGAGACTATGTTATCCTCCCTTGCTTTTTCGATTTCCCTCTTTTTTCTCCTTGCTTGTTATCTCTTTCTTTCCCTCTCTTAGCTGGTGATTATGCCTTTTTCCCCTTTTTTCACTCCCTTCTCTCTTTCCACTTTTTCTACCCCTTCCTTCAGGATCTTTTTCTTGCACAGAGTTTTTGTTCCTTTTTTACTCTTTCATAACAAGGTTTGTACAATTACCCTTTCGCTCATTTCCTACGCCATACCAAAAAATGTTGTGTACTCGTCTTCCTTTTCGCTACTCTCTTTAACCCATTCCCTCTTTTTTGCCATATTTGTATCCTCTTTGTCTCTTACAATTTCCCTTTTAATGAATTTCCATATTTCACTTATTAATTTTTCTGCATTTGTTAAGTTTAGAGATTGTTTATCCTCCTATGTACAGTACCTATGAAAAGTCTCCGAATCATTTCATGGAATGTAAAAGGTATGCGTAATCCTGTTAAGAAACAGAGAGTATTGTCCCACCTGGCTAAACTGAAATGTCATATTGCTCTGTTGCAAGAATCACACCTCAGATTACAAGATTTGCCTTCATTACGTAAACATTGGGTGGGTGACATCTTTGCTCCCCAGCTGATAATAATAAGAACGGGGTTGTTATTTTGTTGCACAAGTCGCTGTCTGTTCACCTACACACTGAATCTAAAGATACCAATGGTAGATGGCTCCTTCTAGATGTTACAGTTAATAACACTCCACTCTCTTTTGCAATGTATATGGCCCGAATGGCACTGACTTATCCTTTTGGTCTGATTTTTCCACTCTTCTCTCCTCACATTCTGCAAACAATTTGATTGTGGGTGGTGACTGCAACCAGCTAATGGATCCCTTTCTAGATCGAAAATCTCAAGCCAGATACACTCCCAACAAGATGCAAAAAACTTTCCACAAGGCGATTACTACAAGAGGACTGGTTGATGCCTGGAGAACCTCACACCCGGATGCTCTTGAGTTTTCCTTTTTTCTCCTGCACACAAATCTCATTCCCGTATAGATTACATTTTTCTTACTCAACATACCCTACAATTCATGAACGACATCGAGATTGGCTCCATTCTTATATCCGATCATGCCCCCATCATTTTAGATTTAGATTACCCACACCCTCAGCTCGGCGCTGGCGCTTTAACAATTCTCTTCTCTTGGACTCTCAATTTGTGGAACAGTTTTCGCTCTTCGCTCAAGAATTTTTTCTTCATAATCTCTCTTCTGTCTCTCAATTTCATTTAATATGGGATGCCTTTAAGGCTTCTGCCAGAGGTTTTATAATAATCTTTGTGTCCCGAAAAGGAGGAAAACTCTCTCTGAGTCTGCATCCCTCCTCAAACAAATTAAAACGTTGGAACACCAGTATTTTTCGGCCAATTGCCCTGACACATTATCTAATCTGATTAAAGCGAAAATGCAATATAACAAACAGTCATGGGATTCGGCTTGTAATAACCTTCTTAAATTCAATGCAAAAATGTATGGCGGTAGGAACAAAGCCGGCAAAGCTCTAGCCAATTACCTAAAAATTAAAAAACAAAAATCTAAAATAGCTGCCATTAAGGATCCTTCCGGAGTTTTACATCTCTCAGATGCCAAGATTCTTGAGTGTTTCACTGACTACTATACCTCTCTGTATACCCCAGAATGTTCCCCTTCTATCGATCTTATCGATTCCTTTTTTCAACGCATTCCTAAAAATCCTGAAAATCAGGTCGACCTTTCTTCTTTAAATATTCCTATCTCCGAACAAGAAATTATTGCCGCTATTTCCCTTTTACCTAAAGATAAGACACCGGGCCCAGATGGTTTTACTGTTCGATTCTTTCTCCAATTTAAATCACTTCTGATTCCTCACCTCCTTTCCTTACTTACGCACTTTCTTACTACGGGCGCAGCGCAAGGCACTTTCTCCCAGGCTATGCTCTGTCTGATACCTAAAAAAGATGAAGATCCGTCCTTATGTAAAAACTATAGGCCCATTTCTTTGATCAACACAGATTGTAAAATTTTCGCAAAATTACTCGCCATACGAATAAATAAAGTTATCCCTGACCTTGTAAATATATACCAATCCGGATTTGTCAAAGGCCGCTCTATTACAGACAACTCGCGCACTTTTCTTAATATTATCCATTTAGCCTCTAAGTTGGACTCTCCGTTAGCTGCCATAACATTAGATGCTGAAAAGGCGTTTGACAGGGTTGAATGGGAGTTTATTTTCAGTGCCCTCAAATGGCATGGTTTTGGCCCTCCTATCCTTCAATATATTCAACTACTTTATTCAGTCCCGACCACTTCTGTTTGGGTTAATGGTTGCCAGTCTAGTTATTTCCCCCTTCTCAGAGGGACTAGACAGGGATGTCCTCTCTCTCCCCTTCTCTTTATCCTTGCGCTGGAATCCTTCTTAGAAACAATCAGACGCTCTCCTCACTATTCAGGTCTCCAACTCAAGTCACTTGACCTTAAATTCACCGCTTACGCTGACGATATTCTTTTATACATTTCCAACCCATCCACTTCTCTACCAGCCTTTTTTTTACTCCTGCAGGAATACTCGAAAGTATCGGGCTATAAATTAAATGTTGATAAGTCTGAAATTTTACCTCTCAACAAATTCTGCCTCCCTTCTATGTTTGCAAATACAGGTTTTGAGTGGACCTCTAGACATATCAAATGCCTAGGTATCTTATATGCTAACACCATTAAGGAGACTATCAAAATCAACCTGGCGGATATTCTAAAGAAAATTTCTGCCCTGACTGAGGGATGGTCACCGCTATTCCTTTCATGGTGGGGTAGACTGGCCACCATTAAAATGATGCTTCTCCCTATCATAAATTTTTATTTATCCATGCTTCCCATTTCTCTCCCAAACCCCTTCTTTCGCGTTATTAACAGTTCTCTCTCCAAGTTCCTCTGGAATAATCGTAAACCTAGGATTTCATTGGTCCGCCTCCAATCTCCCAAAGATTTAGGTGGTGTCAATTTTCCTAATATTCGCCACTATCACTCTGCTTTCACTTTAAAGCAAGTATGGACTTCTCTGTCTGAGACCTCTGATCCGCCTCTAACTGCATGGAGATTGTTGGAGCAAGCTCAGTATTCTCCTTTCTCTTTTACCTCTGCTGTCTTAATGTCCCAACCTCCAAAACGTTTCTCCTCCCCTATTTTTATTCACTCCAAAGCAATTTCCATCTCTCTGATTCACTCACATTTACCGTCTGCTGACCCCTTTTTACACACCCCAATTTGGTACAACAAATCCATTAAGATTAATAAACGTACTTTATTTTGGAAGGAATGGATTGATAAGGGAATTATTACACCACAACACTTAATAAGAGATGGTTCTTTTATGGATTTTTCAGATCTTCAAACCTCCTATAACGTCTCCTCCTCTCATGCCCTTCACTATCCCCTGCTTAAGGAATCTCTCACAACTCTCTTCCTTCGGGATCCCTGCACCACTACTTCTAATCAGACACTACCTACTTCCATTGACTTCTCTACTCAATATAGTGCTTCTTCAATATATAAAATACTATCAAACTCTGCGAAGATCAGAACCAAATCCAAACTGGAACTCACGTGGGAAAAGGATCTCTCCCTAGAAATCCCTTTATGCACATGGAACTCCGTGTGGAAAAAGATTCATACTGCTTCACGTTCTGCTAGCACTACACAGACTTCATACTATTTCTACAACAGAATCTTCTTTACCCCTTGCGATATGTACAAATTTAAGTTATTAGATTCCCCGAAGTGTTGGTCTTGCCCTAATAACAATAGTGATTTCATGCACATGTTTTTTCACTGCCCTCGGGTTAAAGTTTTTTGGGCTCAGGTTTGGTTAAAATTGAATGATATTTTAATGTCTAATGTCCCTTTTGAGATTTCACATGTTTTTCTAGGAAGTTGTTCTCTTGTTTGGGATACTCTTGGTCCTGTGGGTAAATTTATTGACCTGTTTTTGCTATTACTCTCCAAATTATAACTACCAATTGGAAGGACACTTCAAAAATTTCACTACAAGCTTGGTGGAATTTACTTTGTCACCATCACAGACTTGATCGTGCCTTTGCTAATTCCACTGCTCTGTTGATCAAAAAAGATTTGTTATGGTTACCCTTGACCTCCTTTCTTTCCAAGTCGGAAAATTAGTATGCACATGATTCATTTTCCATTGTAGTTTAAATTATTACATATTCTGTGTTTCTTCTGATATCAACTCTTATCCTTTCCTCTCTCTTCTTTTTCTCTTCCCTCTTTCTTCTCTTCTCGTCTCCTCTCTTCCTTTACTTCTCTTTTTAATAAGTTTAAAAAATGCATTTGACTTTGTACAGTTCTCACAATTGAGGTGTGTTCTATTTTCTATTCTACTGCAAATGTTTATTCTCTATTGTCGCTCCTCATCAGATCAGCTGTACTAATGTTATACTTTGTTTAATACTTCAATAAAGCTTTCTAAACTTAAAAAAAAGAGCAGGATATTTGGCGGATGGTGCCCCAAGCAGCAGGAGCCTCACGTGAGTGCGGCCATCTTGCTTGGCGCCCTCTAGCGCCCCCTTTCCTTTCTCATTCTTTCTGTTTTCTTTCCTTTTTTCTCTCTTTCCTTTCTTTTTTCCGTCTTTTCCCTTTTTCTTCTTTCTTTCCTCCTTACTTTTTTGCCGCTTTTTTCATTTCTTTTTTTCGTTCCTTTTTTCAACTTCTTTGAATCTTGCTCTTTCTTTGTTTTTTGCCTTCTTTGTTTTTTCAGTCCTTCTTTATTTCTCGTTTGCCTTCTTTCATTCTTTCTTCATTTTTTGCCTACTTTACTTTTTTCTTTTCTTCTTTCTTTTTTATCTTCTTTCCATTTTCTTTGTTTCTTTTTGTCATCTTTATTTCTTGCCTTCTTTCCATTTTCCTTCTTTCTTTCCACCTTCTTTCTTAACTTGTCTTTTTTCTTTTTTCCTTCTTTACTTTTTCTTTCTTTTTTGCCTTCTCCTTTTTCTTTACTTTTTTATTTCCTTCTTTCTTTCTGTTTTTCCTTCTTTCTTTCATTCTCTTTCAGTATTTCTTTTTTTCCTTCTTGCTCTCTTTTGTGCCTTCTTTCCTTTTTCTTTCGTTTTTCGCTTCTGCCACCTCTTTTTATTTTCTCCTTTCTTTATTTCCATCTTTCTTTTTGCCTTCATTCTAATTTTTTTTTTTTGCATTGTTTCCTTTTTTCTTTCCTTTTTTTCCTTTCATTTCTTTCTTTTTGATGCTTTTTGCCCATTTTTCTTCTTCCTTCTTCTCTCCTTCCTTTTTGCATTCCTTCCTTCATTTTTTGGCCTTCTTCCTTTTTTGTCTGCCTTCGTTCCTTTTTTCCTTCCTTCCTTACTTGCTTCCCTTCTTTCTCAAAGGTAAAACTAGCTGCCAATGTCAGACTGATGGCTTTTTTAGGTCTATGTTAGCCAAGAACTTTTCATTTTATTAAAAGTATGTATAGCATCATTACTTATAGGGGTTTTCAGGCAAACTTCATCCATTAGTTTATGATTGTGTCATTCACATGTTCTTCCACCCATTTCAGAATGCATCAAGGGGCAATGTTATCTCTCTTCGGCCATTGACTGACTTTGCTATGAGTTACGGTGGACTGCCCTTTCACAAGAAGCACATCAACACACAAGGTATTTCCCTTCTGTGCCAGGTGTACCATGGTTATAATGGAACAAGGTCTGGACACACTATTGATTCTTCTAAAACAAGGTGTGTTGCAACCACCACTTTATGCACTACACCTAGGACAGGAACAGTAGTTCTGTGTCATAATTGGTGTACCTGTCCAATTCATAGGAGGTCCAGGACCTCACATAGTCAAGAACATGCTTAGGTCTCTGAGCCCACTCTCAAATTAGTGTGATTCTAAAATAAAAATAAAAATCAGGACACCAGATATACATGCAGCTTGGCAGTGAGGGCAGGGGAACATGCCCATATACCACACAGGTGACATTGTCATCCTTACATCTAGGTACGTGGTTTAGTTGGTTTGTGAGTCATTGGCAATGGGATCGATAACTCCAGTAGAGCTGAAAGTATTCACATTGGATGGTACAATCTAGAACTTTATGATGCAAGTTTTATCTAATCAGCGAGTGCAGGAGTGGACAGAGAATCATTTAGTGTTGTGCCAATTTGTGATGCAAGGAACTGAGGTACAGCTTTGGCTAGATGTGTTGCACATAGGTGCAGATGTGCAGGTGGAAAAGAAAGGCTTTTTATTTTGTTGAGGGGGAGGAGCGAGAGGGGATAGTCTTTGAATATTGCCTTATCTGTGGAAGCTAGCATTGTGATGCTTGGTGTCCTTTTGTTTTTAAAGGCTTTATGTGGTCATTATCTACCCTGAATGTCGCACATCCTTGCTGTTCGCATTTGGATACGTTTTGAATAATACAGAAGTCATCTGTGATGTTAAAGGTGTCTTGATTTTTGCGGTTAACATTATCTTTGGGTGTGACGTTTAACTGGGCTATTGTTTTTGAAAGGTTGAGAGACTGTGTTTGTCATTTTAGAGGCATAGAAAAATGAGTATCATATTTAGGTTGCAATGATAAACGTCAATATGTTTATCAATGTAGAAAGGCAGAAGAAAAGGATGGTTGGATAATCTCTCCAAGAAGGTTTTGGGGATAATGTCTTTGATTTGATTGATGAGCTGATTGAGAGAGCCTTGTGTAGGAAGAGGCAGATGATTAGATACTTGCTTTGAGAAAAGGATGGGGAGGTGATGGGACCTGTATATATTTTGTGTGAATCAATTAGTGGTAGCTATATAATGTAGTAAATTCTTGGTGAAGCGTGTGACCTTCTACTTCTGCAATGGAGCTGAGATTGAGGTGATCTTTGAAACTGGCTGTGGTAGTAAAGTGTGTTTTTTTAAATGCTGTAAGTTATGTTATGTTAACTTTTTTGTGTATGCCACAGTTGCCAGTTACTAGGTTTCTTAGTGCCTTTGGAGGAGAGCCTTCATCTGTGTTTGTAGGGTCACCCTTGAGCCTTTCTATGGGGAGGGCAAGAGAGGAGGGTGGCACAATTGAGTAGTGTGTTGTGTCTGGGGAAGGGTGTTTTCAGTGGTTGTGTTCTAAATGGAGGTAGGAAAATCATGAGACCTGCTGTCCAAACTAGTCTGTATCTGATGTAGTTTTCATTTGTCTCTGTGGGGTGCAGAGCAATGTGGGTGTAAATGTTCTGATTGTCAGTTTGTTTCTTGGGTATTGTTAGGTACCTGTTGCAGGCATAGGGAAGGTGACAAATGTGTGGGTTTGGGTTTTTCAGGTGGAAGGTGTGTGGTAGGTTGCCCTGATCTTTGAATATTTACTTGCGCTTCAAAGCTAGTTTGAAAATTAGGTGGCCTACTGTTGGACCTGGCCCTTTTTGCAGGGTTATCCCCAAACTTTTTGCCTTCTTCCTCCTATTCTTCTGACCCTCTTTTTGCTGGCTTTAGGACTCTGGGCACTTTACCACTGCTAATCAGTGCTAACGTGCACGTGCTCTCTCCTTTACACATGGTATGATTGGTTTACACCTGTTTGGCATATTTAATTTACTTGTAAGTCCTTTGTACTATGGTATCCTATATACCCAGGGCCTGTAAATTAAATGCTACTAGTGGCCATGCAGCATTGATTGCAATAAACATCTGTTATTCAGTGCCAAGATGCCTACGGGTGAACGTGCGCTTTACAAATACACATGTTATGTTATTGCGCCAACCACAGAAGTATCCTTTTAAACTTGTCTCAGGCCTGCCACTGCAGTGCCTGCGTGGGCAGTTTATTGCCACTTTGGCTTGGCATTTAAAACTACTTTTACTACATATAGTTCACCCCTAAGGTAGGTCCTAGTTAGCCCTATGGGCAGGGTGTTGTGTAAATAAAAGGTAGGACATGTGCATTTATTGTATGGCATGTCCTGGTAGTGACAAAAAGCCTATTTTGTTTCTCACTACTGTTAGGCCTACTCCTCTCATAGACTAGCATTGGGAATTCCCTTATATGTTTTTAAGTGGTAATTTCTGATCTGAAAGGAGTAGCATTGACATGTTTGGTATGTTGAGAATATAGTGAGAAATCCTGCTTACTGGTGTAGTTGGATTTTACATAACTTTTTTAGAAATAGCACTTTGTGCATACTTTCCAGACAGCCACAACACAGGAAGGGCTGGGTGTGACATGAGAGGCATCTGTATACTGATAGTCCTCCTGGGATGGGAGAGAGGGAGGCGGGGCGCACTTACATTTGTATAGGCTATGTCCTGCCCTCACACAAAGGGCTGATTTACCCCCTACTGAAGGCTGGAGCCAGGGCTGAGTTGAAAAGGGGTATTGTACACTTCTAAGGGTTCTTTTGAAGTGCCCCTAGATCAAAGACATTTTGAATATAAGTACAGGGGCTCTGACCCCATAATTTCAAACACTGTTTGGATTTGTAACCAGATGCTGCTGGCTCTACAGACTGCATATTGCCAGAAGGAACTGCTATGCTGCCAGGAAGAACTGCCATTGGACTTACTTGCTTGTTGTGCTGACCTGTGGCCTGCGGGGCTGCAAGAAGGACTTTCACTTGCTACAAGTACCCTGATGTGCTGGCCTACCGCTTGTTTTCTTTTCTCGTGCCCCCGAAGCTCTCCCGGGACGGGTGGGCTGGCTCCCTCCCTGTTCAGTTGGGACCTCTAAGGATTCCAGGACAATGCTGCTTTGTGTCAGAGAGTGTGTGTGGTTTCCACTCCTGGTGACCAGCACGTGTTGAGCACTTTGTCAGACCAGCACGTGGAGAATGCTTCATGGGACCCAAATCTGAAGCTCGTTGTGAGCACTGACATTTTGCCCTAAAGGCACATAAGAATCAGCAAAGGAAGCTATGTGGGATTTCCCCAGCATTCTTTACTCCCTCCGTGCTGCCTCTCCGCCAGGGAGAGAGACGCCGGGGCGGTAAAGGGAGTCCGGCTTCATAGAACTAAGCCAGGGAGTTGCCTGAAAGTAATAGCGGAGGAACTCTGCTGTCATCCTGCTGTGGGCGAAGCAAGCCCCCACCTTCCCAAGGCAAGCATAGGAGGCGGGCCCCGTCCCCAAGGGGCTGTAACCCAGGTACTCTTGTGCCCGCAAGTGGCACCTTAATTTTCCTGGTCCTGAGGGAACATCAACATTTACCTTTGTGGTCGCACGCTCAGATGCGGGTGTTTTTATAAAGGAGGGTGCATTGACGGCATTGTGCCCCTCGCTGTGTTTGTCAGTCTGGCTGAGATGTAAAACGTGCATATCGCGCACAAGCTGCATGTGTGGACTTCGGCTGGAACTCGAGGCATTGACATCGCGCACTCCCTCGTGTGTGTACTTCCAAATACTGTGCACTGGGGTGATTTCTTACCGGTCCAGAAAGTACCCATAATTGTTCCAGCACGGGGAGCTTTTCGATTACTGGGCTCCGTTCCACACCGGTCGGGTGATGACCGCAAAGAAAACCCTAATCTGGAGTACTCGCCACAGCAATCTTCAAGTCCATTACCATATCCCACGTAGTAGGCGTGGGTGCTCCTGCGGCCTACGTTGTGTACCCACCCAAAATCATTGAACCAGGGCTTCCAAAGATTACAGTAACCCTACTAATCGAGGCACAGGGGTTCTGTGCCCTCAGGGGCCTATTGTTGGGGATGCTTCTGGTGGACTTCATGGACGTCTGCACTACTGGTGGCATATGGTGATTTATGTGTCTTAGCCATTACATGCTGTACTAAATACCCTAAAGATTATTGTATGTCGTTGGACACCTTGCACTGTTCAGGATAACGAGTACTATAAAAGGTGATTGCACAGTATGCACAGTAATGTTGTTTCATGATGTTGGAAACATATAAGTCTTTCTCTTATTACACTCAGTGTGATGTTTGACAAGTGCCTAGCTGTCAAAGTCAATATGATTCATGTAGTTTTTGGTCTATGTGTTATGTACAATATACTATATATTTATATAATCCTGTATGGGTTCTCTTTTGTGGTGTGTTCTTTATGTTCCTGGTGTGAGTGTGTTGCACAAACACTTTACACATTGCCTCTGATTATAAGCCTGCCTGCTCTACGCCAAGCTACCAGGGGGTGAGCACAGGTTATCTTTGGTGTGTAATTTGCTTGCCCTGGCTAGAGTGGTGTGTTCTGCCTGGCTTAGGTGCATACCCTAGCCAACCAGAAACCCCATTTCTAACACCTACCCTATTTTCTAATCTATAAATTGCATTGTCTAGCTCAGTTGTAACTCTGAGGGGCAGATTTACCAGAGTGTCGCCCAATGCAGTGCAGCAGCCAATTAATGCTGCACTGCATTACGTGACTAGGAGACCAGGAGAGCGCTATATCTACAGACCTATGACACTCTCCTCCCCTCTCCCTTGCGCCGGTGCAGAATTTTGCAAGGGTGTGTGTGTGTGAGTCTAGCATAGGTTTTGTACTAAAAGTGGTTCCTTCCGGTATGAAATAATATGATTAGCCAACTTTTAAAACTTTTCCTACTTTGTATGTGTGCTGTACAATGCAGTACACATGCAAAGTCAGAAAAGAAAGGAGAAATGAAAACATTTGTCCTTTTAACGCCTGCTTTCAAGTGGCGTTCGTTTATGACGCAGAACCCTGTGTCCTATTGTTAGTAGATAGGGTTTTGGATCGAAAATCATGGGTGGAAGCATGGGAACGCCCATGCACCACCCATAGAACTCTCCTTTTACTCTAAGTAATGCAAAGCAGCACTTTACGCTGGTTTGCATTACTTTCCAAATACTTTCCAGGGCAAAACAAGTTTTGCACTGGGAGGTAAACTACTAAAAAAACATTTTGTGCTGCTTTGTGTCACTTTTGTAACACAAACCCAGCACAAAAGGTTAGTAAAACTGCCCCCTAGTTTCTTCTTACACCATAGGAAGGAGTAGGCTGGTTCTCTAGTGGGTGTTTAACATGGTCCCATATCCCCAGTTTACATGTTCCTGTGATCCTTTTTGACTTACCATGTCCCTGGGTCAGATCACGGTCCCTATTTTGAAGAATACAATTGGTGTTACATTGTTTGTTATTTTCCAGTACTTGCCCTGTGTGGACTCACCAGTTAACTACAGTGAGCACTCACTGATAAGATCAGCTTTAGCCGTGCATCTTACTTTACAAGGTCTGCCTTCTACTGCCATTCAGGTCACAGGAGGGTGTTGGGAGTAGTGTAGTTTTGGGTGGTACACGTGTTAGTGGATGTAAATGAAATGTATGTGGGTGTTGACATGCTTCTCTGGTCATAACTGGCCGAGTTGTGCTGGTGCTCTGTAGAGTTGGGATTGTGCAGTCAGGATTTGATCCAGAAATTGATGTGAGTTATAGACTTCTGTTGGTGTGGTTAGTTGTGTGGGACTGCATTAGGCACATGGTGATGCACCAGGTGTGAAGGTGTGCTATGATCGAAGTTGTGTCCATGTTGGTTCGAGGTGATAGTTGTGTGGCAAAGCGCAGCTTGCATCTTGCAGTGAATTGCTGTATGATTGGTAGATGTGTAGAGTGGTGTATGGGTGAGATGGGTGGGCTTTGTCTATGTTTTCTCTGCGGCTGTGCCACCTAGGTGCAGTGGGAGAGTGCAGGTGTGGTCAGGATAATGAGATGTTTAGCTGTTGACTTGCAAATGTGTGATGTCTTCTGTCTTGTTCTGCAGTGAGGGCTGGGGTATGGGTTTTGGTGAATTTTGTGTGTAATGAGGTGTGGTGAGTAGTGAAGGAGTGCGGTTTGCTGTGTGTGAGAGAAGAGAGTCAGAGGCGAGTGGGGAGACGGTGGCTGCAAACCAGGAAGATATAAGGTATATTGTGGAGTTGTGTTCAGTTGTGACCATTATTCTTGGCTCTTATGCCCAGCACCACATTTACACCAATATGATCTGAATGTCCACCTCAAAGTACCCAAGAGGCCCATTAAGCAGGAACACTGTGGGTGTATGGATTGTAACGGTGTTAAGTGCAGCAGGGTGCAGCATGTAGGGTCAGAGGGGAAGTGTGTTGGTCATGAGGAATGAGCTTGTGCTGGGGTTTGTTTGGTGTGAGGATGAGGTTGATGTCGAGGAAGAGTTGGGTGAGAAGGAGGTGGTAGAGAATATGTGGGATGGCAAGTAGAGGCGAGCAAGGGGTAGGGGATGTATTGGAGTGAGATGTGTGGGTTAGTTTTGGTTGTACTGTAATTAAGGTAGTTATTGTGGAGGAGATGCACAACTGACTGGATAGGTTAGAAGTAATGGTGTAATGAAGGTGCTGGTTAGTAGAGTAGTGGAGGAGTTGTGAGGGGGTGAGATGAGGAGTGTAGGGAATATAGGGGATGGAAGGGAAGAATGTAGGGAATGGGAGAAGGGGCATGAGTGGATTAACAGTCATGGGGTGCTGGGTGGCAAGGAAGAGAGGGAAGTAGTGTATGGGGTAAGGTATGAGGATGTTATGGACATGATCGACAAGGAAGTGGAAGATAGACTGGGCAGAATACAGAGAGAGTAGGGGTAGTGATGGAAGGTGTGAATGAGGACGGCTAATATTCCACCATGAGCAAGATGAGAGATGGATAGTTGGGTAAACCCAATATAACAGGTGAGACCATAAGAGAGGAAGCTGGGAGTAGTTTATAGGAGCTGGAGGTGATGTAGGAAGACTACAGGTAAAAAGGAGTTGAAAGATGATATGTAGACAGAGGGTGTAGTGGAGTGCAGTGGGTGGCGGGTAGAGGATTGGAGGGGGTGGAGTCAGGAATCAGGGATGAGAGTAGGTTGAAGGTAGTGGTGGTGCGGAGGAGTTTGTTATAGGGAGAGAGGAGATTGATGGAAGACAATGCTGGTCAAGGAAGAGGGTTGGAGAGAGAAAGAAGGAGGTGGTAGTAGCAGGCAGCAGGAGGAAGGAAAAGAGAAGGTTGAGGTGTGTGATAGAGGATGATCGCTGGGGAGGCGGTATGGTGAGTCAGGGAAAGAGGAGAGAATAGACATCAGGAGGTACAGGAGAGTGGTGAGCGAAAGGGAGAGACCTTGAGTTGGAAACCAATACGAAGGGTTTGAATGGAGAAGGGAAGATATGTATGTGCAAGTCAATGATGTCCTGTGCTGGTGTGTTAATGCTGGGAGTTGTGAAAATGATGTGTTTACGTTTTGTATAGTGGAAGAGAGGAAATGTGTTGTATGGAAAGGGAAGGAGAAAGTGTATGGAGATGGTACTGCATTGTGGCACAGGTGTACTAATATTTGGGGTTCATGTGTTCAAGTGGTGTGTAGTGTTGTGTGGGGCTAGGGTATTGCCTTGTGGTGTGTTTTATTTGCAACTGGCAATTATGTATTTGTATATGTGTGGGGGAGCAGAAAAAGTGTGACTTTGTGTACTGAAATTTGGTTATGGTGTGGTGTGATGGTCGTCATCGTGTGGTGCCAGTGTGATTTTGGTGCATTTATTTTTGTGTTTGTGAGTTGTGTGGTGGGGTTGAGAGTGAGGTCACTGCTAGGACTTCGGGAAAGGTGCATCGATCACTATGTTTTAGAGGTTGAGATGTTCCTGTAGTACTTAGATGTAAATGGTTATATCCAAGTGCTATGAAGAGCAGTGTCTTGAGGAGGTAGGTGCAGGGATTCAACGAGAGATTGGTGCAAAGTATATTGGAGCAGAGTATCTATGACCTAGATGGTGTTCAAATTCTAATGTTGGGATAGTGTTATGGCTCTCTGGTAGAGGTTCTGTGTGAAGGGTGAGGTTGGAGTGAGGTTGCCATGTTGTGATTTTGTTAGGATGGAGAGTTGAAGAGCCAGGTTTTAAAACCTTTCCTAGTGGCCAAGTGTTCCAGTTTTGTGTGTGTGTCCGTGGGCATAAGTTCTATAAACCTGCTACCAGTTCACAGAGTTGCATACTTCCATTCTGTTTCTTCATGACAGGTGGTTAGGAGGGTGCTTCTGGATCAGAGGCTCCGTGTAGGTTGGCGTTTTGCTTGGATACTTTGGCAGGAAGTAGCTTCATGACCATGCAGTGTAAGGCTGCTTGTGGAGCATTGTGCTTTGTACTGTACACGTTTAATTGGTAACTATTATGGCGTGTGTAGTACTTGTGGGATGTTTTCTCTTAGGTTGGTGTGTAGTCGGAGTGTGGCTCCTGCATATTGTACCTTCTGCAGTTTTCTTGTGAGGTATACAAAGGATGGAGTGCAGGAATAAGGCATTTACTTAGTCAAGATTTGAGAGGATTAGTGACATGGAAGGTGGGCTGAGTAAGTAACTGTTGGACCTGACATCCTTGGTGTGGTTTTCCCCCAACTTTTTGCCTTCAATCCTTCCATCTTTTTGTTGACCATGTTTTTGTTGGCATTAAGGCTCTACACACTTTACTTCTGCTAAGCAGTGAAAAGTGCTTCTGCTGCCTACCTAAAACATGGTAACATTGGCTTCCAACCAATTGGCACATTTAATTCACTTGTAGGTCCCTAGTAAAGTGGTACTATCTGTACCCAGGGCGTGTAAGTTAAATGCTGTTAGTGGGACTACAGCACTGATTGTGTCACCCATATAAATAGCCCTTTTAAACAAGTCTCAGGCCTGCCTTTGCAGCCTATGTGCACAGGTCTAAACTGCAAGGCCCAAACATTCCTTTTTAATACATATATGTCACCCCTAGTAAAGGCCCTAAACTACCCATAGGGCACAGTGCAGTGTATTTAAAAAGTTGGACTAGTACTTTTAACTTTTAAATATCCTGGTAGTAAAAAACTCTTACATTTGTTTTCACTACTGCAAGGCCTACCTCTGAAATAGGATAACACTGTGTTACCTTATTACATTTAATAAGTGATAACTTTCAATTGGTAGCAGGCAAGAATGTCGAGTTTGGGCTCTAAAGAATTGTAATTAAAAACCTTCTTTAATGGTAAAGTCAGGTTTTAAGTCACAGTTCTGAAAATGCCACTTTTAGAAAGTTGTAATTTTCTTGTCCCCACTACTTGGTGTACTTAACCCTGCATCTGGACTGTGCCTGCTGTGAGTCCTAAACCCCCAAGTGGTTCCACTTCAGGCCTGGACCTTTGGAAGTGGGCCTAAAGGACGTCTGCCAGCCCAACTGTGGTCCTAGCAAAACGATGCAGTGCAACGCATCACTCGCCACCTTGGAACCGCCAATGTGCAACACATCCTCGACGCAGGACCTCGCATGCCGCACCGCTCCTCGGAACCGCTGCTACGTGATGCATCCTCTACACAGGACCTCACTTCGCAGCCCTGCAGCTCCTCGGAACCGCCGCTGTGCTGCGAATCCTCAATGCGGGATCTCGCAACACTCAACCAGGATTTAAGGTACTTTGTTCAGCAGTCCTAACTTGGTCCCTGTATCCAGCCAGTGCTCCATCGCGGTCGGCCTGAATTTGTGACTTTGTCCCGGTCCAGCATGACCAGATAAAATTGCAAATCTCTAGTTTTACTAATTGGATTTTTGTCGTTTTGGGGTCAAATAATGTATTAAACTTTACTCTATTTTTCTAAATTTGTGTGGGATTTTATTGTGTAGTGTTTTCATGTTATTACTGTTTGAAGTGCTGCATAAATACTTTACGCATTGCTTCTAAGTTAATCCTGACTGCTTTTGTGCCAAGGTATATGGGGAATCAGCACATGGTAATTTGGGGGTTACTTGTATTTTAAATTGTGGTTGCTGCTTGAGTAGGGTTTCACCCCCCTCAGCAAGTAACCCAATTTATTACAAGAGCTATCCATAATAGTGTGTGGAGGTGGAAGAAACAGGGTTGGACTACTTTATTGATGCGTGGTTCCATCATGAGGCCCATTCTTTTTCACCTTGCCAGTGTTCACAGGACATTGGGTAGGTTGCCATAGTTGAAGATGTCTGTTGTGCCTTGGTTAAGTTTTAAGTTGTTTCTGAACATGTACTTATTAGTAGCCGTATGCAGGCCAGTGCATTGGCAATAGTGGAAGCTGTAGTATCGGTGCCTGCCTCAGCTTGAGGTTTCTCTGTATATAACAGACAGGATGATTTAAACATTATGGAAAGTTTTAAGTGGCTGTTGCCTATGGAAAAGTGTATAGAACTATGGTAACTGACCTTACAGAAGAATTAAACTCACCTTAACATTTGAGATTAGGTTCCGGCACTGCCTAAGAGCATGTTCCAGAGGCAGTCTGTCACATATTCAAATGGACAACGTGAATCAAGGAAATATCTTCCGGCACATATCAAGCTTTCTCCAGTAGCTTCCACACAGCACTGATAGGAAAATGTATAGGCAGCTTTATCCAACAAAGTGGTATCTGTCTGTATACCACACATCCTCAGACTGTTTATCATAGTGTCAGTATCCTTGTGAAGGGAAAAGGCATTTCTTTCCCAGCTATGTCCTTAACATGGAAAAATGCATTGGGATGGTGGGCAAGATAATACAAGCCTCTGACGTTTAATACAAATGTTATCTAACCTGGGATGAGCTGCAATATTTCACTCACCTCCTACACAGTCAAAATGGATAAGTAATTTGGATGTGGGTAGCTAGGATGCACACACAGCATATTTTATGATCATGTAGCGTGCCGGCTGCCAGGATTGGCAATGGAAATGGCTGACAAGTGTCAGGCATTGCTCAAGACTCCTATTGGTTACCCGATCATCCTCCACCATTGAGCCCAGGGCAGCACGTGACATTAGTATGGTTACCTAGTTTTTCAGTGGTTATCACATTTGCCTGCATAGTGTGAAAAAATCAATAAGCTCCAAAGTTACAAAGTGTGTTTCACAAGAACAGTCCTCTTGTACATTCCCAAAGTGTGCCCAAACTTCTATATGGTTTTGGAGCTATATTTTCTATCTTTCCTAGCTTAAGAGTAGAAGAATGGTTTTACAATTAAACTCCACGAAGTTCTCCATAGATTGTTAAAATATCACCAACATCTTTTGTTCACGTTGATTTCATTCCCTTGGCAAACATGCCTCCTGAGCCATCTACTGCCTATTAAATAGTTTTTTTTCTCCTCTAATAGTAATAGCCTCGAAGTGGCTTCTTTCTGGAAAGTATACATGACCAGTCCATCACAGTCAAGCCAAGTTTGTTCTCTTTCCTGAGGCAAGCGCCCACTGGTCAGATCTGCAGGCCGTCATCTAGGCCACACCATGTCTACCGCAGAGGTCCCTCCCTGGACTCCAGTAAGTCTGCCATTTGGTCCAACATCACTAAACAACATGTGCGTCCTATCCTTGATAGTGGTTATTCATCCCACCAGTCAGCTGCTGCACTACGAGCTCTTTACATGTTAGGAAAGGGGGAGGTGATGGTGGTGGGGGGGTTCAGATGTCAGAATATGGAAAAGTTAGTCAAGTATTGCTTGCACTCCTAGAAGTTAACCCCCTGTCCTCGAATCACCCACGCCCCCAGTCACCCCGCCCCAATCACCCCCGCCGACCGCATTCCAACCATCCCTTACTACAGATTGAGTCCAGTTAAGTTACTATTGAGCTAACTGGCGGTTGTTCATAAGTAAAGGGGAGAGGCACAGACAAGATGCATAGGGTGCAGGGCTGGGGTTCGTCACCTAGTTTGAAGGTAATTAGTGGCATTCAGTAGGTGTAGCATTTGATTTAAGAGGGCACCGCATGTCTAGCAGAGGATCTTGATGCTTTTAGATAGCAGCACACCGGCTATGGATGTATGGGCTCATTACAAAGACCCGAGCAATCCTCAGTTACCCACTAACATGACTTGCTGGCCAAAATGGAATTACAAGATCTGAGTGTAAATCTAGAGACCAGGAGTATTTCACCTGAGACTACACCTGCTAAAAGGATGTGGAGTCCCTGGGTGAACCTCTGGGGCAATGAGGAATAACGAGCGGAATTGGGACTGAAATTACCAGTAACGGACTCGTAATAAGGTCCCTAGTTCACTAAATGCTGCTTTATTGTACATTGCACTTTATTGCTGGGTCTTTAAAGGGTCCTCTATTTACCCAGTCCTGTGTCACTAACAATAAGAATTCTAGAATGTTAGTGTGTTTGATGGTGTCTGCGTAGGGTTTGAGGTCTGTTGTGACATTGTTCATCTTATGGCTTATTTAACGGCCATATGACAGAAGGAGCAGCTTTTGCTGCTCCCCACAAAAGGAGGTAAATGTAGTTCCAGATTCTTCTGCCCTGATCTTGGGGCATCTGAGAGAATCCAGATAGCAAGAGAGAACAAGCAAGAGATGAAAAGTAGTGGTCCACGTGCACTTGGAGATGGTGTAATGGCAGTAGATCACTTTTGTTTCACACTGGGCATCACCTTATAAATATAAGACAACCACTAGGAATAGGGTGCTGATAGCATGCTTTATTTCTAAATCACAATACTATCACCAGGAGGTTCCATAAATTAAACTTCAACGAATATTAATGGCTGCATTGAAAGCACGACATCACATTCAAGTGACTGACAATTTGCATCATTTCAACAACAGTTGTGCTTCTTCACTGTGGTTCATCGCTTGGTTGTTCAGTTTTGACATTGTAAATGAAAGATCTACTTCTACCACACAACACAATCACTGCACCCCTTGAACCTCCCAGGTTTTCACTGGTTCTGCTACCTTGAGTGCAAAATAAACTTGCTTTCATGAGGGTATGGCCAGGTGATGGTACTGCTGCAAGCTAATTAGGCAGTCAAAATGGCAGAAACAGTCTTGGAGAAATATGAGTGAACAAAGCGCTGGCCGCTAGCACTTTGAACAAAACATTTCTTTCATGTCTCTGTAAAGCAGTTTACGTTTCAGTTCCGTTGTAAACACGCAAGTGTTGCATACATGAGGGTAGTTGCAAACAACACCTGCATTTTACATTCTTATGGTCACATAAATAAATTATGTTCTTGCACGCCTGAATGGACCGTGCATGGCATCTTTTCTTGGGTGTAGGTCTCTTCAACGGGGAGTTTCTCCACCCGCTGAGGCATTCTTAAACGTCAACATTGTGTTGAGGCACATCGATTAGTTAACAGTTGAGCAGGGTATTCGTTCCGTACGAAACTTTCTCCTGCTAATCAAGTAGTTTTACAAGTTACATTTTTGAAAAATGTCAAAAAATAAATGGTACAAAACTCCATAACCGTTATTTTCGGCTATATACAGTATGTATGTACATGTCAATGAAAAATGATTAAGTTCTTAAGTCAAGCTACAATGACAAAAAGTCATGACGTATATCCTTGGACTTTGTCTCATCTAGTTAGGTACAAAAATATTTTTATATTTACAAATCAGATATTGTAGTCCATGTGCGATCCACTTGTAAAAAACAAGTGTATAGAAAATAGATCAAGCTGTTTAAATTGATCGGACATTAATGTTCACAGTTGCCATATCGATTCCAAAGTCATTTGTGAGTTGTAGTGTGTAAAGTCCGCCATCTTTCTTCTTAATATCCATGATGATAAGCGTGGTAAGGTCTTCGGTGGTCTCCACGTGGAATCGGCCCTGCTGCACTTGACCCGCGACCTGTGATCCTCCACATGACCATTTGATATCAGGAGTAGGTTCTCCTGAAAAGGCACAAGCCACCGTGAGTACTTTTCCTTCATCAATGCTGATATCAGAGGGAAGAGCTTCAATTTTGGGAGGGATTCCTTCATGAAATATAACGAAACAAAAGTTACATAAATGCATGATGGACCAAAGAGATGTTCCCCTGTAGAAAAAGCGTAGTACGGTTAAAAGATGTTTCTATCACTACCAATAATGTTTTTCTCACCTTTCGAACTCCTTCCAACCCTGGCAAAAGATGAACTTTCCAGCTGGGACAGACTGGATGATGCCATAACACTGCTGGAGCTCATCTCTACAAAAGATTCTTTCATGGAGGACATGCTTTGAGAAGACATGCTTGCAAATTTCATTTCAGCCATGCTGCTGCTACTGCTGAAGGATGCCTCTTGTTTAGAAGCGGACATTTGCATTGACTGAGAAGAGAAACTTTCCTGCATGCTCACATCACCACCTGTCCTCAAAACTACCTTTTTGGCAGGTTCTTCAACCAGAGCTGTGGAGCATAGCAAACAAAATGAGAAGAAAACATCAATGACATCACCAACATTAGTGAGGTCATCTTAACTTAGATGTTCACATAAAAATGGAAATAATACATTATACTTGGAGTTGCTCCAACTCATCTACACACACAAGCATGAAGACCATACCGGTAAGTAAAATTGTTTAGATGTCTAGAAGTATGGATCAATTTCAATTACATTTTAACAAGCCAAAGAAAATACATAATCGAAGGTATATCACTACTTGCTAGTTTTGCTGAATTTCTATGGCTTCTGTTCACTTTATTAGCAAATTGAAACTGCAGGCTTGAAGGAGATTTCATTATAGTTCTGTTACTTATAAAAATGCATATTTCCACTTCTATGTAGAAATCTAAGAACAACTTGTACACATACACGTTACTACAAATAATACAAGGGACAATAATTTATGGTGCTTAATGTAATTGACTGGCATTTTTAAAATACATACACATGGAATTGCAACGAATGGTATGTGGCGACTCAGGGCCTGATTTAGAGTTTGGCAGATGGGTTACTCCGTTGCCAATGTGACGAATATCCTGTCCGCCTCATATCCTATGGCAGATGAATATCCCGTCTGCCATAGGTTATAATGCAATTGTAATAAGGCATTCAGGATATCCGTCAAGTTTATGATGGAGTATCCAGTCCGGCAAACTCTAAATCTGACCAATATTTGTGCAACCTGTTGAAAATTCACTGTCTGACTTTGTATATTGTTTTTTTCCCCTCCAAAATCACAGTTTTTATGGTGTGACCTTCCTACTATACCCGGCTCACTGCTTATCATTTTGAGGCTTGAATCAATATTTTCCTATTCCAATGGCGGTATAAGGAGGGTTGATGGAAGAGTAGACGTGATTCACAGATGGACATGATGCCATTTACATGCCAGCTCATGGAGAAGAGACGACTTTACAACAATTGTTTATTTTATGCATCAGAATGTTGTTGTAAGGGAAACCACAGAGAACAGATCTAGGGTGATCCACTGGTACAGAAAAAGCATTGTGACCAGATCATTGCTGCAGAGAAGTCTATTATTTAATGTAGACATCTATCGTCATCCTCTATATGGTTATGTTACTATAGTGCAGCTTGAGTTACCTTCCCTGAACATTACACTAGACTGGCTCCATTTCCAACAATCAGTTGACCCTCCCGAGGCTTGGTTTTCTCCGTCTTAGGGCTGGGGTTATTAACTTCTTATTATATGAAGCCATCCATATAAATTTCTTTTTTTTTTATGTTAATCATAAAAGAGCGGGTGTAACGAGTTTGTGGTGGTTAAATTCTCCCATTTTCATTGTAATTAATTGCATTTCTTTTTTTATATTTCTGCATTTGTAGAATATTTCAGCATAGACTGTTTAGCTTGAGCCAAAGGCCCATGTTTGAAAGGGAAGTTTTACTTCCATAATGCCGCTTTTTCGTTCTGGGTAAAAGGGGTTCACCTTTCTTTCATAATGACACTATTTATTTGTTTAGAGTTCTTATATGTAGGGCCCTATTACCAAAGATTCTGCTGCTATTAACTCATACATTAATTCTGGGTTCTAGGAGTAAGGTTAAAATCAATTACTAAGCCGAGAGTACCGCAAGAGTAAATAACACCCACTTATTGCAACATCTTTGTCAGTGGAGCCCAGAATCTTTTCGACTGCTACAAAAGAAACAACTGTCGCCATAAACACAAGGGTGAATGATATAATAAGTTGCTTTTTTTTTTTTAGAAAACTGAAACGCTCGTTTCTTCCAGGTGACCACTCTTAAATGTAGAAAGCATACGTATTTGTTTTGTTTTACTCTAGTAATAAAGATAGAAGAAGTTAATTCAGGCAACCATCAAAACTCAATTTCAATATTTGTTATCACCAGGAGTGTCGGGGTGTTTCCTGGCCCGCTGCAGATGGCACAGTCGTTTCAATCTGTGTGTAAGTAACATGGCCGATTCTCGAGCAAGGAAAGGTTAGGCGGAGGCTTAAGGCTCCACCAGCAGGGGGAGACAGACTGCAAACACAAGAAGCCAATAAAGCCCAGGGGTGGGGCAGCAAGCCGTCACTTCATGTAAATTACGGTAAAGTTTTGTCCCTGTCGGGGCCTGAGTAAATATTAGAGAGAGTATAGCGGGACTGGCAGGCACATGTCACGCATTCATTACGTTATTTGATTAATTTGTTCTAACCTAGAGTCAACATTTTTTCACCAAAACACCATAAATCAATCTGACATTTTACAGTTTCTCACAGACTCACTCTGCCCGATCCACAAAATAATGCACGAAAGACAAACAAAAAATATTTACACAGAAGGGGCGTGGCTACAAATAACGCAGCAGGTGCAGTGGCACCGGAGCCCAGCTACATATGGCAGTTTTTTGCTACTCTGCAGGGGCATGGACGGGCTATTTCCTTTGCTTGCATTAAGGCCCATGGCACGCTTGCTACTTTTACACAGAACAATAGTATTCTGAGCACCAACTTACGGAGCACGGTCAAGGATGCGGTGGCAGAGCACTGGCCGTGGAAGTTCTTCGCCTTCACCGTATATTTACCGCTGTCACTCTCCAATGCTTTCCGAATTTCTAGAGTGTAGATGTTCTTGGACCGACTTACTTTAATGTTTGATGAGACAGCAACCTGGAGATGCAAAGTAATAATGTTATATAGTGCTCTTATGTGGTAAATGTTTAAGCATCACTTCCTTAGCTTAGCAACCTTATGAGAACATGGAGCACGCTGGGTTTGCACCTTGACTTCATGATCAACTGAAGGCTGGTGTTAGAAATTTAGGCTTGCACATTAGTGTGAATTTTGTGAGAAAAATATGCGGTAAGTGTTGCGCCACATTGCTGCAGCTGTTTCCAAAACTGAATAGTGTTAAACACAGTTTTTTTCTGAAAACACTCGCACCAATATCCAGTGTTGCCTTTTACTTTGCAAATTGACATATGTGCCAGGAAAGCTCAAGGGCATGAAACTTACGTCGCTTTGATGGCATGCATGTATCTGAAATTAGCATGCATTGCAAATAGTTGAAACACTTTCATGACCCCTGTGGGCTCGCTAAAGAATTGATGCAAGAGTAGACATACAAAAAGCTATGTTACCCCACTGGTGAGCAATAGTCATTAGAAAGGGAGGCGTATTTTGCCATTGCCCGCTCTTTGTTGGTGCAATGGATGTATGAGGTGTGCGAAAAAGTGTGGGTGGAGTATTTGCCCATTACCTGATTTCCCCATTACCTGCTCTTTGCTGGGGCGCTGGGCCTATGAGATGTTCAAGCAAGTGTAGGTGGAGTATTTGCACATTACCTGATTTCCCCATTGCCCGCTCTTTGCTGGGGCGCTGGGCCTATGAGATGTTCATGGAAGTGTGGGTGGAGTATTTGCATGTTACCTTATTTCCCCAATGCCTGCTCTTTGCTGGGGCGCTGGACCTATGAGATGTTCAAGGAAGTGTGGGTGGAGTATTTGCATGTTACCTTATTTCCCCATTGCCTGCTCTTTGCTGGGGCGCTGGGCCTATGAGATGTTCAAGGAAGTGTGGGTGGAGTATTTGCACATTACCTGATTTCCCAATTGCCCGCTCTTTGCTGGGGCGCTGGGCCTATGAGATGTTCAAGCATGTGTGGGTGGAGTATTTGCACATTACCCCATTGCCCGCTCTTTGCTGGGGCGCTGGGCCTATGAGATGTTCAAGCAAGTGTGGGTGGAGTATTTGCACATTACCTGATTTCCCCATTGCCCGCTCTTTGCTGGGGCGCTGGGCCTATGAGATGTTCAAGCAAGTGTGGGTGGAGTATTTGCTTATTATCCACTCTTTGCTAGTGCGCTGCATGTATGAGATGTGTAAGGGGTGTTCTAACCTCAAGACGAGACTGACTCTCTGGCTCAAAACTAACTTGCTGAGATGAAACAGGAAACTCGAATCTGAGGAACAATGCGCAGGGCTCTGCAGGGGTTGTTATGTAGGTAACTGCTCCAAGGCCATTCTGCAGCTACCAATGACGAAGCTGAAAACTAGAGAAGGACCTCTGTGAATGGTTTTGTCAAAGAGACTGAGACTGAATGGAGATGGCCAGTGAAATCTTGGCCTAAAGAGCTTTTAATATACATTACTTGAGACTAGGATTATGTTATTATTGGTCAAGGTGAGGGACACTCCTCACTGTGAGCACCAGCAGAAGAAGCCTTGCACACATACATGATGAATGCGGGTTTTCAAACCTTTCTGCTATATTTCTCTGGGGGCTTGTGCAATGTTATTCGTCCCACATAAGCCTCTTTGCATGTTTACAAAACTGTTGTTGCGTAGGTAAGGGGTATGGGCACATGCTAAGTTTCGGTTGCTTGGGGGTGGGTATTAGTGAGGGTAAGCGCTTGGTAAATAAGCAGACCCTAATCTCTGTTTAGTGCAAAGGATCGAAGGCTTGGTAGCAGGTGTCAAGAGCCCCACATATGGTCTGCGTCTTACCTTATGTAGTTATTGCCAGATTGTAGTGACACACGTCTGCGTTGGTGCATTTTTCTAGATGCACACACCAGAGACATGCTTTACGAACATAAAGCTCTACAGGAATCGCTCACGTGCAATGTTACATCTTAAGAAATCAGAAGTTACTTTGAAATGAAAGAGGGCTTTGCCCGTGAGTTTCTTTTGCTCTTACAGTGTTACCGTAGTCCCGGCATAAAATATAACCACAATGTGTTTCTTTTTCCGAGATTCCTCTAGGCACATTCAATTAAACTGAAAATCTCTATAGCTGCGCCTAGGTTAGAAACAGTTGTATGTTCCCGTAAAATATGTGAACCTAATTTAACAACTCGTTAAAAAGGTAAAGTAAAACATGTTATATTTACCATACGTGAACGGCCATGTACAACAAATGAACATCAAAATGCAATATCCAAATTGGATCAGAGTTGATAAGCAGCCACGGCACATTGCTTTGAAAATTGTTAGTTTATGTGCCACTGATGTAGAAAAAATTGGAGCTGCATTTAATACCAAACTCACTTTTCCATTATATTAAAAACGTTTGACGCATTGGCCATTCACATCTGTTGTACTAGGACCCAGGTGTACATCAAGGAATTCAGATATATAAAGGGGTGATCAAAATTTATAGGCCAACAGATAGGTATAGTATAAAAATGCCCCTCTCTTTTCTACCACCAGTAGCCATCTGGCGTGTCCCCTTAACTTTGATTCCTACTTTATCGCAATCCCTATACATTTTTGCGAAAGAAGAGCTTCCTGTCTTAACATCCAAGTGTGAGAAAGTTAAATAAACCAACTCCTACGATTTTGCAGCAGAAAGGGAAAGTTACACAGCCTCTTGCTTAAAACCAAACAGATTGTAGTCATAATTGGTTACTCACGGGCAGGTTATCCTTAAACCACTCAACTTCAGGGTGAGGATCGCCAGATATTTCACACGTAAAGACTACATTTTGACCTTCATCTGTGTTTTGAGACTTTGGTTGTGTAATAAATGCTGGTGCATCAGCAGACTCTTTTGAAAATACCAAATCGAAGTGGCATTTGATGGTTCCTTGTTCCGTCATCCCCTCGCAGGTGAGTATTCCTTCGTCTTTACGACTCGTTTTCTTGATGGTCAATGTGTGGTCGTTTCCGGAGACCCCATACCTGTAATCTTCAGAGTTTTTTAGTTCTACTCCATTCAAGACCCATTTTACTTGAGATGCACCAGGGATGTTGGCCTTCAGGGTGACCTTCTGAGCCTCCAACACGCTGAGCTTGGACACAGAGGCCTTCACTTCCGTGTGTGATGTCTTGATTTCTTCAGAAACAAGCTCCTTCTTTATGACTTCCTCCTGGATGACCACCTTTTCATGAGCAGCCGTGGTCGCCTTCTTCTGCTCAACTACCCCAGTGTGCTTAGCTGTGAAATGAAACACAATTTTACAGATCAGCATCATTGTGTGATCTTGTTCTGCTGCACAATGTACCTACAAGACTGGCAAAATATATTTTTAAATGGAAACTACATCCATGAAGTGAAGGAAGGCTCTTTTCGTACACAAGTCACTGTTTGCATGCATAAGCAGCAGCTGAACTCGAGTGCTATAAACAGGAGTCACATTTATAGCGCTCATAAAACACCCCATCAACGGGGCATGGAACATTCTAATTCATCATGCACATATACATCATGCAAATTTACGCCTAAAATATTTGCTCTCTCCTTATTTTAACAAGTTCTATTCCTTGCCAGTCTGACAGAAATGGAAATAACTATAGAACATGTTTAAGGCAGACTTCGTAAACATTATGTGTAAAGAGTGCGTTTCATAATCATTCCACGTTCCTTGTAAGTTAATGATTTCACTGGGTTGACTTTAGGCCACATTCTTTTTAAATCTTTTTGTGGGACCGTTAGATGTCTTTGGTGTGTGAACAACATGGTTGTTGGCATTCTTTTGTATATACATTACATAGATTTGTCATGGCTTATGATTAGGCCCATTCCTAATGCCCTAATGAAATCAAGCAAAAGTGGGCGTGCGCCTCTGCAGATACATGGATACTTACTTTTTACATCGATCAAGACACATTTTTGGCACATTTTTATTTGTGGAATTCGAATGCGTTTTACATTCCGTTTGCCCCAATTTACCTACCAAGAAAAGTCACCTTCTAGCCTAACAGTATGGAGTTTGCATTATTCAGTGATGACGGTGCCATTCTATCAGGAGCTAATCAGTGAACTGAATTTGTGTATGAGTAGGTACATGATGGTTTTAAGATATTGCAATCTGCTTGATTGCTCTAGAGAGGAGTTGCTGCTAAGATACTGCTGGAGTAAATTATGGTAAAATAAAACTTGTCATTAGTAAGAGCCGCCGGACAACAACTGCTTTAGGGGTCAGACACAGCCAGTTATTTCCTTATCCTATATGTTTTTTTCCCTTTCTCCTTTATTGCTGTGTTTGATTGTTTTGGTTAATTATTTCTTGTAACTCATTTATGTAGATCATGGGATGTTTTTCATTCAATGTGTCTTTTTGCATGTGCCAGAAAATATTGCATGTAGATGGATTTGTATTCTCTGGAACACTGTCTTCCACACCCACCAGATATGTCACACTCTACACAGAACGTATGTCATCCATGTCATTCACCCCTATATATCTATGAGGAAATGACATTAATTTTACTATTAAAAGTAACTTTCAATACTTTATAGTAGCTATGAAGTTGTAGAGAAACTTTAATAAATGATACAAAATACTATTATTGCTTAGAGAGAGCACACTACACGAAAGGCACATTTTAATGGCAAATAGTTTGTAGTAGCTCTTTCAGATGGTGACAGAGGAAGAAACTAAAGAGAATGTCTTATTTACCCCATCCTACAACGAATGAAGCCAAATAGATGGAGTCTTTTACAAGCAACAGGCACATTTGTATGGTTTAAGCAACCCCAGTTTTCCCCTCCTTCATTTTCAGGGTGCAAGACTGTAATTGTCCGGACGGTGTGATGAGGCATGTGGGTAGGAGTAATACTATCACCCTGATGAATGCAGCATGTCCCTGAGAGGAAGACTGAGACTACCAGACTCACTTCATCTATCCACACAGACTCATTCTCCACATTTCTTTCTACACAGTGCCACTCTGTGAATTCACTGTGATTTCCTGTCAATTGAATTGTCAGGAAGGGTGTTCCCTACCTCTGATATGTTAAATGTTCTTCTATGGGTAGCTGTAACCTTAGGTGCTACTTGAAATGCCAGATAGGCCCAGCCCAGTGGAATATGGAAGTAACCTTCCTCTTAACCGCAATCAAGTTCAGACAGAGACCATTAGTATTAATAGGTAACCAAAGGGGTGATCGCTACAGTTTACAGATCCTAGGAAATAGCAATATATGAAATTCGATATGAAAGCTCTGCACAGACTCACTAAAATCCTGAGAGCCGGCTTGTGAGGGGGTCCCAGATCAACAAAGAGCCATGAACCAGCACCAAACCGTTTCACCAAAATAGTTAGTTGCAGTATAAAATCCAGGTGGACATTATTTAATTTGAGAGCATCAGGGTGATGTCTGTAGAATGCCACTGTTCCAACCAGGCAAATCGACTGAGTGTAATCGCCATTCGTGAACGGGGCAATTAAAGTCAGTGTTCAATGCGCTGTGAAGACTTCCCTTTGGCAGACATGTTTTCAGCTATCTAGTAATCAAAGCTGGAATTGTTAGCGTTGGTGTATCATGAAGATAACACAGAGTGACAGCTAATTTCTTAATACATAGATGACAAAGAATTCAACTTGACATGTACGATGTATTCCTAGAATTGATGCACTATGCTTACAGCGTTGTAAAGGTAAATATCAGGAGTTGTGTTGAGAAACCTTAACTTCATCAAAAGGTACACTAGTGCCCTAACATTTGACTCGAACAAACAATCTTAATTGTCAGCAGAATCTGTGCTCTTTGCAGGCATCAAGAGCATAAATATGAACAGCAGTGAAAGATCATATTTTAGAAAATGATCTTATAGGTTAGTGGAAATTGTTTCTCAAAAGAGACCCAGGAATAGAAGTGACACACTAGCATGCCTTTAAATAAAGTGTTTTTTTTTTCTTTTGGAAAATTTGATAAAAAGTGGAATGATTGATATTCATGCACTTATGGAAATGTTAGATTTTCTTTCAAGCACACTTCACTTTTGTTAGTAACATTTCTACAATAACACATGCATAAAATGATTACCAACCTTGTGCTGTTAGACTTGACACTTGACTGTAAATATCTTTGAACACTTTTCC
This sequence comes from Calotriton arnoldi, assembly GCA_963921515.1. Classification (NCBI taxonomy): domain Eukaryota; kingdom Metazoa; phylum Chordata; class Amphibia; order Caudata; family Salamandridae; genus Calotriton; species Calotriton arnoldi. The sequence goes on along the minus strand of CAWUFW010000128.1, from coordinate 1,556,445 downwards.
GACAAATGCGAATGTAGTTCTGGAAACCCCAGCTTCTCCAACAATCTCACAGGCATATTCTCCTTGGTCAGCCTCCAGAATGTTGTGGATTTTCAGTTCATATGTTCCATCAGCCGCATAGTGAAAAGTGAAGTGGCTGTCTTCCTTCAGCTTTTTGCCATCTTTGTACCATGCCACCTCTCTCACATTTAAGACGGTACTTTCTACTGCGCAAGAGAATCTTACTTTATCCTTGCATGCTTCCACCTTCAATTGCTGGATTATTTTGGGAGGCGTAGTAGCTGGCAATTCAACTCTTTCTGCAGATGCGGTTCTCACTCCTGATGGTGATGATTTGGGTTTAGGGTGTGCCGATATTGGTTCTGGGGATTTCACTCTTTTGGGTGATTTGATGGAGTCTGCAGATTTCCCATGAGGCTCTGGAGATTTCACTCTGGGTGGGGATGTAACAGTTTTCTCGGTTACCCGTGTTCGCCTAATTGTCAAAGTGAAGTGTGCTTCTTGTTTTCCTTCAGAGTTCTCCACCACCACGGTATAGCTTCCTTCATCTGAAGACTGAACAGCAGAAATTTCAAAGGTAGACTTATATTTTGTTGATGTCACTTGGTGGCGTTTGGATGAAACAATCCTTTGGCCTGCCCGGAACCAAGTTACTGTTGGGGTTGGTTCGCCATCAATGTCGCAGGCAAATCTTGCAGGCTCACCCTCAGAGACGGTGAGTGAATGTGGCTTTGTTAGAATCTTTGCTGGTGCTGTCTTTTTGCTTTTGCTAGAAACTGTTTTTTCTTCCACAGCTTTTGCTGATGACTTGGTGACGCTCTTTGCTTCTGAAGCGTAGGAGACTGATTCTCTTGTCTCAGTCACAGATGACTTCATTTCCTTTATTTCAGAACTTGCCTCCATTGCAGAGATTTTCTTAAAAGAGGAAATTGCATAATCTTCTGTTTTTGTCAACTCTGGGAAGACAGATAAAGGTTTATCCTCATCTTTACGTCTCGATGTGTAGGTAGAATACTCTCCTCCTGCAATATCAAGTGTTGCATAGTCCGAAGCTTCTCCCTTATGATTTGAAGACACAACACGATATGTTCCACTGTCTTCAATTTGGCAATCCAAGATTTCCAAAGTCAAGACACCACTGGTATTAGTAAAATGTATCTTGCTGCTTTCCTGGATTTCAATGCCATTGTGATACCATTTGATTTCAGCTGTTGGTTTTGATTGAACATTAAGAATAAATCTTGTGTTCTGACCACAAGGCACACGATGAGATCGCATTCTTAATGTGATGCGTGGAGCATGATCCAAAGAGAAAGGCTGTTGAGTCACAACTTCATATTTCCTCTCAGCTGTCTTCTGAGTTTTCAGTGCTGCTTTCATTGACTCATACCTTGAAAAAATGTCAAATCTTGCAGATCGCTCAAATCTTGAAAGAGATCTCTCACTGGAGACAGGACTAGGGGACCGTGGCCTTGTTCTTTCAGGTGTCGGAGATCTTCTCTCTACTTCACGTTCCATAGCAGGTCGAGAACGAGGTCTGATCAATTCAGATACAGGGCGCATTAATTCAATATAACTTGGTGAAAGAGACCTTCTTCTTCCTAGCAGCCTGGAAACAGATGGAGATTTTCTGTGAACATGTTTTACTACTTGTTCTGTTTCCTCATATTCTTCTGCTTCAGATTTTATCTCAGTTACTACTCTTTCCCTTCTTGTTCTTTCTCTGATCTTTCCTTCCTGCTCCATATGCTCAAGCTCCCTTTTGTATTCAGAAAGTCTCTGAGATGTGGTGTATGGACGTAGAAGTTCTTCATCCTCTCTCTCATCCATTATCCGTTGCCTCTGTTTTTGTGGTTTGTATGTAGCCTTATCATGGCGCTGTCGGAGTTCTGCATAACTGGTGCTAACTTCAGTCTTGGATGGTATGTGATAAGTTGAATATTTTAACTCACGAGCTCGTTCTTCATCTGTGACTGCCTGAGCCCTTTGTGAAGAATACTGGAGAGCAGACAGCTCAAACCGTAGTGGACTCCTACTTGGGGGTGAAGCAGAGAATCCTAATTCAAGTTCCTCCTCAAGGCGCAGTCTCTCCTCATCAACTCTCCTCATGGCCAAGTAGTCATCAACAGGAAGCAGCAATTCGTCATCTGAAACATCACCCAAGGAACGCCTTCTTGGTCTGTAGAAAAGTTCATAATCAGGTGATGGTGAACGTCGGCGAGCTGGTCTTACAGTTTCAAGATCATCCTGTGATAGCTTGGGTATGCGCCACTTAGGTTTGTACTGGTCAGATATTCTGGGAAGTGGCATGACATAGAACTGTTCCCATCTTGAGAGGCGTATTCGCTTAGGTCTTTTCTGAACAATTCTTTCAAGCGGTTCAGGCATTTCATATTGGTCTCGTAATTTCTTATACCATTTCATTTCTGACATTGGCACAAACTGTTTAATGGTTTGATCCTCTTCAAGAGCAGTCACTGTATGCACGCGAGGTGCTGGGATTTCATATGGCATACGTAGTCTCTTTTCTGCCTTTCTTTCTTCTTTCTGGATTTCAAATTCACCTTTAACTGTTTTTGTGCTTACCGCTGGTTTGTAGAGAATAGCTGCTTCTCTTAGAGCTTGTTGTGCTATTGGCGTAAGTGGAACAGATTCAGTTCCAGCAAGAATTTCTGCCATTTTCAGTGTCTTATCAATCTGTTTCTGTACGTGAATTTCACGCTCTTCTTTAGACTTGTATTCTTTCTTGACATAGCGCATTCGTTCTACCTTCAAGTAAGCTTGGCAGCTTGTTGATCCAGCACTATTGGTGGCAGTCACTCTATAATATCCAGAATCTTCTGGCAAGGTGTCTGTAATGCACAAAGCATAGTAATCTAGACCTTCATGAATAACATCAATAGTTGGTCCTAATGTTAAACTTTGGCCATCCTTTTCCCATTTTAATGTTGGCTTTGGTGTGCCTGATACTCTAATTTCAAAGCGGACAGATTGACCTTCTTGACATTCTGCATTTGCAAGCAATCGTTTGAACATTGGTCTTAATGTATTGTCTGCTGCCGCTGGATGAGGAGCAACGGTGAGCTTAGCCTTGCAGCTGTCTTCACCATATTTGTTCTTTGCCACAACAGTGTATTCAGCATCATCTTCTGCAGTCACATCATTTATGATAAGCTGATACAGTCCTTTGTCAGATATGAAAGTGTATTTCTTGTCATCTTCACCTGGTTTGATTTTCTGGCCTGATTTCAACCATGTTACTCGAGGTTCTGGGTGCACTGTTATAGTTACACCAAATCTGACCTTTTCACCCACATAAGCAGAGTGGTTAAACAGTGGAAGTGTGAACTCTGGTGGCCTTTCTAGAAGCCTCATGGTATCCACTCTGCGTTTCACCTTCTTTACAACCCGACATCTGTAATAGTCATGTTGTTCTCTTACACCCTTCACAAATAATTCTGCATAGGAGCTGTCTTCACCATAATCATTGACTGCTTTGCACCTGTAAGTGCCGTCATCTGATCTTGTGATGTCTTTCACATATATTGTTGCTAGCCCATCTTGGTAGTTGATTTCATATTTATCACTGTGTTCTAACTGCCGAATTCCAAAGTACCAACTAACTTGTGTTGACTGGTCATAGTTTTCAATGTTGCAGGTATATTTAATGTGCCCTCCTTCTTCTGAAGCAGCATGCATTATCTGTCCAGTCAATGGGCCTATTTCAATCGGTGCAACCTTGACTTTAGCTGTTGTGACCCCCTTTTGAGACCTTATAGCACCACCACATGATATGCGAGCCACGGACACAACAAAGTTCCATTCTTTTTTAATTAAGCTCTGGTAGTACCGTCGGTGCCGTAATGTCTTGATGACTTTAGTGCTGATCTTTTCTGTCTTTTGTTTCAGCCATGGGTGTTCAAGTGCTTCAACAGCTGACATACGCTTCTTTCTTTCCTTAGTCAACAGGCGATCAACGAAATCCATTGCTTCAGTGCTTATTTCTTTGAATGCTTCATCCTCAAAGTTATATTCAGCATTGGTAATGCGTTCAATAATTTGTTGGTTTGTTTCAGCTGTGAAAGGATTAAGGCCACTTAGGAGAATGTATACTAATGTACCAAGTGACCACATGTCAGTGCCTCTGCTAACCAAATCATGTTGATGTACCTCTGGTGCATAAAATTCAGGAGCTGTGAACTGGAGTCTAAAGGTATCACCAGGCCTCAATTCTCTTGCTTGACCAAATTCTGTAATTTTAACTGTAGAGCCTCTTCTTGTGCAATAAATGATGCTTTCTGGTCTGATATCAAAGTGGCCAATCCTGTGGCAGTGCAGGAACTCAAGTGCTTCACAGATCTGGCGAGCATAATTAACAATTTCTCTTTCACTAAGGTCAAATCCAGCTGTATTGATCCTTTCAAAGATGTCAACTCCAGATATAAATTCATAGATCATAACAAGCTCTTCTAGGCTTTCAAAAGATTCGTGAAGGTATAGGATATTCCTGTGGCGAGCAATGTTAAGTACAGAAATTTCTTTCTTGACCAGCACCTGATCAGCACCTTTGACCTTCACAAACTTGGCCATGTATGTCTTCTTTGAAGTGTTCTCAACACATCTATGGACAATGCCAAACTGTCCATGCCCCAACTCTTCAGCAATCATATATTTCTCATGGAGTACCTTAGTGGAAGAGTGAGCTGCTTTAGCTTTGGAGATTTCAGTGACCTCAGAAACTTCATCATCGTAGTTCAACATTCGGGTCTTATCTTCCTTTGTCACAGTTGGCTCTGTAGGATCAGATGGCTGGCTTTGACCAAATTTGTTTTCCGCAATAACACGGAATTGGTAGCTCGTCTTACCGAACAAGTTAACAACAGTGTATCTTGTCTCGCGGGCCTGGGCAACACGAATCCATCTCTCTGCTGTTGTGGCACATTTTTCAATAATGTAGTTAATGATTTTGCTTCCTCCATCAGTAGCAGGAGGATTCCAAGTCAAGTTAACTGAATCTCTAGAAACATCACTGACTTTAAGACCTCTTGGTGGATCAGGTACATCAGCGACATCAAGTTCAACAGTCTTTTGGTCAATGCCAAATCTGTTCTTTGCACAAACTATGTAGAATCCTGCATCTTTTCTGTCAACACCATTGGGGAAAACAAGAGAAGTGAATGATCTTGTAACGATGACTTGATACTGCCCATTATTGTCGATGAGATCTTGTCCTTTCTGCCAGGTTATGACTGGATCTGGTTTACCAGTGAAAGGAATCTTTATGCTGACAACTTCACCTTTAAGTGCATATACTGCTCCCATTCCTTCAAGATGTTTAGGCAAATTAATTTGGGCTGGAACTGTAAGCAAAAAAATAGAGAACATTTGTTATTCTAATCTGTATCTGCTAGTTACTGCTTCGAATAATAAGAAAGCAAATTAGAAAGCAATATTTACCTTCAACATCTAATGATGCTGTAGCAGAAACAGAGCCTCCTGGTTGGTGGCTCTGACTTGGTACACAGTTGCATCTTCATCTGATACATTTGCGATCACCAGTTGGTAGTACCCGCCCTTGAACTCTTGTACTTTGATCTTTACACCATCTGCCAAGATCTCCTTGCCCTGCTTGAACCACTTAACAATTGGTTTTGGATGGCCAACAATCTTGCAAACAAAGGTGGCATTGCTCTTGAACTTAACATTCAGATTTCTAAGCTCTTCCTTGAACTGTGGTGCACGGATTGGTATGTCAGATTTTGGAACAATTCCTTCAGAAACTTCACTCCATTCACTTTCACCACCTAGATTTTCGCATTTTACATGGAACTCGTATTCAAGACCTTCAATTAAGCCTTTCACAGCAAAGACAGTTTCATGGATTTCTTCTGTTGTGACTGCAATCCATTTGTTCTGTTTCTTTTCACGTTTTTCAAGGTAATAATTGCTGATCTTCGCACCTCCATCACTAGCAGGGGGTTTCCATGACACTAAGCATGAATCCTTGGTCACCGCAGTCACTGCTGGTTGGCCTGGGGTGCCAGGTTTTTCTACAAAATGAATGAGAACATGTTAAAAAACAGTGCATAATTACATATTTACTTTAATCATTGCATGACAAGAAACATTGAGCCACACACTTACCGAATGGACTCTTGATGACAACAAGTGAAGGGATTTCCAGTGCTTCACTGATGCCAAATACGTTTTGAGCTGAAACACGGAAGTAATACCCTGCATTTTCTGTTAGGTTAACAATTCTACAGGTTGTTCCAGAAATAGTTGCAGATACGAGCTGCCATTGTGCATCTTCTTTGGCTTCTCGGCGCTCTACAACATAGTTTGTAATCAGTGAACCTCCATCGTCTGCAGGGGGTTTCCAGCTGATGACTACAGAGTTCTTCAGTAAAGCCTCAACAACAATTGGTCCTGTTGGTTTATCTGACTTATCTAAAATATCAAAAGGCACAGTAAGTACTAAATACTTTTTAAAATAATATTTCTGCAAAAAGATGGACAATTTAGTAAACATTACCTTGTATTTCAACATTGAGTACAGTATCCACTGTTCCCAAAATGTTGCTCAGTTGAACTTTGTACTTTCCAGCATGGGTTTTGTGTTGCACATTCTTTATAACCAGATGGGTATAGTGCTCTGTGTTCTCGATCTGGATATTTTCAGAGGCTTTCAATGGTTTCTTTCCATGGAACCATGTGATGGCAGGTACTGGACGGCCAATGTATACAACATGGAGGCGGAGGGTGGAGCCCACACCTGCGTAGTACTTCTCTTTCAGCGGGTAGCCAGGGTGGAACTGCGGAGTGGCCTGTAAGAGTAGCTTGCCACTAGTTTCAGTTTCTCCAGCATCATTGACAGCAATGCAAGTGTACAGACCTTCATCCTCCTGTTCTTCTGTCAGGACAGTCAATGTATGGCTTCGACCATCTGAAGACATCTTATATTTCCTGCTCTGTATGAGCTCCTTACCGAAACGGTACCATTTAATGTCAGGCAATGGCCTTCCAACAATCTGGCATGACAGTTTGGCAGATTCGCCCAGCAGGGCAGTGACTTCCTGTATTTCTTGTCTAATGCCTGGTGCTTCTCCAGCTGCAAGAAAAATAAAATACTGTTCAAGCTTCTTTTTTTAATGTAACTTCTTGAAAGAGACCTTCTTCGTAGCAGCCTGTCATGTAACTAGTAGTACAGGAATTCTGGTTTCTGTTTATCTATTTGAAACTTCTCATCCCATATTAGAAAAAAAATCACTTCTTCTACCACGATCTGTAGCAAAGTCCCACAATCTCAAACATACCGCACACAAACTTCTAAATACGCGCAAACTGCAAAAAATGTGCTGAAATGTAAATTTATTCTCACGAATAACGCAAACTGCATTGAAAACGAGAACACTATTGCAGTGGTAAAATCCCACAGCAGGCAGGTATCAGCGTGCATACCCAACAAAGAAGCTGTGTAATGGATTTGGTACTGCCCACAGGCCTCACTCATCATACTCTCAATTCGTCAGTGCTGGCACATTCATCAACAGAGAAACCCCCTCTTTCAAACCACTAACAGCACCTTTCCACAAGCCGAACCAGACTCCGGTCTGAGTTAAAACCTCAGAACCACCTGGAAAGTCACCCCAAGACTACTAAACATGCTGCACCCCTTTACTACTGGCAGACTGTGCTATACTAATGACCAAAACAATAACAATTCAGGATGTACACCATTAAAACATTTGGCTAATAGGAAAGAGGTAAACTTACATGTCAATTTGGTCTTTATTGTGATAGCAGTTCTACGAGGCCTGCTGATGCCGGTTTCATTTTCAGCACAAACCCTGAATTCATATTCAGTTGCCTCCAGTAAGCCACCCATTTGGTACTGTCTGTCTTTAACACGTTCTTTGTTGCATTTCTTCCAAGCACTTTCTCCTGACTGGCGGTACTCCACCCAGTAACCAAGGATTTCTTTTCCTCCATCACACTCTGGTCTCTCCCATTGAATGGAAATACTGTCCTTAGAAACAGAGGTTACCTCAATTTCTCCTGGTTGGCTTGGCTTATCTACAAAATGAATAAGAAAAGGTAAGAAAGATAGTCACCTAATTGTCTTTTTATGGTGCTCTGTGATATATTAAAGCGGTTATACGGACACACACACATGCACCAGCATAAATTAATCTTTTGATAAAATGTGACGTGGGCCATCAACTGTGCAGTAATGCTCTGTACTCCCATGAAGATTGCCTAGATTACACTTTCAAAGAGACCTCCGATGGTTACATTGTACTCCAATCCATTGAGCGGCCTATTGCTGCCAGCACAACTGGCAATGCATCCCACAAACTTGTCACCACCAATTGTTTGTCAAACCACATAGTAAGAATCTCCAAAAATGTTTGACTCAGTATTTGCCCAATCCAAAAATCGCAAAATGTAGGTTTTGATACCATTCACAAAGATATATGCTATACTGATTACAGTACAGATATTTTTGAATTCTTTCAAACTTCTTTGATGAAAGAAGACTAAGGGAAATTGAAATTATGTCCTGTGTCACCTTAATTTACAATATCTGGTGAGTACAATAAAGTGTGTCTGAACATTTAATATTTGAATGTCCGAGAGCTCTAGAGGAATGCAACTGGGACTAGGGTGAAATGCCAGCCTGGACAGGCCATATTCATAAAAATGACCACACAATTTTATCTTACCAAATGGATCTTTGCAGACAGCAGGCTCAGAGGCTGGGCTGGCTTCGCTTTGACCAACATCATTTTGCGCAATGATACGGAACTGATATTCAGCATCAGGAACAAGTCCAGTGACAGTGTACATCGTTGTAGTGATGTGCGTCTTATTATGTCTAACCCATTTGTCTGTAGATGTCTCTTTGCGTTCAATATAGTATCCAGTGACACGACTGCCACCATCATCTTTAGGTCTGGACCAGGATAAACTGATGGAACTCTTTGTCACATCCAGTACTTCTGGTGAGTTGTAAGGAGGCTCTGGTGGATCTATAAAATAATAGATATGAAAGTTAGTGCACCTTGTGATCTTTCTTCACTGCATGGCACACATACGCTTATCACCACAAAATTATTTTCATACATTAAGAATATAATACATACTCAGAGGTGTTTTTGGTGTAACAGCCTCTTCTGATTTCAGAGACCTACTAATACCGAACTGATTTTCAGCAGAAACACGGAAGTGGTACTCCACATTTTCTTTAAGGCCTTTGACAACCAAGGAAGTTGCCTTGACTCTAGAATCCACAGTGTACCAGGCAGTCTTTGGTACTTCTCTCCTTTCAACAATGTAGCCAAGAATATCTGAGCCACCATCCTCTGCTGGTGCTCTCCAGCTTACTCTTACAGAGCGTGCTTGGATGTCATCATACTCCAGTGGTCCTTCTGGTGTATTAGGTCCTCCGATGACTTTCACTTTGATATAAACAGCCTTCTTGCCACATTTATTTTCAAGCATTAAATCGTATGTGCCAGAATCTTCTCTGATTGCTTCCTTGATCACAAGTTCAGTGTGGGTTTCTGATGTAGCTATCATGGCTCTCTTGCTGACATCTTGGCCTTCCTTAGTCCATTTGCAAATTGGAATTGGTTTGCCCTTAATTGGAATGGTAATTTTGACAACGCCACCTTGCCTCACAATTAAGCCCTCTTCGTATTTTGCATCAAGTTCATAATCTGGATATTCTGAAACCAAACAAAAAACATGTCAAACTTTAATTTTAAGCAGAATAAAAATGTGGTATGTAGGAAATAAAGAAATTCTTAACTTCTTACCAAGCATCTCAGTTACTTTGACTGTTCCTGGTACATCAGCAGGCTCACCGGGACCTCCAGCATTACGTGCCAGGACACGGAATCTGTATTCAGCCCCTTGTGGAAGATGTGTTAGGGTGTACTCACAGATCTTGGTAGGAGTGGTATTACATTTGGTCCATTCAAACTGATCAACCTTCTGCATTTCGATTAAGTAACCACTAACTTTAGAACCGCCTTCCTCTTCCGGAGGGCTCCAGGCAAGGGAAACAGAGGTTCTTGTTGTATCTGTAACTCTGGGATTTTGTGGTTTCTCTGGAGGAGCTGAAATACATAATATGGAGCAATAGTGAATATATTTTTGTAACAATTTATAATTTGAAGCAGTTAAACAGAATCATAATGCATAGACTAAGACAAATCCAATGTAAGTTTGTCACCTTACAAGGTACGTTGGGTATAGTTTTATGAGAGCTTTGGAAGAGTGGCAAGTGACGGCCTCGCACATGGAAACTCCTAGGTGGGAAGAAGTTGCCCATGCCATGTCAGAGCTCAATTTCACTTGAGTGCAGATGTTCTTCAACTCACAGAATGAACTTAATGCTGCTGGGTATTGTCTCAAAATGTAGCATATTGAGGGGTAAGGTTTGTGTGATTTTTAAGATTTTTTTTCTCCTCCTCTTCGGTTTTATGTAATGATCACATATGAGTTTATTCTACTCACCATAGTACTTTAGTGTAGGTTTCATATGGGGGTATGGCTCATAGATGGCAGTTGATTTGGTAACATTTAACCAACAGAACACACAATTTTAGGATGTTTTCTTACCATAAATATTGCTACTGCTCAAGTGTGATGCTTATTTGTGCGATTTGATAAAATAGGTGCTCCCCTTGGAATATTGAAGGGAATATAGAACTTTGGTTAATTATAGGGTCCTCTGGCCAGGCTATATAAGTTTATTTTTAGTTTTGTCTCTACGTGTGGGTGAAAGATAATCTGGGATTCAGCTGGGCCCAAGACAAAAAACCAGAGGATAATACCCCCAAATTGACCTTTAAGCAAAAAACTGGCTCAGTAACACCTATTGGGACTGAAAGGGCCAGGCACTGTGTAGTAAGGTCTTTCTCCTGATTTCGGATTTGGGGGTGGGGCAAGTCCTAACTTTCTCTAGCATGTACTATACAGGGTCCTTAGGATAGAGGCATCCATTGGTAATCCCACTTTCTAAGCTAATTAAGACAATCTTATAATTTCAAAATCCTGATTTGTCTTTGTTCCTAAGCATCCATTTCATTCATTCATATGAATAAAACAGATTTAGATTTTCCTAACTGTTACAGTCTTTGCAATTAATTATGAAAATAGCTAAAAGTATCATAAATATCTTCTAAGAATAGTCAATCATATTTACCAATTGGATCCATGGCAACAGTTGGTTTAGAAGGACGACTGGGTTTGCCAACACCTCTTGCATTTATCGCAGTAACACGGTGTTCATATTCTAGACCTTCGATAAGACCAGTGGAGCGATAGCGTGTCATAGTCACCGGAACTTTGTTTGCACGGACCCATCTCTCAGCTCTAACTTCCTTGCGTTCCACAATATACCCAACAATTTGTGAACCGCCATCCTCTTCTGGTGGGTACCAAGTAAGAGTGATGCCATCACGAGAAACATCAAAGACTTGTGGGGTGTCTGGAGGCCCAGGAATACCTGTTGAAAAAAACCATTTAATGTCATTGATAAGCATTTTGAAAGAGAAGCACTCATTCACCAGATGCATCATAAATTCATAAAGTAAAATGTAATATGAGTGCCAATGCAGTTTAACTCTAGTTATTTAGTTATACAAGTAAATGGAACAGTTGATTAAAATAAGCAAGTTTAAGTCCAAATAGTTGCACTTGGATTGCTGTCCACTCGCTTTTTATTTTTTCCAAAGGACATCATGATAAGAGTACCAATCTTATTTGTTGTGTTAGAAGGGACATCACGATAAGAGTACCAATCTTATTTGTTGTGTTAGAAGGGATTTATATATAGTCAGATGGCACCTGCTGCCCATTTCAGAGTGACTTTTTAAGAAATTGTGCATGATTGAATGCACCACCAGATATAGTAATCTGAAAGGAGTGATAGAGGATGGTTCTACGACAGACATAGAATTTACCCACTAAATTAAAGTTGTGGTGGATGGAATAATGGATGGATGGAAGGAAAGGTAGAAAATGGAGAAAACTGAGCAGACAAAATAATAAGGCTTGTTGTTATTCTTAAGGAGTAATGTTCCTAGTAACGCTTAACAAGTTACTGGTTGTGCTATAGATTTGGAAAGATGCTGAGCTCCTTTTTAGAGGCATTATTTAGGTTCCTTTTTTCATATACTCGAGCATGTTGAAGTCACTCAAATCTCAAAAAAGAGGCTCTCATTAAAGGTTGTGTGAAGGTAGCAAGTGTTAGCCAAAGTAAATTATTGACACCCCTCATTCACATTAAGTTGTTCCTGGGCGAAGGTTGGCAAGTTTGTAAAAAAAAAAGGACAAGATGCCCTCCAAGTCCAACATTGCATAGCTACATATATATTCTAAAATGTTTGGTAAAATAATTTGCAAAATCTTGCACATTAACTCTGTCCAGGAAGTTGAACAGAATGTAGAAATTACTGAGATACTTACTGATGCTGCTCTTGCATTCTATAATTTCTGATTGCAGATATGATCCAAATCCAAATCGATTGGTAGCTGCCACACGGAACACATACTCTGTGCCTTCAATTAATCGACTAAATTTGAATGTGGTTCTTGTTACCGATTCCGACACTGGCAGCCACCCTGGACGGTGAGCATCTCGTTGTTCCACCACGTAGCCACTGATTGCAGCTCCACCATCCATCTCGGGTGGGTCCCATGAAATTGTGGCAGATGTGGCCTCAATTTCATCAATTCTGATTGGTCCAGTGGGAGGCCCAGGCTTGTCTGTATCAAAATAAAAGAGCCATAATCTTTAATAATCAAGCAGTGCATATGGAACTTGGAGGTTGTGTAACTTATGGCAACAGATAACAAGGGGTTTATTAGAAAACATTTTTACCTAGGATAATAACTTGTATTGCTTCAGTTGCTGTTCCTGAGGTGTTCTTAAGCTCAAGAGTGTATGCTCCAGTATCATGAATTGTTGTCTCACGCACAGTCAGTTTGGCTACTTTATTTGTAGTTTCAATCTTGACACGTTCAACTTCTCTCATCTTAGAACCAGCAAAGAACCAGGAAACTGCTGGAGGAGGACGACCAATAATTGGTATAGCCAACTCTATGGGTTTACCAGCCGGCACATGAACAGTCTTTTGGGGTATTCCAGCTAAGTCAATCTTGGGCACCACTGTATGAAGAAAATATATAAAATCAGTCAAACACATTTTTCATGCATGCTTTGCATGTTTCATCCTATCTAAGTCAATTTGACATACCTCTTTGCTCTTGTACTGTTACAGCAGTGACAGTCTCTCTTGGTTCTGACATGCCCTTCTCATTCTGTGCTCTGACTCTAAACAAGTACTGTTCACCTTCATTCAGTGAGATTATAGTATATTCCAAGACTGTTGGTTTCACAGTGACAACCTTCATCCACTTTTCTGTGCCAGCTTTGCAGGCTTCAAGGACGTAGCCAGTTAGTCTGCTGCCACCATCATGCATTGGCTTCTCCCAGGCGAGTGATACTGTTGATTTGGTCGTATCGACCACGTCCAGTTTCTGTGGCACCATTGGCACTTCAGACACCAGTACCGCATCGGCTGTTTCGCAAGGTTCACCAATACCATATATATTTTCTGGCAGAACTCTAAAGTAGTACATGGTACCCTCTTGAAGGCCAGATACTCTGTAAAGTGTCTTGCTGCACTTGGTTGTGACTGTTTTGAATGCCCTCATTGTAGCCTCACGTCGCTCAATAATATAGTTGTTTACTGGAGCTCCACCATCAATTGTCGGGATATCCCAGGTAAGTGTCACTGAATCTCTGAATACCTCCTTAATTTTCACTGCAGCAGATGGACCAGGAGTATCTGAAATTCAAATTAACAGATGTTAATTCTAACTATTTGTCCTTGCATATGCCTCATGTTTTCAACCAGAACAAGGCTTAAGAACTATTTCAATTTTATGACAACTCTTAAGAGTTGTACATACCAAACACTTTGACTTGGACTGATGCAGATTTCTTGCCAGATTGATTCTCAGCTTCAATGGTGTACTTTCCAGCATCATATCGGTTAACCTTCTCGATTATGAGCAATGTGTAGCTGTCTGTTGTATCGATGAGGCCACGGCTGGCGAGATCAATGCCCTTTTTGCTCCAGGTGATGATTGGAGCTGGCCTTCCAGATACCAATACCATGAGGCGCAAGGAGCCTCCAGCTCTGACCGTGACTGTCTTTTTCAGATCATCAGAAAGCTCAAGGTCTGGAATTTCTAGAAAACAATAAAAAGGTCGATCTTGTTAGCAATGAAGGAAAATTAATTTGAAAATAGAAATGTATTTCTTGCAATACAATTCATATCCGTTATATCTACCTCACACAGAAGTGGTCAGAATTATGTTACGGTCGGATGCTAAGCTCAGGTCAGTTAAGATGCTATAACACAGGTGACAATAAAGACAATAGAGCTATGTTGCCTCTAATAAATTGGGGGATTGTTCTGCATGTGTTCTATCTGCTTTTGGATTTAACAGCGCAAAGACAAAGAGCTGATGGATGGAGCGCTGAAACTTTTCAGACACTCACCCCAGTCACAGATCTGGGTCGAATCCATCATCGTTCTTTAGCTCACTTCGCCACCCCAGTTCAGACCCATCCATATGCAAATAAGTGTTGACCCTGTGCCTCATGTGAACAGTGAAGCCCGAACTGCCAATCCATGTCTTACCTCGTCCGGAAACAGGCATCCTGGGACCGGTTTCAGTTTCAGTTTGCTTTGGATTTATCAGCGGCCAATCGAATTGGGGTTTTTGTTAACTTCTGAGGGGGGAGGATCAGTTTCAGAACTAAAAATCCTGCAAAAGCAAACTCCATCCCACAGTACTCACTGGTCCATATGATTCTATATTTTCACAATTCTTTCTTTTAATTATTGTTTGGGTCGTCTTAATTTCAACTTTGTCAATATGAATTCTTTTTGACACAGCAACGATGAATGCATGGAGACAAGGCCATTTGTATACTAATGCTTCTTGAAAATGAATAAGTATCAGTGCTTAGGGCGATGGGAGTGGCCATGGGAGCCTCCACTGATGTATCAAGTAATGAAAGGGCGCTGAAGGTCTTTTCCAGATCTGTTCCCATTAGAGGAACACTAAGGCACTAATACTTTCCTACAGAATTTGAAATTGCTATTCCCCCATAGCTCATTTTGCAGTGGTATCTTTGTCCTGTTATGAATGCGCCCAGAGCTGAACAAAACCATTTCATATGAGGTTTAGTCTAAGTTATCACGAAAATCAATATTTCATTTTCTACTGGGGCCATTATGCCAGAAAATTCATGCCGAGACATTTCTGGGATGCCCCAAAGTTCTGCCTTGCTAGGAATGTTAATAGTATATATTTGCATTTACAGTTTAGTTTTCTGTTAATGTTTAGCCTGGAAACTATGGCCACACTTGTGCGAGCATGTGGCATCTACTGTTGAGTCCACGGCACTGAAAAACCCTAGTCAGGGGAGGGGGTAAAAATCATAAGTTGATATTGGGCTGTTCAAGGAATGTTGCCATTAGGCATATATACTATGTATAATTCATTCTATAGAAGTTATGCGTTTTTTGATCTGTATCTAAGCACTAAGCCTGAAATATTCCTCATGCCTACAACATAAATCAGTAAGGTAAAGTCTTAGTAGCAGCAATGAATGTTTTCCTACATGTAAGGGTGCAGAGGCACCTGGTTTGTTAGTAAAATAAAAACCAGACACTAATTCAAGTGGTGGTCCCTTCAGACCCAAGGACCCCGGTGCAGCTGCAGCTGCTGCATTATCGATAGCTGCGCCCACGTGAGGGTGACATTATGCTTGCTTCTTCCAATCATTCTGAGATGGACCTCCAGTATGTCCAGGTATTATTCAGTGGCTCAGCTGCAAAATCATCCTCTAAAGTCGTTGGATGTCTGATCTTGTTACCAATGACTGTCATGTAACAGCAGATCTGAGACCACCATCCACTTACTTCTATTTCAATATATATCTACTGTTGTTGAAGAAAAAACACAAACGTGTACGGTTCTTACCTATTCTCTCCACTGGCTCAATGGAAGCTGATGATTCGCTGAAATCACTCATGCCATTGGCATTCACAGAGGCAACCCTGAAGAGGTAATTCTGGCTTGTCTTAAGCGATGTCACGGTGAACTCAGTGTTTCTCAGAGTAGCCGTCGTGTGCGGTCTGTACCACTGTTCTGTGCCTTCTTCTTGCATTTCAAGAAAGTAGCCAATGAGGTCAGTACCACCGTCATACATTGGCTTGTTCCAAGCTAAGCTTATGCTGTGTTTGGTAGTGTCAACAACTCTTGGAACAGAAGGTGATCCGGGAGTGTCTATGAATAAATCAGAGCAAACAACATGTCAGCAAGCTAGCTCTGCCATCAGTAGGGATCAGCACATATAATTACAACTTGAGGGTTAAAAGAACAAAAGCAGACTTACACGTTGGCTCTTTGCAGAGGACGTATTGAGACGAATCACTAGGCTCACTGTTTCCAGCTGCATTTACTGCACTGACGCGGAACTGGTATTCGCTTCCTTCCATTAGTCCAGTAACTTTGAATCGTGTGTCGTAAATTGTGTAGTCTCTGTTAACTCTTGTCCAGCGTACACTCTTCTTTTCTCGTTTGTCCACCAAGTAGGTGGTGATCTCACTGCCGCCATCAGTCTCGGGTTTAAGCCATTGTATCACAACATGCTCCTTGCCCACAGCCAAGACTTCGGGTTCACCGGGCTGAGATGGAATAGCTGTTGAAATTTAAAATGTTATATTAGTAAATGGCATGTGAGGAAGCCGTGCCTATTTTCTTGCAAAAGCAGAAAAGGAAAAAGGACTTACTGAAAGAGTTCCTGGCTATTACTGGGTGGGATTCAAGAGCAACACCTGCACCGTACTTGTTCACGGCTCTCACGCGGAAGATATATTCGTTGTTTTTAATAAGTCTTGTTACGACGCAGGACAATGTCTGGCATTCGGTCTCGACAAAGGCCCAGTTGAGCCTGCTGGTTTCACGTCTTTCCACAATGTAGTGTGTAATTTCTGCTCCGCCATCTTCCTGAGGCATGTTCCAGGACAGAGTGCATTTCTCTTCTGTTACTCTGCTGACGTTAAGGCTTTCGCATGGGCCAGGTGAATCTGAAGAAACAGAATTACATCAAACAATTCATGTTTCTAGGTCTGGGAGGACAGGATCAGATGCTTAAGGGTACAACTCGCTAAGCAGGCATTTTATAAAATGTACAGTCTGTCACAGCAGCCTACCAGGCAACATTATAAACGTCAGTGACTGGGCATGGGCTGATGGTAAGTGGACTCTACATGCCTGGTAGGCACCAAAGTGAGGCCGTTTTGCTTATATATGTTCTCAGTTAGTAGCCAACCCATAGCGTCACATGGCTTCCTATATACTGTTTACCACAAAGTGTCTGCATACATTTACACCGAACTGATGTCTGAAAGCTGTACAATCGTTATTATGCATCCAACGCTAGACCGTTCTCTTTCATAACCCAAAAGCGATAAACTAGAATGATGAAACTTCCCCATGAACAAAACCAATTTAAAATCACCTCACACTCACACAAAACTCTATAACTATTAAATATTTCTCTTTGCTATGCTTTTTGTTTAAGCACTGGTTTAGCAGTGCACTGAATTGAGGGCATGTTAAAATACTATGTTTCTTATGTACTAGCACAATTTCCCCATAGACATAGAATGGATATAACCCTTTTATGGCCCTGTATGAGCAGATTTAGGGATTTAACAAGTACCTGGAAGCCGATATCCTTCAACGTTTAGCTTTGAGTGAGTATATGCTAGAGAATAGTGAACACAATGCCAACATCATCTGCCAGAGTACCAACAAAACTCCATTGCCTCACATACTGAAAATGTTGTTTCAAAAATCCAAAATCTAACCATTTTAGGTGGAAACCCCGACGAGACACTTACCAAGCACCTTTACAAGGACTGACACAGACTTCGTTCCACTGGCGTTTTTCACAGTTAGGGTGTACTTTCCAGTATCACTTCTGTCACAGAACTTGACAATGGCCAAAGCGCGCTTGCTGGTGTACTGCAGAGAGATCTTTTCGCACATTTCCAGTTCTCTATCTCCTTTAGCCCAGAATACCTTTGGATCTGGCTTTCCACCGATTGAAGCATCCAGAACAAGGTCAGACCCAGCTCTTACTGTGACAATATCACCTTGCAATTTGCTATCAAGTTCGGCTTTTGGTGGTGCTGTAAAAGGCAGAAACACACAATAAAATTCAGTTTTGATGTCCAAGCAAAAAACAAGTGATTAATAAAAGAAAGGAACTTACAGTAGTCATCCTTGCAAGTGACAGGGCCTGTTGATTCTGACGGAGTGCTGATTACGCCAGCGGCATTCTTAGCCAGTACTCGGAATTCATAAACCTCTCCCTCGCTGAGGGCAGTCACAGTGAAGAAAGTCTCCGAAACTGTGGTATAGTTACACTTAAGCCAGCGACCATCTCCAAATTCATTGTATGGCTTACGATCAATGATGTAGCCTACAATTTTACTGCCACCGTCACTCAATGGAACAGACCACCTTAAGGAAACGGTAGACCTTGAGACGTCTGTAACCTCTGGTTTGCCCGGTGGATCTAGAAAAAATTGTAAAGAAATCAAAGCGACTGCCATTTTAAAAAACTCTTTTGCAGATTTCACAAGTTTACAGTGGGCACAATTATTTGGAACCAATCTGTGAGTCACATGGGTCTGGTTTTACCATTTTTTCATGGTAATCATTTTGGCTAAATTATGCCTATGCCCTATTTGAGTGGGATCCAGCTGCCTGCAGCAGATGTTACTCTAGATCACCAGATAACCGTTTTATGAGAGATTAGCTGCTAAATTGGCTATCTGATCAGGTTTAGGGTCACCGCTTCATTTCTACTAGATGATCTACCTCAGTTTTCGAAAATTAATAAAGGTAAAAAATTAAACTTAAAACAATGACCCTGGACAATTTGGAGAGTTTATGCCTTCAAAAGTGTCAAATGAAATACTTTATTGGTCTATTAAGTAGCTAGTTCTGTTGTTGATGGTTGTTTTGTCATATACATGTACCTAGACGCCATATTATGACTTTTTTTTAAGATTTAGAAAATTACATTTTAAGATTTGTGAAGTACTTTGTCTACCTGCTCTTTATTCTTCTTCCCTGTCCTTTTTCTCCTTCGTACCTGCCTTTCCTACCTTTCTGCTCGAGAAATTCTATCAATGCATTCTGCTTTTGCCCAGTCTGCAATATGAATTTAGAATGCCTCCTGTATCTAATCATGGCAAGATTGTAACCAAGATTGTTATTGATGTTTACATTTTTGATTTATTGAAAATTTAAAATACAAATAAAAGGGCCTATTCTTAAGTAAATATTCCTCTCAATCTGACACTCACCGACTGGATTTTGAGCCATAACAGGTCTGGAGGCTTCACTGGCTTTGCTTACGCCGGCTGCGTTGAGTGCATACACTCTGTACTGATACTCGAGGCCTTCAACCAAGCCTGTGACTCTGTAGTTGCAATCATAGCATGGCACCTTGTTGTCCTTTACCCACAGAATGGTGTTGCGCTCCTTCCTTTCAATCCAGTATCCATTAACCTTGCTGCCACCATCATGGTATGGCTCTTCCCAACGAATAGTCATGGCATTTGCAGACACAAAGTATACCTCTGGCCTTGTAGGTGGACTAGGTGGAACTAATAATAGCAAACAAATAGGTACATTAGAAGCCTGGTACAAATTACATGATTACATCAGTGACTTTCAAATAAATAGTAATGTTCTTACCAAAAGGATGCTCTGCGACTACAGGTGCAGATTCAAGAGGTTTGCTGACTCCAAATCTGTTCTCTGAACTAACTCGGAAAGTGTACTCCATATATTTCGTAAGGTGGGTAACCTTGATCTGTGTACGCTTCACACTGGAATTAACAAGTTGCCAGGATGTTGTACCTGACTCTCGTTTCTCCACAATGTAATTGGTAATGTCAGTGCCACCGTCATCTTCAGGTTCACTCCAGGTCAGTACGCAAGATTCAGCAGAAACAGAAGAAATTTCAACAGGGCCTGTGACAGGACCTGGTCTTCCGATCACATTGACTGTGACAGTGAATGTCTTCACGCCAGCCGTGTTTTCCAGTGTCAGATAGTATTTGCCAGAGTCCCCTCTCATGCTGTCTTTAACATGCAGTGTAGTTCTGTCTTTTGTTGTTTTGATGCTTACTCTGTCTGTTTCTTTAAGTCTCATTTCTTCCAGTTTCCATGAAACCTTTGGAACTGGACGGCCACTGATGGGCACATCAATGGTGAACTTGCTTCCGGTTTTGCAAGTGATCAGCTGACTTGTTATTCCACTCAGGTCTGCTGTGGGCTCAATCTGTGGTTCCTTGATGATAACAGAAGAGAAAGCTTCTCTTGACTCACTAAAGCCAGCATCATTTCTTGCTTTAACTCGGAATTCATATTCAGTGTTCTCTGTAAGATTTTCAACCGTGAAAGTAAGGAGTTTGGTTGCACCCGCCTCGACCCAATGGTCAGAACCCTTCTGTTTCATCTCAAGAAGGTAACCAGTAATGCGGCTGCCTCCATCATGCTCAGGTTTAAGCCAAGCCAATGTTACAGATGATTTGCTAGTGTCAATAATATCTAATCGTTTAGGTGGAGCGGGCTCTTCTGTGGCTACAATAGGATCAGGCGTTTCATATGGCTCCCCTAGGCCATATTCATTTTGTGCTGAAACGCGGAAGAAATATGGAACACCTTCTGCAAGATCAGGAACCTTGAATATCTGGCGACTGCATTTTTCACTGACAGCTTGCCAACTTCGGCGGCTTGCTTCTCTCTTCTCAACAACATAGTGATGAATACGTGCCCCTCCGTCATTGGCAGGAGCATCCCAAAGCAGTGTAACAGAACCTCTGGTAACATCTCTGAATGTAAGAGGACCTGGTGGTCCAGGTGAGTCCTGCACCTTCACAGTGAATGTGATAGATTTGCTACCACTGTTGTTTTCTACAGTCAGGGTGTATTTGCCAGCATCGTACCTATTGCAGTTTTCTACAACCAGTGTGCTGAATGAGTCGGTGGTTTGAATATCAGCACGTAGACCAAGGTCAGAGTCTGCTTTAGTCCAGGTAGCCACTGGAGTCGGTCTGCCCTTGAAAGCAATAAATAGGCGAATGGTTGCACCTGCTCTAACTACATGAGTTTGTTTGAAGTTAGCATCAATATCAATTTCAGGCGATGTTAGTCTGTCAGATGTTTGAACTGTAGCGGGTACTTCAGAGCTTTCTCCTTTACCTGCTCCATTGACTGCACTAACTCTAAATTTATATTCTTCACCCGCCTCCAAATCGGTTACTGTATACTTGGTGCTAAGACACATTTCTGGGTTGACCTTGTGCCACTCTCCTAGATCTGCTTTAGACATTTCAATGATGTAACCAATAACTGGCATGCCTCCATCAAAAACGGGCTTGGTCCATTCCAAGGACACTGAAGTTTTTGTTGTGTCGGTCACCTTAACCACACTAGGAGCGCTTGGTGGATTTACTGGTTCTTTACATTTAATCAGCCGTGAGGTGTCACTTGGAGGTCCAACCCCGGCATCATTTTCAGCCATGACTCGGAATTCATATTCATTGCCTTCAGTCAGACCTGTTACCCTGAATCTTGTCTCCGTAATTGGACGTTTGCTGGATACCTTGACCCACCGAATGCTCTTCTTTTCTCGTCTTTCCAGGATATAATGCTTGATTTCACTTTTACCATCAGATTTTGGTCTTGTCCATGTAACTGTAATACTATCACCGGTGACATGGGTGGCGTCTGGGGTACCAGGAGCATCTGCAACAGCTAAAACGTAAAACAGAAAAAATTAAACTCATCTGGAAAATATGAAGAAGGTCTATGACTATAAAAGTACAAACATAAAACATACTGTATTGTATTTGAGCAATCACGGGTTCAGAATCCAGCGGCCTGCCGACACCGAATTTGTTAACTGCGGAGACGCGGAATTGGTACTCGTTTCCAGCAATTAGTTTTGTCGCTGTATACGAATTCCCTTCACATTTATCCTCAACAAGTGCCCAGGAAATTCTGCTGGTCTCACGTTTTTCAATCACGTAATGACTGATAGCTGCGCAGCCATCGTTAGCTGGTACGTCCCACCAGAGAGTGACCTTCTCACCAGTGATGTTTGTGTATCGAATTGGTCCAGTGATCTGTCCTGGTGTGTCTGTAATGGAAACACAAATTAAAGCAATGACATTTCCCGTCTTACAATGAAAAGTATCGTTTTTTTTGTTTTTCCTAAAAAGTACTTTTAAGGAAAATTCAAACCTACCTTGCACTCTCAATGTAATATTTTCCTTCTTGGTGCCTGATGCATTCTTTGCTTCCACGGTATATACGCCCCGATGGTCCCTTGTAGAATCCCTCACAAACATTGAGCTGAATCCGATAGCAGTAGTAATTTCAACACAAAGGAGTTTGTCGATCTCCTTTCCATCCTTGTACCAAGTCACTTGAGGTACTGGGCGACCTTTAATCAAAGCCTTCACTCGAATGTTATCCCCAGACTTGACAGTAAGCCCCTCAAAGTGTTCAGCTCCAAATTCAATTGTTGGGGCAACTAAAGGAAATAAAAAAAAAAACAGAAAATGTAATAGCAATAATATCAAGAACTTGTCTTCATATATCATTTCATACAATGCTTCAGTACTATAAATAAGGGATGTAACTGTTACCCCATTTTTTGATACTCAAAGACATTGCCATTTTATCACTCCCCCATCAAAAGATTAAGAGTTATCAATATGCTGTCCTCGTTTTCAATACAATCCGTACATTTTACTACTATAATAGGTATATAGTAAAAAGAGACTCGACAACCATGGGAAGAAAAGAGGTAATCTTTGTTATTTCTGTGTATACAATGCCAGGCTTATGTATTTTACAATCAATATTTTCAATTAAACAACACAGGGAGAGAGAGAAAGAGATTTCTAACTATATTTCGAGAGTTGGATATAGAGGCATTGAAAGAGTAAGGCGCAGAGATGAAATAGACTGAATTAGGATTAGCTACAGATATGTCTGTTCGATGAGTCTTCACCTGGCTTCATTAAAATGGGAAGACAAAGTACTGCACATCTCTACACCTGAAACACTGTTAGTTCTTCTGCATCATATATTAATGGTTGTATCTGAGTATTAAGTGACTGAGGAAAGACATCGAATTTTCATCAAATCATTCCCTTTGGACACAAGAAAGCTATAAGAGTACTTGGAGGAATCCAACATTGAATACTTACTGCTTTCATCTCTGGTCATAATATATCCTGAAGATTGAGATGGTGGGCTGACAGTGCCGACGGCATTTCTCGCAAGGATTCTAAATTCAAATCGATCTCCTGGGCTGAGTCCTGTGACGGTATACTGGCATTCGCTGACGTCTGTAAAGTTACACCTCAGCCAACGCTCGTTTCCTTGGCGCTTCTCAATGCTGTACGCCACAATCTTGCTGCCTCCGTCGCGAGCTGGCGGGGTCCATTTAAGTGTGACGGTTTCTCTTGTCACATCAATGTAGTCAGGAGTGCCTGGAGGATCTGAAATCAAGTAGGTAGAAGGTTACTCTTCTGTTCATGAAGTAGATACGCCTGTATTGCAGCAATCGCTTATTCTGAGCAATTACTCTCTAGGCTAAATACTTATTCATTTATTAAAAATATTTATGTAGCACGGACTAGCCACATGGGCAAAGGAGTGATTTCTCTTTTCACAGAGTTGGGAAAATCACCTGAATACCTAACAACGGTGGCTAATTGTACTGAGTTGGGCTAGTTGTCCTATTGAGGCCATGTGTCTAAGCCATTAGTGCAATCATTACTCAAGTGGTGAAGGATGTAGTAATGCTACCAAGAGAAAGCAATTCTCCAGCAAGATGGGAATGTGTGAAATGTTTCTTTTGATTCTGTAACCATAAAACAGTGTGCATCTGCTGGCTCTTCCGACACTATTCAGTGTCAAACTGGTAACCAGTGAAGACGTATTTGGATATTACAGCAAATCCCAAACAAAAGTGAGAGTGTGTTTCTTAAATATAGATTTCATCTGTTACTTATTTTCAATTGCTCCCAGTTTGTGTTTTACAAGTAATGTCGCACAGCACTGTTTGGAGAGTTTACCCTTCTATTACTGAGCACAATATACATATTGGCCTAGTCATGGCCCTAAACCCAGACTTGAACTGGATCCATAAATGTTTCACTTAAGTCTATTTGATAGTGAATTTTTATTTTCTATCGTTCGTTGTAGATGGTAAACTCTATTGAGCTGAGCAGTACATTTGCTTTAATATTTTACTTTACCAAGGGTACACTTAATTTTGATGGATACATATTGTTTTTTATTATTATGATAACATTTTGAAATGTGAATTGCCATTCACAGGGAGGAGGCTAGGGGACTTCGCAGATGACCAGTTGCCAAAGATGGGACACACTCCTCTCTGACATGGTTGATTCTCCCAGAGATGAAGAACTAAGAACCGTAAACGCAACATTTTATTTCCCAACCCGGGAACCCTCTGGGCACCCTTTGCCCCTCCTGATCTTCTTCTAGGTTACACTAGAGAATCAACTATATCATAGCCCCCTATTTCCTCCACGCCGCCAACACTCAAACCTGCATACTCCCCTTCTGCAGTCTCGGAGTACAACTCGTTCTTACCCTAGGTCACTCATCCCAGCCCTCCTGTTTGATTTGTTCTTAACTGTTCATTACTCCCCTTCAGGGAGCCTCTGGCATTCATATTTGTCCATCCCAGCGAGGGTAGATGTACACCGCCTCCCCTCTGCTACTATTCTAACCCCAAATTAGTAGCAAATATGCTAGTGTCATACTGAAGAGACACTACCTTAATCCTCTGAACATGATTCACATAATTCAAGCTGCATATGATGGATAATCCTGAACAAACATTTGCACTAAGTGCGCTGTTTATGTACTAAGAAAATGCCAATAAAATGATTTTTTTAAAATGTGAGCTGTAAGAGTTAACTTACCAACAGGCGAAACTGCCAGGGTATGTTTGCTTGGTTCACTGACTGGGCTGAGGCCAACACTGTTTTCAGAAAATACGCGGAACTGGTAATCCAGGCCTTCAATTAGTCCAGTAATCCTGTATTCTCTGTTTGAGATAGGTGTTGTATTTACTCTCTGCCACAGTATGCTATTTCTTTCTTTCTTTTCAACAATAAAGCCAGTTATTTCTGAGCCTCCATCATAAATTGGAGCATCCCACGATATTGACATTCCGTCACAGGTTACATTGTAGACAACTGGTTTACCAGGTGGACCAGGTGGTCTAAATTGGTGTTTTGCGATAACATCAACTGAATTGAGTGGTTGGCTCACTCCGAATCTGTTTTCAGCCCGAACTCTAAACTGATACTCTAGTCCTTTCACAAGGTTGGGTATTTTAAATGTGGTCCTGGCAACACTTGAGCACACCATCTTCCATACAGTTTGAGAAGTTTCACGTTTCTCTATGCTGTAACAAGTAATTTCTCCACCACCGTTATCTTCAGGAGCATCCCAGGAAATGATAATACTGTCAGCTTTGATTTCATCAAATCGCACAGGTCCCTTTGGCTTCGATGGCGGGCCCAGGGTTACTACTGTGAATGCAAATGTTTTCCTGGCGACTCCATTGTCCAGCACCAAGGTGTATTTGCCACCATTTTCTTTCTTCACATTTTTGATACTTAAGCTTACTTTGGTCTCGGCTTTCTTGTATCGAACTTGTTCACTTTCCTTGAGAGGTAAATTGTCCTTTAACCATGATACAGTTGGTCTTGGCTTACCCTTGTAGGGTATGTCTACGTGTACATTGTGCCCAATGCGCACAGGAATTTGCAGTCCAGGTATATCAGAAAGGTCAGCATCAGGTGTTATTACATAATCTTTCACTGTGAGGGGTCCAAGGTTGACAGCATCACTCAACCCTTTTTCATTCTTGGCAGACACCTTGAATTCTACCATAGAAAGCTCTTTGAGTTTCGTGACTTCAAACTCGCATGCTTTGCTGCTGCCTGCTGGCGACCATTCTTGTTCTTCTTTTAGCTTACTTTCAATGATATACTCTGTAACAGAACTGCCACCATCGTAGTCAGGTTTGTTCCACTGTAGAGAAACAGAGGTTTTAGTGGAGTCTTTCATTGCAAGATCCTTAACAGGACCTGGCACTTCAGAAGGCTTCACGGCGTCGGTTGTGTCACAAGGTTCACCCAATCCATTTTCATTTTCAGCAATAACCCGGAAGAAGAATGAAGTCTTCTCTGACAAGTTACTTATCTTGAATGTTGTGTGGGAACATTTCGTTGTGACACCAGACCAAGCTCTCTTAGTAGCATCTCTTTTCTCAATGATGTAATTAGTTACTTCGGCCCCGCCATTAATGAGTGGTGGCTCCCAGGACAGTGTAACATTACCCCGTGAAACATGCTTGATTTGCAATTTCTGGCATGCTCCTGGTGTATCTAGCACCTTAACATTAACAAAAGAGGATTTAGGTTCCCCGACTCCGTTCTCAATTGTCAGGACATATTTCCCTGTGTCTTCACGAGTAACCTTTGAAATGTTAACTAATGTAGAGGATTCTGTGTTCTGGATGTCATATCTTGTGTCATTGCTTATGTTCTTCTCTCCTTTTCTCCAGGTGACGCTTGGTGCAGGCCTTCCTTTGAACGGGATCATTATTTGTACATCTTCGCCCGCTTTGGCTACAAATGAAGTTCTCAGAGCAACATCCAAGTCAATTTCTGGTTCCTCTGCAAAAGGTGAAAAGAGCAATTAGCAAATTAAAACTAAACAATGAAAGATGCACCATAATATTACTATGGATAAATTGCAGTAATATAAATACCAAGTATATCTTTAGCTTGGGCAGGTTCAGTCATTTCGATAGGTTCTCCTTTGCCAGCAGAGTTTACAGCAGACACCCGGAAGAAGTAATTCACTCCAGGCTTAAGGGAAGACACAACATACTCAGTTGTTCTCACTTCTCCCTTGGCACTGACCACAGTCCATTCAACTTCTTCTCCTTCTCTTGTTTCTACTACATAGCTCGTAATGGCGCTGCCTCCGTCGTAGACTGGCTGAGTCCAGCTGAGAGTGATAGATGATTTTGTAGTATCCACAATCTTAAGCTTAATTGGTTGTCCTGGAAAATCTGTAAATTAAATGGTTGTAAGACAACGTGTCATAAAGAAACTTAGAATGCATATGTATAGCTATATGCATGTGTATATATTTAGGTATACTCATGCCCAAATTACATCAAATGATATTGTTAAGTGTCCAAGTTTAGTGATAACTGGTTCCAATTGCAGTAATTAAATGCACTGCTTTTGAGTAGTGTTAGCTGTGTGCCTTAGCTATATGATAGATTCATAAATCACTTGTGATGGGGTAGTCTAATTTATATTAATTCTGCTGTGATGCCGAACTGAGGAGACTTGAAAACGAGGAACACGGCTATTTGTAAACAAGCACTGGCAAAGCCAACAGGTACATGTCTGGTTTTAACATGGCAACACATGTAAACACGGGCTTTCACAAATGCTGTTTGCATGAGTTGCATGAACACATTTTGTTTATCACGCTAAAGCCTGACCTATTAGTTTTGTAAGTGCTGGAAAAGTACCGAAAAATATTGCTTTCTGTACAGATTGCATATTGGAGATAAAACATTGAATGTGGCATGCAGCTTTTCAGATGTACTTTTCAATAGTTTCTCATGCATTCGAATGGAAGCATTTCCTAGAAAGTGGAATGATACACGAAACAACCAATAGTGTGTGGTGTGAAGGTAATACTCCTTTGTGTGCAGCCCACGCCCCACTATTTGTATATTTTAATGAATTGATAACAATATGCCTTGTAGACAGCTGCGTTGTCAGGCCAGACCTAAAAATGGACCTGAACCCCATTGAAACACGTAACCTTGCGGCTCAGCGGCAGATAGGAAGCACCAATATGAATGAGTGGAAGGTAGTTTGATGGCAACACTGTTCTTTTGTGATACAGAGGTTAAGTAAATGCTAATTGTGAAGTTCAAGCCAAGAATGGCATCTGGGAGTTCGCAAAGACAGAAGCAAATTATGAGTTCCTTGTCTCATGCTGTAACCTTCAAAACAGGGCCAACCTTACTCTGCATTAATAAGGGGCTTTGGAAGTATAATTGCAGAAGACATTTTTCCACTTTCATGGCCATTAGGTTTCTCTTAGTTTGTAGGGAAACATTTTAAGCACTATATATGAAACATGACATTAGTGAATTAAAAAGACTTTAAAGATGAGCCAGGATAAGAAACAGGTGAGAATCTTAAAATAGGATGAGAAGTTTATATAGTTTGGGTTTTGATTATCTGTCTAAGTATAATAATGGATCATATAAGCAGTCAATCAAGAACCAGTTCAAACGCACAAAAGTCAGAATACATGACTGTCTACGAAGGCTGGATGGACAACATGTTTACTATCATGAAATTGAGGAGTCTAACATAATACAGCAAAATAAAACCAAAGGCAGAGGAACACGGAAAATATGTTACCCATTACCTATTTATGATAAAATTCCTGTAAAAATGGCTCAGGGTTCCCTATGCTTGAAATTCATAATTTAGAGTAATGATGTCATAGCCATTAACTAATTCCAACAATTCATGGCTTTGGCATCATTACTGTGAGTTGTAGACATGGAAATTCAATGTTATTTGTACAATAACGAAACATTCTTTGCATATGTAAGTATATGTATGTTAGCTTGCACAAAAACTTACCAATAGGATCTGCAGCTTTGTAGAAATCAGATGCTTCAGAGAATGGGCCTTGTCCAGCTGAGTTGACAGCACTTACTCGGAAATGATATTCACTGCCTTCAGTAAGCCCTGTTACCTTTTGTCTGGTGTCCCGGATAGATTCCTTGGTAACCTTGAGCCATCGTAGACTCTTTTTATCACGCTTCTCAAGGAAATACCCGCTTACTTCACTCCCGCCATCTGCGGTGGGCCTCTCCCAGGTGACTGTCATGGAACTCTTGGTCATCATTGTGACTTCTGGGACACTCGGAGGGCCAGGTGTGACTGCAATTAAAATATGAAAATATTAGGGACATATTATAAATGGGATCAGCATACAATCAACAAAAGCACTGGTTTAGAGTTTGCCTGCTTTTCTTACCAAATGCATTCTTGGCGACTACAGGTTCAGATTCTAGGGAATCCCCAATGCCATATTTGTTTACTCCTCGAATGCGGAAAACATATTCATTTCCTTTGATGAGCTTGGTAACGCTAATGAGACACTCTTCAAGTTTTTCAGACACCAAAGACCAAACCACACGACTTGTTTCACGTTTTTCAACAATGTAGTGCGTGACACTAGATCCACCATCATCGGCAGGGGGATCCCACATGAGGGTAATCTTTTCAGCAGTGACTGTCTTGAACTGCACGGGTCCACCTGGAGGTCCTGGTTTGTCTGTTTAAAGGGAAGACAACATTGAATTATTGACCATTTACGTTCAGTGTAGGAGAAGGAGTATTACTTTTCCAGCACTGTGCAATGTTACCCACCTAGTAATTGCACTCTGATGCTTGCTGATGCAGAGCCCAAAGCGTTCTTCAGTTTCAATTCATAACTTCCACTGTTTGCACGAGTTGCGTCTTTGATGAGTACAGAGGCAAACTCTGTTGTACTTTCAAGAGATACTTGAGCACTTGTTACTAACTCCTTGCCGTTTCTGAACCATTCAATTGTTGGCAGAGGCTTGCCAGATATTCCCACTTTAAGTTTGACTGCTGTACCAGCTTTGTACTTCACAACATCTGTGTATTCTGGTGGAAGATCAATTTCAGGTGCACCTTTAAATAAACAGATATCACAAAATTAATACTTGTATATCCCAAATCAGGGACTATACGTTTGGCCTTGCGTGAAAGAAAAAAACAAATTTTAGAAAAAGACACAGTAATACAATTGATGATAAAAATAATACTATTAAAATGATTAAACTCTACTGTATAATGTTGCTTGTGATTCCTTTTTATCACTGTTAAAATGATTATGATCTCATATTTTAAATCATTGAAGGCGGATTTATACAGAGCATTACCACCAAAAGTGATATTTCTGTGCTCTTGTGTGACCTTCTATAGAGTGCTAACCTTTCATTAATACATTTAACATTAAACTCTTAGTAATATTGAGCAAAGAGACAGTGATCTCATTCTAAGATGGCTGCAATTCCAGATTTGGTTTTAAC
Organism: Calotriton arnoldi; assembly: GCA_963921515.1. Taxonomy (NCBI): domain Eukaryota; kingdom Metazoa; phylum Chordata; class Amphibia; order Caudata; family Salamandridae; genus Calotriton; species Calotriton arnoldi. The sequence goes on along the minus strand of CAWUFW010000128.1, from coordinate 1,526,023 downwards.
AGAATTTATCGGCTGAAATTTCCAAATTAATGGGAAAATCACGACTCTTGTTTTGACCTGGGCATTTCATTGGTTAGAAGGAGGCGAAATGTCTGGGTGAAAACACTCATTGCATTGAGGAAAAACCTGCAGGATTTATTTCTGAAATATTTGTTCCTTTTGTTCTTACCCATTTGTCAGAGGCTGGCTCTTCATGGGCCATATAGTCTGCATTAAAGAATTACTGATATGTGCAATATCTGTCCTGCTTGGTGCTGGAATAACACTGCCAGACTCAAGCGTCATTCATAGTCATGCTGTTTTGAGTTTTTCAATGTAAAAAACAATACAAACCTTCATCAACAGTAGAAAACTGTTAATTGTGAATAGCTTCAAAATGAGGAATGCTTACCATAGGTATCGAGGCAAGTGACAGGTCCCAAAACATCCGATGGATTGCTAGTCGAGCCAACGGCATTTTTAGCAAATACTCTAAACTCATATTGAGAACTTTGAGTCAAACCAGAGACACTGAATTGGGTCTCAATGACATTAGTGAAGCTGGCCTTTGTCCACCTTCCGTTTGGAAGATCACGCTTCTCAACAATGTACCCAGTGATCTTGCTTCCTCCATCATATGCTGGATTCTGCCAGGAGAGGTTAACGGAATTCTTTGTAATGTCTGTGACACGGACGTTCCTTGGTGGTTCTGTGAGAAAAGCAAAAACAATTATGCACTAATTATACAGTTTATGCATTCATATATAGGCGTTCAGAAAATGTCCATTACTGTCCTACACTTTTTTCCAGAAACGAACATGTCACTTAGTCTGACACAAAAGTCCTCTTGAGCCCCTAGGAAAAAGCTTACTGAGAAAGAGATGGATTTCCAACTTAGTGCATTGATTTATTCTTGAACAAATCTAAAATCTATTTTTTATGACTCCACTGACTGTGTCTATTTTGATTATTTTACCAAACTGTATAGTTAAAATAAAAATACTTCACTGTTTTACAATTCTGACTTCTGGACTGTAGTAAGATTTTCAGAGCATTTAAGAACTTTTGATGCCCAGCACCTGCAGTCCAACACCGTGTTGTTGTTGATTGCAGTCTACATGGATTGTATAAATAGAAAAGAAAGATGATTTCTAATATATATTGCATTGCTTTCCTTACCATGTCACGTGGCTAATTAGGACAGCCATATTGACACCTGGTGACTGTGGTGGAAACTACATAACAGATAAAAATGATGGACTATGTTTTGTTAGATTTGCATTTGGTACCCTCTGATTTTACTGCCTTTAGCACATAGTTAATTTTATATTAATCAGTTTTTAGCTGTATAATTAAAAATTACAAATGGAGCTGACTAGAAATAAACATATCTTCAGTAGCTTATTGACTAAAACAACTTTGATCTAAAATTTGCTTTATAATAGTCATCATTCATGTGTAGAGTAGATTGATGCGTTTATTCCCCTGTCATGGTCCACCAGTTTTCGTTGAAATCAAAATTACACTGAAAGGTATAAATAATTAGCTTTGATTACTTACCACAAGCATCGATGGCAAGCACTTGATCAGAAGTATGGCTGGCCTTTCCAATACCAGCAGCGTTTTCGGCATACACTCTGAATTCATATATCAGTCCAGCGCTGATGTTTGTAACTTTGAAATGAGTTGTGCGTATTATGGTCTTGTTGACTTTTTGCCATAGAATGCTGTTTCTGTCTTTCATTTCTAAATGATATCCAATTACAGTATTGCCACCATTGGACACAGGTTCATGCCAGCCAACTGAAATGCTTTCACGGGTAACCAAGTTGACCCACGGTGTTGATGGAGGGCCAGGTATTGCTAAATGAAAAAAAAACCAACCATGAGCAATCTAGGTGTATATATATATATACTGCAAGCTGAATTTATAAATAAAATTGCTGACTTACTGTATGGCAGCTTCATCGTCACAGACTGAGAATCAATATAATCACTAATACCAAAGCGATTTTCTGCCTTGATACGGAACTGGTATTCTTCTCCTTTGGTTAGTTTCATTACTTTAATAGTGCTTCTTGCAACCGTGGCAGACACCTCTGACCAGGCAGCAGTGCTTGTTTCTCTCTTCAGGACAATGTAGTTGGTAACTTGACTTCCACCATCATAAGCTGGTGGGTCCCATGTGAGAACTACACTTTCTTCGGTAATGTCACTAATGACGACAGGACCAACTGGCGGGCCAGGCCTGTCTAGTACTATAATTTTGATGAGAGCTTTAGTTGTTCCACTGGAATTAGAAGCAGTAATTTCATAGATTCCTGCATCTGCTGCAACACTTTCTTTAAGATTAACAATGATGCTTTCAGCAGTGGTTTCTGTGTTGAATCGGAGAGTAGATTTCACAGTAATACCTTCCTTAGATAATGTTATCTTTGGCAATGGTTTTCCAGAAATTGGAATATCAACTTTAAGATTTGATCCTGCTCGCACGTATAGAGTATTATGTGGGAAGTTCTTCATATCAATCTCTGGTGATTCTGTAAAAACATTTTAAAGAAAATGCATAAGTTTTTGTTAAATATCATACATTATATGAGAGAAAGAATACAGGACATTTAAAAGTACCTAGCTGTTCTTTAATTGTAACAGGCAGCAGAAGTTCCTTGGGTTCACTCAGTCCAGCTTGGTTTTGCGCGAAAACACGGAAGAAATAGTCAACATTCTCCTTAAGACCACGTACAATGTGATGAGTTGTCTTCACATCTGCACATTTAACCCAGTTCTGTTGTCCTTTTTCAAGAGCTTCAATGCGGTAACTTACGATCCTGCTTCCACCATCGTGTTCTGGCTTCAACCAACTTAAAGATGCACTGTCTTTGGTAACATTAGTGACCCCAAGTTTTTCTGGAGGGCTAGGTTTTTCTGGAAAAGAATGCAGAATTGTAATTAGCAAAATCTTTCTATTCGAGGAAGGAAATCACATTTCCACAGGTCCTTTAATGTTAGCAGTATTATCTAAATGGTATTAAACGTTTTGTTGGTGAATAGCAAGAAGCACAATGTTAACACTAGAATGTATGTTCACACCAGTAGTTAAAACTGAAATGCACAGACAGTTATGAGCAAAATAAATACTTTTACGTTAAAGCATGCATTGGGCTAATCCTATTTTAATTGTTAAGATATGGTAATTTAAATCATTTCATACTGATACATTGTTTAAAACATGCTTCTGTTATGCAAAGGGGTGAATTTACGATGAACTTAAACTGTAATGGCTGTAATTTAAGTGATGTTACTTGTGATGTCTTATCCATTACGTTGGCATTCCTATTACACACATTACATGCTGTCTGCAACATATGTACACATACCTGTGACCTTAACACCTTCTTTCGTCTCACATGGTACTCCAACACCAAATTCATTTTCTCCTGAGATTCTGAAGTAGTAAACAGCACCTTCTTGAAGATTGGCAATCTTGTAGGTGAGGCGATGACAGTTGTTGGTCACAGTAACCCAGGCTTTCTTGCTAGCTTCTCGTTTTTCAATATGATAATTCTTAACAGGTGCACCACCATCATTTTCAGGAACATCCCAAGACAAAGAGACAGATTCTTTAGTTACCTCTTTCACAGTGATATTTGATGTGGGACCAGGAGAGTCGAGAACTTTTACGACTAGTGTCAATGAAGCAGTGCTGAGAATATTTTGCAATGTTACAGTGTATTTGCCAGAATCATTTCTTGTTGCCTTTTCTATGGTCAGAGATGTTTTAGAACTTGATGAATCAATACTTGCTCTTGTACGAAGGTCAGTGTCTGGTTTGCTCCATAGAACATTGGGCACTGGTTTTCCTCGGAAAGGCACAGTCATTGTAAATGACCCACCAGCTTTTACAATTAATGTTTTACGCATTTCACTGTCAATGTCAAATACAGGCTCTTCTTCCCTTTCCTTTGCTACTTGTGGTTCAGAAATTTCACTTGGATCACTAGGGCCAACTTTGTTAATTGATCTGACTCTGAAGACATATTCTGATCCCGATGTTAATCCGATAACAGTGTACTCTGTACTTCTTACATTTGCAACAGCAGTCAACCATTCAGTGTCTTCCACTTTCTTATATTCTACTGTATATGCAGTGACTGGAGAACCTCCATCAAACAATGGTTTTGCCCATGCAATTGTTACAGTTGTCTTTGTTGAATCTGCAATCTTTGGTTTAGATGGAGCTGATGGTAAGAATATTGGATCTTCAGCACGTACCAATGGCGAGCAGTCACTAGGGGGACTGAGACCTGCAGCATTTTCTGCATAGACACGATATTCATATTCACATCCTTCTCGGAGACCAGAAGATTTTACTCTTAGGTCATAGACTGGTTTTTTGTTTACACGCATCCATCGTAGACTACTCTTTTCACGTCTTTCAATTACATAGCCAGCAATTTCACTTCCTCCATCACTTTCAGGCCTAGCCCAGCAGAGAGTCATGGCCTCTTTTGTGACACTGGTGATCTCTATAGATTTAGGAGCAATTGGTACTGTAAATGGATTTTGGGCCTTTACTGGTTCACTCTCCAAAGGCTCGCCAACACCATATTTGTTAACACCCATGACTCTAAAGATGTATTCATTGCCATTAAGTAGTTTTGTTACTTTACAGGATGTCGTCCTAAGTTCTCCCTCACAGAGGGTCCATGCAAGTCGACTTGTTTCTCGTTTTTCTACAATGTAGTAGTCAATTTCTGCACCACCATTTTCTTGAGGAGGGCCCCAGGATAGTGTGCACTTCTCAGAGGTTACACCAGCTACTTGCAATGGTCCTGCAGATGGCCCTGGTCTATCTAGAACCTTGCAATTTACAGCTAACGATCTTGTACCTGCAACATTCTGAAGTGTTAATACGTATTGTCCACTATCACGTCTAATGCAGTCTTTAACAATGAGAAGTGTTGTGTTATCTGTTGACTGTATTTCTATTCTTGCCTTTTCTTCAATTTCCTTACCATCCTTTGTCCATGAAATTACAGGCAATGGTCTTCCTGCAATGTCTGCATTGATTTTCAAGATCTCCCCAGCTTTCACAACAACAACATCCCTGAATTTGACATCCATCATAATCCTTGGAGCATCAACATCATCTTTTACTGTAATAGGTCCTGTTGAATCAGAAGGCTCACTAAACAATCCAGCTGCATTCTTTGCAATGACACGGAATTCATACCGCTGCTCTTCTGTAAGTCCAGTTACGTCAAAGTAGGTTTCTTGAATGTTGGTGAAATTACACTTCAGCCAACGGCCTTCGGGCAGTTCTTTGCGCTCAATGATATATCCTGTGATTTTAGCTCCACCATCGTATTCTGGCTTGGCCCAAGACAGTGAGACCGATGTTCTGGTAATGTTTGTTACTTCAGGTTGACCAGGAGCATCACAAGGATCTCTGGCAGCAACAGGTTCGCATGATTTGCTACATTTACCAATACCTGCTATGTTTTCAGCATAGACACGATATTCATACATAAGTCCTTCTTCCAGACCGACAACCTTCATTTGCGTGTCTGTTAACAAAGTTTTGTTGACCTTAGTCCAAAGAATGCTACTTCTTTCTTTTCGTTCTAAGTGATAACCTATGACTTGACTTCCACCATCATTAACTGGTATCTGCCAGTTTACAATCATGAAAGCTTTAGTTGCATGTACAACATGGGGCGTTCCAGGTGGACCGGGTGGTTTAAATGGATACTGTGCAATGACAGGTGAAGATTCAGCATAGTGGCTCTTACCATACCGGTTTTCTGCAGAAATGCGGAATTGATATTCAGAACCTGTTGTTAGGCGTGCCACCTTAATTGATGTTCTTGCAACTGTAGCAGATACTAATTCCCATGTTGTGGTTGTAGTGTCTCTCTTTTCAACAATGTAGTTGTTAATATGGCAGCCACCATCATATTCTGGAGGATCCCAAGATAGTGATATATTATCTGCACTGACATCATCTATACGAATATGTCCAGGAGCTCCTGGCCTGTCAAGAACTATCACACCAATAGAGGCTGCTGTTGAACCAGCACTGTTTGAAACACATAATTCATACTTTCCAACATCTTCGCGTGATGCCTCTTTAATAGAGAGAAGTGTTGAAGTCTTTGATGTTTCAACATTGACTCTAGTGGTTTCTTTCAATGCTTGCCCATCTTTCTTCCAGGTTACAGCTGGGAATGGCCTTCCTCGAATAGGCACATCAATTTTGAGATTATCTCCAGCTTTGACACTGAATGTATTGAAGAGGAGTTCAATAGAAGGTTGAATTTCAATATCCTTTGCCACTACAGGCACACCAAGCTGCCTTGGATCACTTCTTCCTTTTTCATTGACAGCAGCAACTCTGAATGTGTATTCTTCTCCCATTGTAAGGCCTGATATTGTTGCTTCAAGTGCTTTCACTTGGGTGCAAGTGCTCCACTTTTCACTGCCTTTAGTCTGCATCTCCACTACGTACCCAGTAATTTTACTACCACCATCACTTTCTGGTTTTTCCCAAGTGATGGTAGCAGAGTTACGTGTGACATCTACAAGACTTACTCTTCCAGGAGGCAGGGGTGCCTCTGACACTTTTACTGGATCTGCTGTTTCAGCTGGCAAACCAACACCATATTCGTTGGCAGCTAAGACACGGAAATAATAGATTCCTCCTTCTTGCAGTTGTTCAGCTTTGAATGTATTCTTTGTGCAATTGTTTGTAATTGTAGCATATGCCTTCCTTGTCGACTCACGTTTTTCGACAATGTAGTTTGTAATTTTAGCCCCACCATCAATAAGAGGGGGTTCCCAAGATAATATAACGGAATTCTTCCTTATTTCTTTAACAATAAAGTTCACTGGAGCACTTGGTGAATCTAGTATTCTCACATTAACAAATGCTGATTTTGAGCCACTATTATTTTCTAAAGTCAAATTGTATTTGCCACTGTCAAATCTATTGACATTATCAATGACCAACATAGTATATGAACTTGTAACTTCGATTTGAGCTCTTTCACTTAACTTGCCTTCTGCTTTTTCCCATTTGACTTCAGGTTCAGGTCTGCCTTTGGTGGTTACAAACAAGCGCAAAGTGCCACCAGCTCTAACAGAGACAACTTTTCTTAGATCAGCATCAAGTTCGATCTCAGGAGGTTCTATTTTTTCAGCTGCAAGTACTGTGCCAGGTAGTAGTGCAGGCTCTCCAACTCCTTCTGCATTTATAGCGCATATGCGGAAGTTGTATTCAGTATTTTCTTTAAGTTTTGTTGCAGTAAACTGTTTTGCCTGAAGTCCTGTTGGTGGTGTGCAGGCTATCCAGTCGTCGGATGAAGCTTCTTTAAATTCTACAAGATATCCTTTTACTTCAGCACCACCGTCATAAATGGGCTTGTTCCATGCAAGAGATACGGATGATCTTGAAGTGTCAGTTACCTTTGCATTGCTTGGCGGCCCTGGTGGATATGTAGCATCACATGCACGGTACAAAACAGATGGCTCACTTAGTTCACCTACACCTGCAGCATTTTCAGCAGCTACTCTAAATTCATAGAAATGCCCTTCTGTGAGTCCAGTTACTCTGAATCTCAAATCTGTCAGTCTCTTCTTGTTGCACTTTGTCCATCTTATGCCGTCTTTGTCACGTTTTTCAAGTATGTATCCCTCAATCTCCGCCCCACCATTATCTTCGGGTCGTCCCCAAGTGACAACCATTGAGTCCTTTGTAATTGCTGTAACTTCAGGTACTGAAGGGGCAGATGGTTGTTTGAATGGATTACATGCTAAAACTGGCTCAGATTCTATTGGTTCCCCAATTCCAAATTTGTTCACAGCCATCACACGGAATATATATTCATTACCTGGAAGGAGTTTGGTTACTTTGTGACTCAGAGCTTGAACATCAGAGGCAACTTGTGTCCAGGAGAGTCTGCTTGTCTCCCTTTTCTCAATTATGTAATGGGAAATGTTAGCGCCGCCATCTTGAGATGGTGGACCCCATGACAGGTAGCATTTTTCTGCAGTAACTCCTTGCACTTTCAAAGGGCCTTCTGGAGGACCTGGTCTGTCAAGAACCTTTACTGTTATTGGTATAGATTTTGTACCACCAACATTGCTCAAGTTAAGAATATATTGTCCTCCATCAATCCTTGTACAATCTTTAACTGTAAGAGCTGTTTTTTGGATGGTGGATTTAATTTCATGTCTTGCAGCTGTTCCCTCAAGTTCTTTTCCGTCTTTTGACCATGTTACTTCAGGGATGGGTTTACCGTGGATGTCAGCTTCTAGAACAAAGGTGTCTCCTGCATTAACGACAATTACATCTTTATATTTTGGATCAAGTGAAGCTCTTGGTGCATCAATCTCATCTCGGGCTGTGATTGGGCCAGTACTTTCTGATGGCTCACTAAAGTTACCAGCTGCATTTCTTGCAATTACTCTGAATTCATATCTCTGATCCTCAACAAGGCCTGTTGCTACAAATTCAGTTTCCAGTACATTTGTAAAGCTGGCTTTCATCCAGCGACCTTCAGGGAGCTCTTTCTTTTCTACAATATATCCAGTTATTTTACTACCACCATCATATTCAGGCTTTGTCCACTTCAGTGTCACATAATTTCTTGTTATAACAATGGCTTCTGGGCATCCTGGAGGGTCACAGGGATCACGTGCCACATAACACTCAGACACTTTGCTAGGTTTACCAATGCCAACAATGTTTTCAGCATAAACTCTGAATTCATACTCCAAGCCTTCTTCTAGCCCATTTGTTTTCAGTCTTGTGTCCTGAATGAGAGTTTTGTTTAATTTTCCCCAAAGAATGCTATTTTTCTCTTTGCGCTCTACATGGTAACCAAGGACCTTGCTTCCTCCATCGTTCACTGGCTCATTCCATTGCACAACCATGTGATCTTTTGACAGAGATGTTACAAAAGGAGTACCTGGGGGACCAGGTTCCTTAAATGGATATTGAACAATAACTGCAGAAGAATCCAATGAAGTACTCTTTCCATATCTATTTTCAGCAAAGATTCTGAATTGGTATTCAGACCCAGTCGTCAGCTTTGTTGCCTTGATTGTTGTTCTGGCAACTGTTGAAGACACGGTCTGCCAGGATGTGGTAGTAGTATCACGCTTTTCTACTATGTAGTTATTTATTTGGCACCCTCCGGTATATTCTGGTGCTTCCCATGAGAAGATAACATAGTTTGAGCTAACTTCATCAAAACGAACTGGTCCTCGTGGTGGACCAGGTTTATCTAGCACAATAATACTAATGTTCTCTGTGACAGAGCCACCGGGGTTTGTTGCAGTCACTGTATATTTGCCAAAATCATCCTTGCTGCTCTCTTTTATGTGTAAGATAGTTGCTGTTGGTGTATCTTCAACATTGACTCTGGTTGTTTGCTTCAGAGATTGCTCGTCTTTTGTCCAGGTTATTTTTGGTCTGGGTCTTCCAAAAACTGGTATTTCTACTTTAAGATCCTCACCAGCCTGTATATTGTATGTATTGAACATAAGTTTGAAACTTGGCTCAATGGTAAGATCTTTAGCTATGACAGGGATGGCCAGGGCCCTTGGGTCACTCTTTCCCTTTTCATTGTATGCAATCACCCGGAACAGATATTCTTGACCTGAGCTTAAGCCAGAGACAACAGCACTACAAGTCTTTGTTTCAGTTACAGTGTTCCATTTATCTGTTCCTTTTGGCTGCATTTCGACTAAGTATCCTATAAGTCTACTTCCTCCATCGTGTTCAGGTTTTTCCCAGATGAGCGATGCACTTCTTTGGGTAACGTCAGTAAGTGTAACTTTGCCTGGTGGTAATGGAACCTCGGAAGCTTTCACTGCATCTAATGTTTCTACTGGGACTCCAACACCAAATTCGTTTTCAGCCATTACTCTGAAGTAATAAATTGCACCTTCTATCAGGTTTTCAACTTTGAAGCTTGTTTTGCTGCACTTGGTAGTAACATTGGCAAAGGCTTTTCTGGTTGATTCACGCTTATCAATTACATAGTTCTTTATCTTTGCTCCTCCATCTATGGAAGGTGGTTCCCATGTTAATGTGATACAGTCTTTCCTTATATCTTTCACAAGCAAATTATGTGGTGGGCCTGGTGTGTCAAGGACCTTTACTGTCACAAAAGCAGATTTTGAACCACTGCTGTTTTCTAACTTGAGAACATATTTTCCAGCATCATTTCTGTCACAGTTATCTATTGACAACTGGGTGTAGTTGGGGCCTTTTTCTATCTGTGACTTATCAGACAGTTCGCCCTCCTCTCGAGACCAGCTAATTTCAGGTGCGGGTCTACCCTTAAATGGAATGTGAATCTTTACGTTACCACCTGCTCTGACTAGTATTCCTTTTCTTAATTCTGAATCAAGATCTAGCTCAGGCGGTTCAAGTTTGTCTTCTGGTTTAACTGTTCCAAGAACCGAAGCAGCTTCACCCACACCAATTTTGTTTATAGCACAAATTCGAATTTGATATTCTTGATGTTCAATTAGGTTTTTAATTTCATATCGATTGACTTGTAATCCAGTCTGTGGAGTGCACATTATCCACTCTTCTTCCTCTGCTTTACATATTTCTACAATGTAGCCTTGGATGTCGCTGCCTCCATCATAAATAGGCTTGCCCCACACAAGGGCGATTGAATTTTTGGAAGTGTCAACAACATGAGGATTAGTAGGAGGCCCAGGTTTAAACATAGGGTCACAGGCTTTATAATAAATTGAAGGTGGACTTGCTTTTCCAACTCCAGCTGCATTTTCTGCTGATACTTGGAATTCATATTCGTGGTCTTCTGTTAATCCTGTGACTCTAAACCGCAAATCGGTGACTCTGCGTTTGTTACATTTTGTCCATCGAATTCCTGCCCTGTCCCTCTTTTCAACTATATAACCAATAATTTCACTTCCACCATCGCTATCTGGTCGAGTCCAGCAGACAGTCATTGAGTCTTTGGCAATGTTGGTTACTTCTAATGCCTTAGGGGCACCAGGAAGCACAAATGGATTTTTCATCAGCACTGGGGAAGACTCCAAAGGTTCACCAACACCATACTTGTTGACAGCCATTATACGGAAAATGTATTCATTGCCTTCCAAAAGTTTTGTTACTTTCAGCATTGTGGCGACTGCATCAGGTGAAACAACAGTCCAAGCAAGGCGACTTGTTTCTCTCTTCTCAATTATGTAATGGGAAATGTCACTACCGCCATCATGTTGAGGGGGATTCCATGCCAGTGAACACTTATCACAAGTAATTCCAGTAACTTGAATAGTTCCTTCTGGTGGCCCTGGTCTGTCCAAAACTTTCACATTTATTGGAACTGACTTTGTGCCTGCTACATTGGAAACCTGTAGGATATACTGTCCACCATCAACTCTAATGGCATCCTTGACAACAATCAAAGCTCTAAAATCTGTGTTCTTTATCTCATATCTGGCAGAGTCCTCAATTTCCCTATCTCCCTTGAACCACTGGATGCTAGGAATAGGCTTTCCATGAACATCCGCTTCGAGTTTAAAGATTTCTCCTGCATTGACAATGATTGTGTCTTTGTAATTTGGATCCATGGAAACTCTTGGAGGCTCTACTTCATCCTTTACTGTTATAGGACCTGTGCTATCGGAAGGCTTGCTAAATGTACCAGCTGCATTCCTAGCAATGACTCTGAAATCATATTTCTCATCCTCTGTCAGCCCTGTAACAGTAAACTGAGTTTCAATTACATTTGTAAAGCTTGCTTTCATCCAGCGACCCTCGGGTAGATCTCTTTTCTCTACTATGTAACCTGTGATCATGCTTCCACCATCATATTCAGGCTTGGCCCACCCTAAAGTAACAGCATTTCGTGTTATGATCAACGGTTCTGGGCACCCGGGAGGATCGCATGGATCACGAGCTACATAACACTCTGAAACTTTGCTTGCTTTGCCAGTGCCAACAATATTTTCAGCATATACTCTAAATTCATATTCAATACCTTCTTCAAGGTTACTTGTCTTGAAACATGTGTCTTGAATAATGGTTTTGTTAATCTTCGTCCACATAATGCTGTTTCTTTCTTTTCTTTCAAGATGGTAGCCCAAAACCTTGCTTCCACCATCAATAATTGGCTCATGCCATTGTACAATCATGCTTTCTTTTGTAATAGACTTGGCAGCTGGTGTGCCAGGAGGGCCTGGTTCCTTATAAGGATACTGAGCTACTATTGCTGCAGATTCCAAGGCAAAGCTGCGGCCATATCGGTTTTCAGCAAATATTTTGAATTGATATTCTGTTCCAGTCTTTAGTTTAGATACTTTCAGTGTAGTTCTTGCAATTGTTGCAGAAACAGTTTCCCATACTGTTGTTGTTGTGTCCCTCTTTTCAACAATGTAATTAGTGATCTGGCAACCACCGGTATATGTTGGAGGGCTCCATGATAATGTAATACTTTCAGCACTCACTTCATCAAATTTTACAGGGCCACTTGGTGGATCTGGTTTGTCTAGAGTTATAACTTCAATAGATGCAACTTTCTGCCCTATAATATTAGCCACTGTTATTCCATACATGCCAGAATCGTCTTTCGTAGTTTCTTTAATGTTTAATACTGTGAGGCTAGCCGAATCAGTGACATTAACTCTTGTGGTTTGTTTAAGAGCCTGACCATCTTTTGTCCACGACACTGTTGGCTTTGGTCGTCCTGAAACTGGTATTTCCACTTTCAAATCATGTCCCACTTGAACACTGTAACTACTGAAAACAGGTCTTACGTCTGGTTCAATTACCAGGTCCTTGGCGACCACTGGAACTGCAAGAGATCTTGGATCACTTTTGCCTTTTTCATTTACAGCTATTACTCTAAAGAGATATTCTCCTCCTTGTGCTAAGTTAGTAATGATTGCTTCAAGTGCCTTGACACGTACACTTTCTGACCATTTATCACTGCCTTTGGCTTGCATTTCTACAATATATTGAATTATTTTGCTGCCACCATCATGTTCAGGTTTCTCCCAGGATAGAGACACACTGTTCCTTGTAACATCAACAACAGTTATTTTTCCTGGAGGTTGTGGAACTTCAGATACTTTAACTGGGTCAGATGTTTCTGCAGGAACACCAATTCCATATTCATTCTCAGCAGTCACCCTAAAGTAGTAATTGCATCCCTCTTGAAGCTGGTCTACTTTCCAGGAGGTTTTATGACAGTTTGTTGCCACTGCAGCATATGCTTTTCTTGTGGTTTCCCTTTTTTCAATAATATAGTTCTTTATTTTTGCTCCACCATCCAACACTGGGGGCTCCCATGTAAGTGTTACTGATTCTTTAGTGATCTCCTTCACTTTAAGATTAACTGGTGAGCTTGGTGTGTCCAGAACCCTCACACTTATAAAGGCAGACTTGGTTCCACTACTGTTTTCTAAAGTTAGATTGTATTTTCCTGAATCAAACCGATTCACATTGTCAAGTACAAGTGTTGTAAAACTGCTAGTAACATCGATCTGAGCAGCATCTCTGATCTCCCCATCAGCCTTTGACCATTTCACCTCAGGTGCAGGACGTCCACGAATAGGGATAAACAATCTTAGTGAACCTCCAGCCCTCACGTTCACAATTTTTCTCAACTCTGGATCAAGATCAAGATCTGGCGTTTCAAGTTTCTCTTCAACAATGATAGAAGCGGGGACATCTGCATGGTCTCCAACACCAGCCTTATTTACAGCACATACACGGAATTTATATTCATGTTTCTCTACCAACTTTTCAATTTCAATGCGTGTTTCTTTGATGCCAGTTGCTGGTGTACACATTGACCATTCATCTGCACTTACATCACATTTTTCAACGATGTATCCTTGTACTTCAGACCCACCATCATATATCGGTTTTCCCCATGAAAGAAAAACTGATGACCTTGTGACATCAATAGCTCTAGGATTATTAGGAGGCCCTGGCTTGTAAATAGGGTCGCATGCCTTATAGAAAATTGAGGATGGGCTAGGTTCACTCATGCCAGCAGCATTTTCAGCAGATACTCTGAATTCATAATGATGAGATTCGATAAGCCCAGTTACTCTAAAACGTAATTCACTGACCAATCGTTTGTTGCATCTGGTCCATCTGATACCTTCTTTATCTCGTTTTTCAACAACATAGCCATTTATTTCACTGCCACCATCAGACTGTGGTCTTTCCCACACAACAATCATGGAATCTTTAGTAACTGCTGTGACTTCAGGAGCCCTGGGTGGAAGTGGTACAACAAAGGGATTCTTTGCAACTACTGGTTCAGATTCAAGGGGCTCACCCACTCCATATTTGTTGACAGACATTATGCGGAAGATGTATTCATTTCCTTCCAAAAGTTTGGTAACCTTGCAACTTAGTGTTTGTACATTAGAGTCTACCACAGTCCATACTAAACGACTAGTTTCTCTTCTTTCAACAATGTAATGTGAAATATCACTTCCACCATCTTGAAGTGGGGGTTTCCAAGCTAAGGTGCACTTTTCTGCTGTTATTCCGGTCACAGCAATAGGCCCTTCAGGTGGTCCTGGTCTATCAAGAACCTTCACGCTGACAGTTGCTGATTTTTCACCTGCTACATTTTTCAACAGCAGTGTGTACTGACCACTATCCACACGTATTGCTTCCTTCACACTAATACTTGTGGTAAAATTTGTGCTCTTTATTTCTAAACGGGCAGAATTTGCAAGCTCTTGATCACCTTTCAGCCACTGAATGGAAGGTATAGGTTTACCAAAGACATCAGCATCAATTTTGAATGATTCACCAGCATTCAGTACAATTGTTTCTTTGTATTGTGGATCCATGCTTATACGAGGAGGATCTACTTCATCCCTTGCTGTTATAGGGCCTGTGCTTTCTGATGGTTCACTAAAAACACCTGCAGCATTTCTTGCTATAACTCGGAACTCATATCTCTGGTCTTCCACTAAACCTGTTACTGCAAATTGGGTCTCAATTACATTTGTGAAACTTGCTTTCATCCACCGGCCTTCTGGCAACTCTTTCTTTTCAACGAAGTAGCCTGTTATCTTGCTGCCCCCATCATATTCAGGTTTTGTCCACTGAATTGTTACTGCATTTCTTGTCACAAGAATAGCTTCTGGGCGACCTGGAGGATCACATGGATCACGTGCCACAACACATTCTGACACTTTGCTGGGCTTTCCAATGCCTACGATATTCTCTGCATAAACTCTGAATTCATATTCAATTCCTTCTTCAAGACCAGTTGTTTTGAACCTTGTGTCTTGAATGATTGCCTTGTTTAATTTAACCCAAAGGATGCTGTTTCTTTCCTTGCGCTCCAAATGGTAGCCAATGACTCTGCTACCACCATCATTGACTGGTTCATTCCACTGTACAATCATGCTGTCTTTTGTGACATGTGATACAAAAGGTGTTCCTGGATTCCCTGGGACTTTATATGGATATTGGGCTATTACAGAATCTGAAGCAAGATATCCACTTTTGCCATATCTGTTCTCAGCTGAAATTCTAAACTGATATTCACATCCAGTCTTGAGTCTGGTTGCTTTTATGGTTGTCCGTGCAACAGTTGCTGACACAACCTGCCAGACTGTTGTTGAAGTGTCTCTTTTTTCGACAATGTAGTTGTTTATAGAGCTTCCTCCATCATATTGTGGTGGTTCCCAGGAAATGGTGATGCTATCAGCTGTGACTTCATCTAACTTAACAGGTCCTGTAGGAGGACCTGGTTTGTCAAGGACAACAATGTTAAGATTTTCAGATGCTTCCCCTGCTGTGTTGGCAAGTTTCACAGTATATTGCCCTACATCTTCTTTAGAGGCTTCCTTTATGGTAAGTAGTGAATTACTGTCTGTGTTCTCTGCATTTACTCTAGTAGTCTGTTTTAGTGGCAGATTGTCTTTATGCCATACAACAGTTGGTTTTGGTCGTGCTATGAATGGTACGTCAACCTTCAGGTCTTCCCCTGCAAGCACACTGAATGTGGTAAATAGCAATTTAAATGTGGGTGCAATCACAAGGTCTTTTGCAATAACTGGTACTCCTAACTGTCGAGGATCACTAATACCCTTCTCATTCTGAGCAGAAACACGGAACATATATTCTTCACCTTGAGTTAGTCCAGATATAGTGGCTTCTGTAACCTTCACGGTGGCACAGTTTGTCCATTTGTCGCTTCCTTTACTCTGCATCTCCACAATATAGCCTAGAATTCTACTGCCTCCATCATGTTCCGGTTTTTCCCAGGATAAAGTAACACTTTTTCTTGTTACATCTACCAAGGTTATTTTGCCTGGAGGGAGTGGTTTTTCAGAAACTTTTACAGACTCTGATGTTTCAACTGGGAGGCCTACACCATATTCGTTTTCAGCCAGAACTCTGAAGTAATAGTTGCAACCTTCCTGCAATTGATCAACTTTCCAGCTAGTTTTGTGACAATTTGCAACAACTGTTGAGTATGCTTTCCTGGTAGACTCACGTTTTTCGACAATATAGTTCTTTATTTTTGACCCTCCATCTATGAGTGGAGGCTCCCATGTTAGTGTAACAGATGCTTTAGTAATTTCTTTAATTTTCAAATCTTGTGGTGCTCCAGGAGTATCAAGCACTCTAACATTCACAAATGCTGATTTGCTTCCTGAGCTATTTTCTATTGTGAGCATATACTTTCCACTGTCGAATCGATTCACATTTTCAACAACGAGCAGGGAGTATGAGCTTGTTGATTCAATAGAGGCTCTTTCTAATGGTTCTCCAGTTTCTCTTGTCCATTTCACTTCAGGTGCAGGCCTTCCTTTAATTGGAACAAATAATCTCAAAGTGCAGCAAGCTCTAATGCTAACAACCTTACGAAGTTCTGCATCCAACTCTATTTCAGGAGGCAACATTCTTTCTTCAGCCTTTGGTGAGCCAGGTACAAGAGCAACTTCACCAACACCTTCAGAATTCAGGGCATATATCTGGATTTTATACTCCTGGTTCTCTTTGAGACCAGTAATAGTAAATGATGTAGCTTTCAGTCCTGCTTGTGGAGTTACAATTTTCCATTCATCTTCTTCTGGGAGAGCTATTTCAACCATGTAACCTGTGATTTCTGACCCACCATCATATACTGGTTTATTCCAAGCTATTGTTATCGATGATTTACTGGTATCCAGTACTCGAGGGTTTCCAGGAGGTCCAGGCTTAAAGACTGTGTCACAAGCTTTGTAGAAGGGACTACAAGCGCTTGGTTTACTAATTCCAGCAGCATTTTCAGCCATTATTCTGAATTCATATTCATGACCATCTGTCAGTCCAGAGACTTTGTAACGTAAGTCGGTGATTGCTCGTTTGTTACACTTTATCCAGCGAAGGCCTGATTTGTCACGTCGTTCTACTATGTAATTGATTATTTCACTTCCACCATCAGAATCTGGATGTCCCCAACAGACAATCATTGAATCTTTAGAGATATTCGTCACTTCTGGTGTTTTTGGTGGGTCAGGTGGGACATATGGATTTACTGCAAGTGTAGGCTCTGATTCCAGAACCTCACCCACACCATACTTGTTGACAGCCATGACTCGGAATATATACTCATTGCCTTTCAGTAGCTTGGTGACTTTGTGTTTTAGCACTTGAACATCTGTTGCAACACTTGTCCATGCCAATCTGCTGGTTTCACGTTTTTCAATCACATAATAGTCAATCTTTGCACCGCCATCATCTAATGGTGGTAGCCAAGAAAGTACACACTTTTCTGTTGTGACTTCAGATACTGCCAAAGGTCCCTCTGGTGGACCTGGTCTGTCTAGAACTTTAACGTTGAAGACATGCTTTGCAACACCACCAGGATTAGAAGCAGTAAGTGTATATGCCCCACCATCTCTTCTTGCAGAATCTTTGTTAATCAGAACAGTAGAGAAATCAAAAATTTTGACTTCCAATTTTCCAGTTTCTTCTATGTCTTTCCCTTCTTTTGTCCAAGCCATTGTTGGAAGAGGGCGACCTGAAACATCTGCATCTAGCCTGAAGAGATCACCTGCTTTCACTATTATAACGTCTTTAAATTTAGCATCCACTCTGATCTTTGGTTCTTCAATATCATCTCTGCATGTTATTTCATCTGATGGCTCGGATGGGTGACTCACAGCACCAGCAGAGTTTCTGGCAATTACACGGAATTCATATGCAGCATCTTCAGTCAAACCACTTACTGTAAACTCTGTTTCCAATATGTTGCTGAAATTAGCCTTAAGCCAGCGACCATTAGGAAGGTCTCTTCTTTCAACTGTGTACCCAGTTATCTTAAATCCACCATTATATTCTGGTTTTGACCACTGAAGTGTGACTGCATGTCTGGTAATGTTGAGAGCTACTGGTTTGCCAGGTGCATCTATTGGGTCCAGAGCAAATACAGGCTCTGAAGGTTTGCTTGGTTTACTTTTTCCAGCCATATTTTCTGCAATGACACGGAATTCATATGCAATGCCATCAGTAAGTCCTGTTGATTTGAATATATTTCCTACAACAAGAGCCTTGCTTATAACCTGCCAAATGATGCTGTTTCGTTCTTTTCTTTCAATGTGATATCCCAAAATTGCACTGCCACCATCAGTAACAGGTTCATGCCAATTAATAGTGATGGAATCTTTTGTAACTATTGAAGCATGAGGAGTACCTGGTGGACCCGGAACCTTGAATGGATAAGCAGCAACTACATTCTCTGAATTGATAGCTGGGCCAGTTCCATACCTGTTTTGCGCTTTAACTCGGAACTGATATTCAGCTCCTGTAGTCAGACGTGTAGCCTTAAAGGTTGTGCGTATCACTGTGGCAGCTAGTTCAACCCATGTCGTAGTATTAGTTTCCCTCATTTCAACAACATAACTGTTTATCGGCACTCCACCATCATTCTCCGGTGGGTCCCATGAAAGAATAATATAGTCAGATGAAATTTCATCAAATTTGATTGGCCCAGTAGGAGGCCCTGGGATATCATGTACTTGCACAGTAATAACATCACTAACTTCTCCAAGGATATTTTTAGCTGCAAGTGTATACTTCCCAGAGTCACTTCTTGTGCATTCACCAATGTTCAATATGGTTGAAGTTGCTGTACGTTCAACATTTACTCTCTGTGTTTCTTTAAGAAGTTGGCCTTCTTTCTTCCAGGAGACTGTTGGTTTTGGACGTCCAAGTACAGGGATATCAACTTTGATGTTGTCACCAGCTTTGGCAATGACCAGTTTTTGGTAAACACCACGAAGGTCGAATTCTGGGAGTGCCTGCTGTTCTTTTACAAGAACTGGCCTGCTTTCTCTTGGATCACTTCTCCCAGAACTGTTGACTGCCATCACTTGGAAAACATATTCCTCATTTTCATTGAGACTTTTCACCACGTAATCCAATGCTTTCACGGTTGTAATGTGTGACCAGTGATCTGACCCCTTTTTCTGTGCTTCTAATACGTA
The DNA here is from genome assembly GCA_963921515.1 of Calotriton arnoldi. Lineage (NCBI taxonomy): Eukaryota > Metazoa > Chordata > Amphibia > Caudata > Salamandridae > Calotriton > Calotriton arnoldi. Next base: position 1,506,544 of record CAWUFW010000128.1, on the reverse strand, counting down.
GCCTGTAATCTTGCTGCCACCATCATGCAAGGGTTTGGGCCAAGCTAGGCTAACAGTGTTCTTGGTGACATCCATTATGTTAAGACTTTCAGGTGCAGATGGTGCCTCAGAGGCCCTAATGGGATCAGCGGTTTCAGCAGGTTCACCAATTCCAAATTCATTTTCGGCCAAAACTCTGAAGTAGTATTCACAGCCCTCTGCCAAATTTGGAATTCGGAGAGAACATTTCTGGCAGTTAGTTGTAATTGTTGAATAGGCCTTACGAGTTGATTCACGTTTTTCAACAATATAGCTTGTTATTCTTGAACCGCCATCAAGAAGAGGCATATCCCACTGAAGAGTAATACTGTCCTTAGTTACATCTCTGGCTTTAAGATTTATTGGTGGTCCGGGTGAATCTAAAACTTTTACGTTCACAAAGCCAGATTTCTTTCCTGCTGCATTTTCAAGATTCATAGTGTATTTTCCAGCATCATATCTATTGCACTCTGTGATGATTAAAAGTGAGAATGATTCTGTATTTTCAATGTTAGCATGGATCTTTAGTGGAATGTCACCTTTCATCCATGTGACTTCAGGTGCTGGGCGGCCTTTAATTGGTACAAATATACGTATACTCAGTCCAGCTCTAACAACCAGTGTTCTTCTCAGCTCAGCATCCAATTCGAAATCAGGACTCTCTTCACGATCTTTAATTTCTGTGATGTCTATAATTTTAGCTGGCTCTCCAACACCTGCTGCATTAATTGCACAAATTCTGAAGCGATACTTTCCACCTGGTTGAAGATTAGCAACAACAAATTCGGTGATTCGTAAAGCCGACCCAGTCGTATCTTTTATCCATTCTTCCTCTCCATCCTTTTGGTGCTCAACGATGTAGCCAGTGATTTCAAGTCCACCATCGTAATGAGGCTTGCCCCAGGCCAAAGAAGCAGTTGTCTTTGTTGTGTCTGTCACTCTTGGGTTAGAGGGTGGGCCTGGTGGATCTGAAATTGTAGCAAAAGAGATGTGTTACTTTACACAGTAATACCGTTTTCTTGCCAAGTTGGTGAGATAAATATTAAATAATATTAAGACAGATTAATACCCACATTGCTATGTGCGGATGACACAGTGCTTAAGTCCCGCACCCCGAAGGCGCTGCATTTATTAGTGCATGCTTTTGTTGAGTTTATGACCTCCCAGGATCTGCACACCAATTTTTCCAAGTCACATATTATGGCATGTGGGGCTAGGTGCAGCCAGCTCTCAACCCTGTTGGTTGGCCGTAACCTGCTGACTAACATAAGTAGCTTCCTGCATCTAGTAGGCACTTTCCTGCCTCTGGGTCATGGACCCAAGTATTATCAACGCAGAACACAATTATCAAATGCAATAGGCTCCCTTCTTAGTCTTACACATCCTCGAGGAGGTGGTCAACTGGTGCCCCTGCCTGCAGATATACAAGTCTAAATGTGTCCCCACAGCGACCTATGGGGCTGAAGTCTGGGGCACTGTGAACTGAGGCATTACAGCGGGAAGAAAACAGGTTCTGCAGACAGATCATAGCAGTCCCGATCTCAACCTCTTACTTTATTTGTCAAGAAGAGTTGGGCTTGCGCTATCTTGGGGATTATGTTAGAGCCTGACCTATATTACTATGGTTGTCAATTTGGAAGAATGAGGAGGCAGCCCTATCTAGAGCTCTTATAATGGACTGTCTCTCTTGTAATAATGGTCTTCGAATTCCCTGGTTGAAAACGGAACTCAGCAAGATTGGCCTGCAGAAGGACTTTTGCAAATCCAGATGCATGCACAAGTCTTAACAAAAAAGAGGTAGCACTTGCACTTTATGATTATGAGGAGATTATGCTGTTTTAGAAGAATGGAGGGAAGACGCAGAGTATGGCATATCAATCTCTGAAAGCACTGAACTGCCCCACAAACTACCTTTGGCTGCAACGGGGACGATGGGAACGTTCACTATTGTTCCGTCTAAGAGCTGCTACTGTCAAATACCTGTTGTGTTTTCCCCTTGGTTTTAAGACAAACTTAGCTGCTATTCCCTGCGCTTGTGATGGAAAAACAGGTCAAACAATGATGCATTTTTATGTTTTTTTGCAAATACTATGAAATAATTACTTGGATGTTTTTATTGCCACTTAAAAAAAAAAATTATTGTAATATTAGGCACTTTATTGATGCATTTACGCTCCTTTTGAAATTTCCCGATGAAGAGGTTTGCCTATATGTAGGCTGCTTCCTAAAACACGCTGTAAAGCCTCGAGGTACTATGCTGCTATAATCGTGTTGTTGAGCTATGCTGGCATTCTTTCCCTTTAAATGACATTTGATATTTTATATTTTCATGTTCTGTTTTTAACACATGAATTTATTTATGCTACTTTTATGGGTGAAATCTCACCCAAATAAAGTTTATTTGAATTTTGAATAATAAACAAAATACTTACAGGTTACATCCTTGGTTAATGCTGGTTGTGAGGCATCACTAGGTGGTCCAATGCCTGCCTTATTTTCTGCACTGACACGGAATTCATATTCATTTCCTTCTGCGAGTCCTGTTGCTTTGTATCGGAGGTCAGAAACAGGCCTTTTTGTTACTCTGACCCATCTTAAGCCTTTCTTTTCCTTTCGTTCCACATAGTAGCCTGTAATTTCACTTCCACCATCATCAACTGGTCTTTTCCAGGCAACAGTGACTGTAGATTTGGTTACGTTTGTTACTTCTGGTTTTCCAGGAGCACCAGGAGGACCTAGTAAAAATTATTACATGAAAATTAAGTTTTTTAGAACACATTGCATGTTATAGTTTAGAAAATGTTATTGTACCTTTTATGCCAGTTTAACTTACCAAAACCATCAACCATCTTTATGGGGTCTGATTGCACTGGTTCTCCAACTCCATAATGGTTGACAGCAGAAACACGGAATATGTATTCATTTCCTTGGATAAGTTTGCTAACAACGTATCTGCAGCCATCAATGTTTTCAGCAATTGGAGTCCACAACAGTCGGCTAGTTTCTCTCTTTTCCAGAACATAGGATGTAATGGGTAATCCACCATCTTCAGTTGGTGGTGTCCAAGTAAGCGTAGCTTTTTCAGAGGAAATGTTGCTGACTTCAATTGGTCCAGGTGGGCCTGGTATATCTAAAACTTTCACATGCACATGTTCTTCTTTGGTACCAAAAGGATTGCTAGCAGTGATTGTGTATTCACCAGAGTCTTTCCTAGTGGCATATTTCACAGAGAGTGTAGATGATGTGGGAGTTGTTTCAATCTGAACAATATCAGAGGGCTTAAAGTCTTTTCCTCCTTTAGACCACACAGACTGTGGAGGTGGTTTTCCAAGGATGCTTGTAGCAGTCATCACAATGGTTTCACCTGCCTTTACAGTTAAACCTTCTTTTACAGTTGGGTCAATAACAATAGTTGGTGCCTCTGTAAAAACAAATTATTTTCAATATTAATGAAGTAATTCGATATACACTTAGTCATTTCATGCATGCAGATTTAGAACTTTTGTATTAAAAGCCTTAATTAGAATTTGGAGGGAACCGGAATTCCTTCAACTTCTGGGCTAAATTTTAAATACAGCGTACAATCCACCGGTTGAATTGCTCCCATAAAAATATCCATATGGTAGAGGACATTGAGAAAGTGGAGTGTACTCCATACTTAGAGCTTTTTCCAGAAACCGGAGAATGTGTTCCCTTTGATATCTAAATGAGATTCCAATGTATCAGTTTTCTGTCTGCATACATCTGTCAGTGGCTGCAATTTCCTCACCAGGGTTATTTAGTACCCTGAGCAAAATTTAAATTATGCTGGCTTAATTAAAATAATTTTGGGACTTTTGCATTACACTTGTAATGTGACATGCCTTCAAATATGTAATTATGCCACTTCACAAAATGACACACCATTCACAGTAAAATCTTACCTCAAATGGGGCAGTTCGCTGTAATAATTTACCACAAACACACCAGAACAACAAAACGTGAGCGGCTGTTTAAATGTGTCCTCTAGTCAAAAACTGACCTGCAGACGCATTTCAAGCTAAACTATAGTGCGAAATGACGGATTTACATTTTATGTATAATTTTGCTGCATTTACATGCAAGAAAAATATGCACATTTTGCACACCCCTATATTTAAGCAGTGTTGTTACTGACTAAGCAAAATTATTTTTGTTTGTTTTTATTCTCATGGTTTCCAGTTAGTCTAAAAAATACTATCTAATTTTTAATGCTAATGAAAAACTGTTTCTTATAAACTATCGAGAGCTTCTGGTGGGCGAATTACATAGAATACACTGGTGCATTTTTCATCAGTTTTTTAAATTACATAATTTGCTGAAGCCAATTCCATTAAATAATCAGAAATGTTTGTTCAATTCTGACACCCGTGTGTTAGAACCTGAGATTAATAGGTTTCAGGTAAAGCGAAAGGTCGAATCAAGTTTCATTGTTGAAACCCAGTGAATACAAAGTTTTATGTCTGCTTCTTTTTCCGTGCAAAATAGACATTGGATGTTTCTATTTGTATGTTTGCTTCTGTTAGTTTGGTGTATTTCCATAAAAATGTCCTCAATTAATGAATTGTTTATTTTTTGCATTTGTTGGTAATCATTTTGGTCTGAACAAGCCAAGCCCCGTTCATTTTTTCTTTGCCTGTATTAGAGTCTTTGCATTTTTATACAATATAACCAATCTTCTGTATTTATGTTTTCATCTTGCTGGTTATTTATGAATGTCTAAATAAAAATTTTTTTATACGTTTTCTACACTTTGCAGTTGTATAGACTTGTGTCAATTCAATGTATCTTCGAAAAGGAAGTATTTTAGCAGCGAACATGATAATCATTGCTTTTACATGCAGCTGGCAACTATTGTTTTTGGTCACAGATTTTCCGAATTATTTCACTATTACATTTTCTATCAGTGGCCACAGAATAAAGCACAAAGGTACCTACCATATTCATCTTTGCAAACAATGGTGTCCGTAGGCTCTGATGGAGGACTTATAGCCCCTGCGGTGTTCTTGGCCTTAATTCTGAATTCATATTTTCCTCCTTCAATAAGGTCGGTCACAGTGAAAGCACATTCTTGGACATTGACATGGTTAGCTCTCATCCAAGTTTTTGCTGGTATGTCACGTTTTTCAACGATGTACCCCGTCAGTTTATGTCCACCATCATACTTGGGTTCTGTCCAAACTAGAGTCACTGAGCTTCTTGTTACATTAATAACCTCGGGTTTACCAGGAGGATCTAGAATAAAATTACATTGGTAAGACTTGGACAGATATATATGAAAGAAAGTGAAAATACTGATGTGTTTTGCTTATTACTCACCAATGGGATCAAGAGCTACGATTGGCTGTGATGGTGGACTTGGTTTACCTACTCCTGCCATATTAATTGCCATGACTCTGAATTCATACTCAAGTCCTTCAGTTAACCCTGTAGCTCTGAATTCCCTCATTCTCAGTGGAGTCTTGTTGGCTCTCTTCCAAAGTAGGCTGTTTCTTTCTTTCAGTTCGACATGGTATCCTGTAAATGCAAAATACATTTTCCATCTTAAATTCACAATATGTAGACCTGCTACAGTAATTCCCTAGATAATAACACAGCAGTCATCATTGCTTAACACTTTTTGCAGACCAACAAGTGACTCTTTGTGTAGAATAGCTGTGTTATATTCTTAGCAATATTCATAGCAGATTGAATGTCATTATAATGAGGTTAACTCAATACGGGCCCACGAAAAGATATCACAACTACTTTATTGGCTAGGACTACATACTTACTGCCTACCACTACATTGTCAAGGTAAGTGTATTCCTAACTCCACACCTACTTAATTTGATAATGCAGTGGTAGATAAAATAGTGAATGTGATATTTTGTCTTGCAATATAGTGACCCCCAACAGGCATCACACCCTTTACATTCAAGGTTGAGGATGGTGATAAGAGAATTTAGCTTATGCTCTGTATCAGAAAATTAAATATTGAGAAATTTGATTGATCCCAATCATAGATCATCATTCGCTAGACTAGTGCGAGATGAGCCATTGTCCATTTACTTAGCAAACAACATTGGAATCATAAATGTGCTATCAAAAATGTGTAGTTCAAGATTTAAAGGGAAATGGTGGGTAGTAATGATGATAATACAGCAACTGAAAGTTATTTATGTTTGTGAAAATGACAAAATTTTGGGGGTATTTAGTATTGTGTTAAATATGTTAAATCAATTTTCAGTAAATATTTTAAATCAATTATCAGTAAGAACAATAATATTGGAAATGGTTGGTCTGATTACGGAAAAGGTACCACATATGCCCTTGTAACTAATTTTCCATCTCAGTTATTTAGAATTGGTTTTCAGGTGCATAAAATAGAGGAAGTGGCATAATGCTGAATATTTGATGAATATTTGATGACTCAACATTTACCAATATCAGCTGTGACTGTTTTAAACAATAGCAATACTTTGGTTCTTTCTTTTGTCTCAAATTATAACTTAGTTCTTTCGCCTTTTTTCTCTTCAAAGCCGTTTTGTTAGCTCTGACTTTGTCCAAGTGATATCCACAATGTGCAGATAATGGGAAACTTGTTACAAATGTATTTTCCATTGACTATAGCAGATTTTTTCAAATTGTTCCGTGCACTGATTTTCCTTTAGGACACATATTCAGCAGCCCTGAAGGCCTGCTCTCTCCTGTTTTAACCCCATAAGTTGATTGTGATATCATCTGGCTCCACCGACAACCCCCTGACATTCTTTTGCTAACTTCACTGCTGTCCTGCTCCATGGATTTGAGAAGGTGCACCTCCACTACATCAAATCAACTGCATTTGAGGTCACTCCCTCATAGGCACGACATCATGGAACAGTACATTAAAAATAAGGTAAGGGTAAATACGTTAAGGTTAAGGGTTGCTTATTACAGAAAAGGTTAAGTATAACTAAACTGACTAAAATGGGGTCTTCGGAGGTCTCCCACAGGATGATATAGAGCCTCCAATATAATTACTTATGGTGTAGTGGGTTTCAACATAGTGAAATGGAGCCTTGGAGTATCCCTAATCTATGGTATATGACCATTCCCTATTTATGCAGTCCTGATCTTCTCTCTAATGGCCTTTTATAATAAATACTTTTGCATTTGCAAGCCAAGTGATTTTCAAAATCACATGGTTTGGTATTCAAAATTGTTATCTTTAATATACAAATGCCTTTCGACTTGCAAATGGTTTTTACGATAAATACTGATTTGCAATTAGGAGGGTGTTCGAAAGCAATACTCCCTCCAAATTCTAAATACAATAGAATGTATCACTGCTTTAGGACTGCAATTGTGATTGTAAACTATTTGTCAGTTACCAACACCTCAAGGGAGGTGGTAACTGACTGACAAAGGGGAAGGTGTTGCCTTTGTGAATCATGTTGGGTGACCTCGGGGGCGGGGAGTTGGTAGACATCCTGCAGACCCCAGGCCTGTTCCATCCGATGTATTCCCAAATGGAAATCATTTTTTTTAAAGCAGCTCTGATTCCTTCAAGGAACATGGACTGCTTTTTAAAACCCAAGTTTATGTTTGGGAATGCAAACATAGGGATGGTAGTCTGCTGTTGCTGGCAGGTCACCATCCCGTAGTCTATAGCCTATCAGAAAGATGTCACAAGTAGTTACCTTCCCAATTAATATTCATTTGGGAGATCGTTTTGCAATCCCTTCTGACTGGATATTTTCTGATGTGCAAAATCAGAGACAGGTCACTAAAAGTCGCTGCACAATTTGCAACCACTTTTTGTGGCCTGTTTCTTAGTACATTAGGGCCTTTGAGACACAAAGTGAGAAACTGTTTAGTGGCATGACACTCAAAATGTAAATTGTCTTGCCAGGATTAGAACTTTTAAATGACATAAATAAAGCAAGATCTGACCATCTAATCTTAAAAACTAGAACCAGGCATTGGCAATGAGCAGGTGTTAAGTTGACCCTAATAGACAAAGATCTATGTTAGGGTCTGAAAAGTATAGCTCAGGAAAGAAAATCACTGACATTTCTGCTAGGTTTTTACAGTTTAACTGTCCTATACATGGGCAGAATAAGCAAGAGAATCTAATCGAAATGCTAAACTATTAAAATAGGAATTGATAAAAATGTTCAAAATACATACCTGTGATTGGTGAGCCACCTGTTTTCCTTGGATCGTTCCAAGCTAAAGATACAGAGTCATGCCTGACCGCAAGAATACTTGGAGGAGGCGGAGCATCAGGTACATCTGGAAAACAAATGAAATTTGCATCATGAGGAAGCAAATAGATTAATACCTCTGATATTAGGTTCAGCATTTTATTATAACTTACCAAATGGATGTCTTGCCACTACCGGGTCTGATTTAAGACCTTCGCCAACTCCATATTTGTTTTCAGCGCTGACTCTGAAAATATACTCATTTCCTTCATGGAGTCGTGTGACCCTAAATGTTGTTTTCTGGACAGCTGAAGCACATGTTACCCACTTGTTGGTGGTAGAATCCCTCTTTTCCAGGATGTAATTGGTGATCTCTGAACCACCATCATCTTTTGGTGGACCCCAGATCAGGGTTATAGCATCTGCTGTGACTTCATCAAACTTCACTGGGCCACTTGGAATGCCTGGCTTTCCAACAACTTTAACAAATATATTTGACTCCTTAATTCCTGCAGCATTCTTGAGGGTGATGGTGTACTTCGCAGCATCACTCTTTTGGCATTCACGAACTATCAGAGTTGTGTTAATTGCACTGGACTCAAATGTTACTCTGCCACTGTCTGTTATTACTTGATCTTCACCTTTCTTCCATGTAACGGATGGAACTGGCTTTCCTTTGATTGGGATTTTAAGTCTGAAGCTACTTCCTTCCTTCGCCAAATAGCATAAGTCGGGCAGATCTCTCAAATCCATATCTGGTGCCACTGTAATATTAATTAAAGTTATGTTTATTTTGAATACAAATAAATCATCTATACAGAATTATCACCATAGTTTTAATTAGCTGCAAACCCAGCTTTCACTTGCTTCATATACATACCCACATCATCCTTGGCCACAATTGTAAGTTCACATGGTGAACTTTGTCCAGCGTCGTTGTGCGCTATTACTCTGAAGGAGTACTCCTTGCCTTCCTGCAATTCTTTCATGGCATACTGTAGATTCTTTGATTTCATTACTTCTTTCCATTTATCTTCGCCAATCAAATGTTCAAAACTGTATGCTGTAATACGACTTCCTCCATCACTGATGGGTTTTTTCCACCCAATAGTACAAGAAGACTTTGACACAGCTAAGGCTTTCAGGTCAACAACTGGCCCAGGTTTTTCTGAAGAAAAGAAAATGATACATTAAGTTGACGCCTCCAAGGATTATGACAAGATGTCTAAAACTTAACGGCACAGGAACTAACATATGTCTTACCAGAAGCCTTGACAGCATCATGTGTTTCACAAGGATCACCAATTCCATATTCATTTTCAGCTAATACTCTGAAAAAGTATGACTTTCCTTCCTCCAGATTACTAATTCGGTAACCAGTTTTAGGGCAATCCGTTGTTACTGTGGACCATGACTTTCTCTCAGCATCACGTTTTTCAACAATATAGTTCTTTATAGGGCTGCCACCATCTATAAGTGGAGGATCCCATGAAATGGAAGCCGAATCCTTAGAGGTTTCTTTGATCATAAGGTTAACTGGTGGTCCAGGAGTATCTACATTAAAGAAACAAATAGACAAGTGTTGTAGTAAAAGGGACTTTACATGTGTGTATTTTACAAAACATCTGTACAAGACTCACCTAGGACTTTGACAACAATTGTGTACGTCTTTATGCCACTACTATTCTCCAGGGTGAGGATATATTTGCCAGCATCATGTTTGTTGACATTTTCACAGCGTACAAAGGTGTCAAAGTCAGTTGACTTGATGTCAAGCCCTTGCCGTTCCTTAATGTTTGCATTAAGTTTAGACCAAGTAATCTTGGGTGCTGGCCGTCCTCTCACGGGTACATAAATCCTCATAGTTACGCCAGCCCGTAACACAAGGGCTTTCCTCAATTCAGCATCCAGTTCTCCTTCAGGCGGAACTATTTGAACAGAAAATTAAATCATTAGAAGTAGATCTTTAACTATATCCTACTATATTACAAATTTGTTTGCATATACAAACTTACTCAAGATATCTTTGGCAGTGTGTTTCCCAGGAACTTCACTTGGTTCACTGTATCCAATTTTGTTGACTGCAGAAACACGGAACTGATATTCTGTGTCCTCCATTAGGCCAGTCATAACATAGTTGGTATTTTGAAGATTCTTGGGTACATTGCAGCGGACCCAGTGATCAGTGTCAGCTCTTTTTACCTCAACCAGGTAACCCAAAATTGGGCTTCCTCCGTCATAAGCTGGTTTGCTCCAAGACAGACTAATGGTAGAGCGAGTAGTGTCGATCACTTTAGGGAAGGCTGGTGGTCCTGGTGGATCTAAATGTTAAAAGAATGAGAATGAGAAGATAGAAATTCTCAAAGGTACATAACCATGACCATATTAAGATGTTTTGGTTTATACTTACATTGAGGATCAATTGCAATGGCTGCCTTTGAAGCGTCACTTGGCTTGCCTGGTCCAGCTTTGTTGAGGGCTATTACCCTGAATTCATATTCAGTTCCTTCTTGGAGTCCTCCAGCTTTCACTGTTCTTTCTATGACAGGCTTCCTGTTAACTTTATTCCAGGTAAAAGACTTGGTTTCACGCTTTTCAAGCATATATCCAGTGATTGGTGAGCCACCATCATCTGCTGGGGGTTTCCAACTTACTGTCATGTGATCCTTTGTGGCATTACTTATTATGGGTGGATCACAACGTCCTGGAACATCTGTTAAGGTAATAGAAATATCATGTTGGGTTCAGTTACATAATATACAGAAAATAGAAAAGTAAAAGCAACCATTCAGTCCTTTCTTACCATATGGATTTTTCGCAATGACTGACTCAGTCAAAATAGGATCTCCAACTCCATATTTGTTTTCAGCACATATGCGGAATTGATATTCATGTCCCTCTATCAATTTCTCCACAGTGCAATTTGTAATTCGACAATTTGCTGTGACTTGAGCCCAGTTAGGCCTGCTGGTTTCACGTTTGTCAATGATGTAGTTTGTTATTTCTGCTCCCCCATCCTCAAGAGGGGGCTCCCAACTGAGCATTGCACGGTCAGTGTATACATTGTTGATTTTCACCGATGCAGGAGGGCCAGGTTTATCTAAAATAAAGACAAAAAATTATATTTTCAACGTATAGTTAGTTGAAATTAACACAAGATCCTAGTTAAGATCTAGTAACCTACCAAGCACTTTCAGTTTAATTGTTGCTGATTTAGTTCCGCTTGAATTTTCAGCATTAATTGTGTACTCTCCTGTCTCTTTCCTATTGACACTGAACAGGTCCAAAGTGCATAAGTGCCTTTTTGTGGTGATTTTAATGCCTTCAGCTGGCTTTATAACTTCCCCTTCTTTCTTCCAAACAGTTGTTGGTTGTGGTTTTCCAAACACTTGTGCTTCAAGGCAAACATTTGAGCCAGCTTTCACAGTAATCAGAGATTTCATAGCTACACTCAGGTCAATTTTGGGAGGAACTGAAAGAAAAATGTATTTGATATATTACACATTGGGTTCAGGTATGACTACCAACTCACTGATAACTTTGCCAATATAAATGTGGTAAAGTTGCCTTACCATTTTCAGCTTGAATGGTCATTGGATCAGATGGCTCAGATGGCCTGCTAATATTGATGGCTGTCTTGGCAATGGCTCTAAATTGGTATTGTGCATTTTCTTCTAATCCAGTTGCAGTGTACTCTTCACTGGGTATTTGATGATAAGTGGTGTTGCATTGGACCCATTTCGTGCCTGGCAGTTTGCAAGATTCAACGAGATAGCCTACTATTTTACTTCCACCATCATGTTTTGGACGGGTCCAGACCAGTGACACAGAGTTCTTAGTCATTTCAAGAGCTTCCGGCTTGCCAGGAGGATCTGAAAAAAATATGTTAATGTTACGCCATGGAAACTATACTTTGTAAATTACCAACATTGCTGTGAAAAAATCAAAAGACTATAATTATATGAATAGACAGGAGACAAAAGTCTGGTGCTTACATTAAATGAAAATAAAATCAACAACAGATTTCATTATTATCCCATTTAAACATATCTTTTGCAACAGTAATAAAGGATAGGTTACATTGTTTTGGGTTTTGTCAAGAATGACCTATATAAATCAATTACAATTGTGAAACAATATGTAACTGAGCCTGAAGCTGCTTCAATGCTTAGGCTGGTGATTTAAAAAAAACAATCTTCTCACTACCATACCAATGTCATTAACAGTACCGTACTCAATGGGATAATTTTAACTAGATTAAAGATCTTAATATGAATGGCCATTTAATACCTTTGGGGCTGGTAACAACGGTTAAGAGCTCCACTGGAATTATGAGATCCGCGGGAGAACCACACGTTTGTTTATTTTCACCTGCTGATTTCTACCACAAAGTGAGAAATTACTGGAGTAATCGGAACTGGACTTAAGGATTTCCCCATTAAGGGACTGGACTTTTCCTGCCACCATATATATTGGTAAGCCCTGCATCGCTAACTCTGGGAGGTGGAGAAATACTGGCTATTTTCCCGGGCCCCTTGTAATGAAGGCCATGGAATTGCAGGTAACATCAACTATGCATTAATATCTCAGAATTCTTAAGTCTCAGTTTTTATGCCTCCAAACAGGAGTGTTCAATGTTTAAAGCAACATGTCTACCATGCTATACTTGTGTGTGTCAGTACTGCTGTAAAAAGCTTAGTACTCGAGAGAATTCTGTATCTTTCATTCTAGCACTTATTTTTATCTTAAATATGAACATATGAAGGTTACTATCACATGTGTCCTTTCTATTTCCTTGTGAATTATACATGTTCCTGGAGTTAAGATACATGTGTCTGTAGGACCAGCTTCTATTGAGGGTAATGGTGAGTGGTTTTAATTTGGATAGGAGATAAGAAGTTATGCCTGTTTCAGGGGGTACTAGAATTTACAATTCCATTAATACTGCACACCCAAAAGAGGCAAATGGGAGAAAGCTTGAAGCATGGCTACTGAGGTATGGGGTTATGGTGAGCTAATTCATGACAGACTGTTTGAAGGTTTAGAACATACAAAGAACCTTAAACTGTGGAGGTGTGGGGGAAAGATCAGAGTCCATGCAATATATTAGGTATTGCGGTTGGTATGTAAGGTTTAAAAGCATATAGTCTAGCTATTCATTTGCGTTTTAGTTTTCTAGGTAGACGTATTCCTGTTGTACGTTGCCTTCCAGATAATAGCAAGTTGTTTGATGTCAACCCTGATGACACCAAACAACTTACCCAAGCTTCACCTGTCATCTCATTGAGACAGTGTTTAGCTACGTGTACACCAAGCAAAATACAAATAGCCATCACATTGGTGACTAAGGAAAAAAAAAACACAACCAGTAAATGTTGTGCTTGCTCCATCTCCTTTTTCATACCAAACGCGACTACTGAAAGATTGTACTTACCAACAGGTGTTCTTGCTGTGACAAACTCCGTTGGCTTGCTCGGCTTACTTGCTCCAGCTCTATTCAAAGCAGAAACTCTAAATGTATATTCCAGACCTTCAATTAACCCAATGCATGGGTATTCTGTTGTGCGGACAGCGGTATCATTAGCCTTCACCCACAACAGGCTGTTCCTTTCCTTGCGCTCAATAATGTATCCTGTAATGGGGCTGCCTCCATCATTGTCTGGTCTCTCCCAGGCCACGAAAATGCAGTCTTTGTTGACTTTGGTGACATGTGCGTTCTTTGGTTCACTCGGGACGTCTAAAACAGATCAAAATAAAAGATTAGTACTGGTGCGATCTAAGCTACAAGTCAGGGCCGGACTGGGAAAAAAAGCAGCCCTGGCAATTTGGTCATACCAGCCCCCGGGGGGGAGGAGGGGTGTGCAAGTGTGAAGCACTGCTGTTTTTGCAGCACCACTGCAAAACCGGCCCCCAGAAACAAAACCGGCCCCCATCACTGCAAAAGAAGCCCCCACCCTTCCAGCCTCCTGGGGAAACGCCTGATGCCTGCTACTGCCAGTCTAGCCCTGCTACAAGTTATGTACAGACGATGTCATGCAATTACCAAATAGTAACTTACCAAATGGGTACGTGGCCATCATTCTGCCAGATGTTAGAGGTTCCGAGATGCCAAAGCGGTTTTCTGCTCGAACACGGAATATGTATTCTTGTCCAGGTATCAGTTTTCCAACTCGGCAGCTTGTTTTTGTTACTGAAGTTACAGCAGTGACCCAGTCTCCTCGACTTACATCACATTTTTCGACTACATAATTGGTGATGTTACTGCCGCCATCTTCAAGGGGTAAGTGCCATGATAGAGTACAAGCATCAGCATCAATTTCCGTAATGTCAAAGGGAGGTTCTGGTGGACCTGGGATATCTGTTGAAATGTATTATGATTATATTAGCCTAATTACCAATAGAATATCTGCAGCAAAGGAGAATTATATAAAGACTTAACTCACCCATAACAACAACTCTGATTAGTTGTGAGGTTTGTCCAGAACTGTTTTCTGCATTCAGTGTGTAGTATCCACTGTCTTTCCGAGTCACATCCTTTATGATTAGAACGGAAGAATTTGGTGACTTGTGCACTGCTAGGCGGCTTGAAACCATCACTTCTTCATCTGCTCTTATCCATTTGGTAGCAGGGGCCGGCTTTCCATATATATGAGCTTCAATTCTGAGTTTTAGCCCAGCTTTAATGCTGATTTGTTCAGGCATTAATATTTTCGGTGGCACTAAAACACATTTAAAAATGTTAATGTACTTGTTTGGTAAATAGTTGCAGAAGAACATAATTAAACATGTGATATTACTGTCTGAAGGAAATTGAACAGAACTTTCTTTGCACTTACTCAATTGCTCTTTGATTTCAAAGACCCCTTCTGTTTCTCTTGGCAAGCTCACACCCACGGCATTTCTCGCTGCTACTCTGAATTTGTATTTCACACCTTCTTTGAGTCCAACTACCACAATACTCAGATCTTTTACAACAGAATATTGGGTCCACTTGTCTTCCGGGGCAGCTTCTTCTCTAAAGCCAATCACATATCCATCAATTTTGGATCCTCCATTTCTGAGTGGTGGCAACCAAGCTAAAGTGGCAGTGTTCTTTGTGATCTCCGTAACATCAAGGGCTTTAGGTGGGTCAGGTTCACCTTTAGGAGAATAAAAGAAAATTTAGACTGGCACATTCATTGGCATTTATTTTCATGTTGCATTCACTAATTAGGTAATGCTTTGGATAATTCAACATGTTTTCCATTTGTAACAATATATTTTAATAATTATCCGTGGGCTCAGATTTTCATGGTAAAAGTAAAGGATGAATTAAGCAGTTATTAAAGTTGTGAGGCTCAGTGACCTGCAAACTTAATTCCTCAATGTAACTGAACCCGAGATTCATGTACACAGATGTACTGACCCCCTAGCAAAAAACCCAAACTGTAATATTTGTTCAATTTTTATTTTGCTGGTTCATTGCTCTGCCTGCTTTAAAGTACTGGGCTCACTAACCATACATTATACATGTTATTTAAGATGATCATAAAAGTTTGTTTTCCGCTGTGGAAACTTGCATTTGATGAGAGAGCAGCCCAGCTCAAACTGGCCTCTGCTGTTGGCTTTACTAATCAAATTGCTTTCTGCAAAACGCACTGTGTCCACCAGAAATCTTTATATTAAAAGCCACAAACATAATTTTGGTCCATGACTCAGATGTCACAATGAGAAAGCATCTCCCAGAGAAACTGCCAGGTGTTGAGATTCATTTGAGCATGTCCATTCTTTGCTTTTTGTCTGCTTTTATTCCAATGAGTTCAGGATTTGAACTACCTGAGTGCAACGGAAAGGTCATCTATACAAGTACCAAATAGTTAAAGTACTAATGTTAGTGGTGTCTAGTGGCTGTAAATAATTTTTCAAATTGGCATTATACTTTGCAAGCTACTTCTTTAAAGGTCATGTCCAGGAACTGATTGGCAAGTTAAAGGTCTATCAAGGATGGCAGTGGGAAAATAATGTCCATTGTTTGTTACAAAGTAGTATATGGTCCAAGACTAGATCGCCTGCTATGCCCTGTTGTGTATGACGCATACCTTAGTTGCCATGCCTTGTTTTGCTTACTTGTGCGAAGGATGGTTTAGAGGCAAACCACAAAGAATGTCAATGGAATGACCCGGCGTGTTTCAGCAGCATACCCCCTCGTATGGAAAGGTACATGCGTTTGTCAAATAATACAGTCCCTTGCCTCCTGCTCATGTGTGCATTTGTTATGGGAGAGGGTCAATGTAGGTTGAAAGAGTGACTCTTGGGCAAGGGAACACATTCAGTTATCATGCCTGCACAGGGTATTTGACTGAGAGAGGATGAAGCAAAATCGAGTTTTGGGCAGTATACCAGATGAATAGTTGAATTGTGGGAAAATTGATACATTAAAAATAGTATTTAAATACACCGACACAATCATCTTGCTTCTCTTCATATAGTCACTGTTAAATGCAATACTGGCAGTTTCAGTCTGATAAGCCTTGTCTTCGTTAATTTAATACCAATAACAAATTACAAAAAATTATCTATGGCAATACTTACTGATCGGATCTGTTGCCAGAAGTGGCTTTGGAGTCTCTCTTGGAACACCAGAGCCATACTCATTCACAGGAGTTATTCTAAAGAAATATTCTGTTCCAGGTACAAGATTAGCCACCCTGAAGCTAAGTTTCTTTATATCAGCAATGACCGTAGACCAGGTCTTCCGATCTACTTCACGTTTCTCTAAAATATAGTGGGTTACTGGACTACCACCATCATTTTCAGGAGGTGACCAAGAAATTTGACAAGACATTTTTGTGACATCAGCGACACCAAACTCCGCCACAGGGCCAGGTGTGTCTGTAAATATAAAAAAACAAAGTTAAAAAAACAGATCTTTTATAATGGTCAACTGCTCTTACAGATGATGTGTGGCTACTCACCAAGGACTCTCACGTTTACAAACACTGCTTTTTCTCCTGCTGCATTGATTAGTGTCAAGGAATATTTCCCAGAGTCATCACGAGTAGAATTGGGGATAACAAGGAAAGCCATAGTATCAACCAGATCAACTTGTCCTTTTCTGACCACATTATCAATGCCCATTCTCCTCCAGGTAACTTTGGGTGCAGGTCGCCCTCGGACAATGGCAAATAATCTGATAGGACATCCAGCTCTCACTGTGACTAATTTTCTCATGCTTGCATCCAGATCAATTTCAGGTGGTTCTGTACAATGGAAGAAAAATAAAGTTTGGAATATTAAAACATTTGAAATTTTACTCATTGAAAACTCACTCGCTTGTAATTTCTGCTGTAAACTCCAATATTCAAGTGCAATTCTGGATTATTTCATGCAACATTCCTGTTTGTAATCCTGTGATCAGCGAGATCTAGATGTCGTTAGGCATTGCTCTTGACAAAAGAATTGACCTCCTTGCCGACATTAACAGTATAGCTAATAGTACCTGATTTCAATGGAGACTGCTGCAGGGGATAACACAGTGAATCAAGGAATGCAACCTCAAAACCATAGCACAATCCCTTCTACTCTCAAGTCTTGATTATGTCAGCCGCCGAAATCCAGTTCTGCATACAGCAGCTTGCTTTGTCACCATTGTAAACTATTTGATAACATCAACCCCTATCTTACGAATATTTCAAAGGCTTACCGTTTAAGCTAGATTGATCTAGAAGGCCTTTTTTATTAGGTACTTACAAGAACAACTTTTTATTTGACTAGGAAGTTGAAAGTCTTGGAAGGCCAACATTCTCTCTGCAAAGCTGAAAGCTATATTTCCTTCTTCATCATCCTTCCCTTCTTCTCTAATAGTGCTCTACTTGCAAAACCCCCTTTAAACGATAACAGTGAGCTGTTTCTAGCCTACTCTCTCACATACTTCTTTTTCCTCTTATTTTTTTATCTACCTTGGTCTTTTCCTTGAGGGCCCTATTTTATACTGTAACCCTTTTGTAACTCTCACACCACTCACTTTTACTATATTTACTGTATATTTATAATTATCTTTTTGTATCTGTGATGCATCTTTTTATTTAGGTATATTAGTCTACACTTTTAACTGTGTTTTAATTGTAGATCACTCTATTGCCCACAGGCCTCGTTTGTACTGCAAAAGGCATAATAAATAACACAATTTTTAATTCTAAAAGAGTTAATTTTTGAACACTTAGAGACAGACTGGACATTTACCAAGTATTTCCTTTGGAGACACAGCTTCTTTCAACTCTGCAGGTCGACCAACTCCAATTTGGTTTTGTGCAGAAACCCTAAACTCATATTCTTGCTTTTCATCAAGGCTGGTGACAGTAAACTGGGTATGGACTACTTGTGCAGCCACATTACATCTTTTCCATCCTTCATCAGGAGCTGCGCTTGCACCTTTGGGTCTCATTTCCACAACATAGCCAATTATTGGAGCTCCTCCATCATAAACTGGTTTTCCCCATCCAAGAGTAATAGAAGTCTTCGTGCTATCAGCAACCTTCAGATTAGTTGGAGGACCAGGTGGCTCTGCAAATAATAAAAGAGATAGGTGCTGACATCAAAACAAATAGCTGAAATCATTTAAATATAGTGTAGATTTAACAGAATTACAAACATCAATCCTTCCATACATTACCTATTGGGTCTTTAGCCACAACTGGTCTTGATGGCAAGCTTGGATCTCCCAGCCCAATTTCATTTTCAGCTTTGACACGGAACTGATATTCGTGACCTGGGATCAGGTTTCCAACTTTCATTCTTCTTTCTGGGTTTGGGCTCTTCGTTACAGCAACCCATCTTAAAGACAGTTTTTCTTTCTTTTCTAGGATATATCCCGTGATTGATTTCCCACCATCATATTCTGGTGCATTCCATACTACAGTCAATTCCTCTTTGCTCACTTTAGTAATTTCTGGAGCATCAGGAGGACCTGGTCTGTTATACTTTGTTTTAGCAATAATTGGCTTTGTCTCTGTTGCCGGTCCAGCACCCATCTTATTCTCCGCACGTACTCTAAAGATATACTCGTTTCCCTCAACAAGACGTGTGACATGTGCTTGTGGCATTAATAAAGAGGCTGAATATGTAGACCAGACCATACGCCTAGTCTCACACTTTTCTAAAATGTAGTTTTGTATTTCACATCCGCCATCGTCCTCTGGTGGCTCCCAGCTAACTTTGCATCTGTCACTTGAGATGTCAGAAACTTTCAGGCTTCTTACTGCTCCAGGTGCATCTAGAACACTCACAAGAGCATATGCCGTAAAAGCACCTGCTGAGTTTGTTGCAGTAATAACATATTTACCAGTGTCAGAACGTTTTGATTTTGTAAGAAGAAATTTCGAGGCATCAGCTGTTGTTTCAATCTTAACTCTAGGAGATCTACTCAAGTCTGCAGCATCTTTGTCCTTTGCCCACACAACTTCTGGTTGTGGCTTCCCTCTAACTCCAGCTTCAAGTCTAACTGATTCACCTGCTTTTACAACAAGCACTCCAGCTAACTTCAAATCAAGTACAGGTTTCTGTATTTCTTCTTTAATAACTACTTCGTCTGTCTTTACCCAGTTACTTTCCCCGCCTTCATTCTTGGCCTGGACTCTAAACTGATAGGTTTGATTTTCAATGCACTTGTCTACCATAAATACTCTTTCTTTAATACTGCCTTTGTGGACTCGTTCCCATTCATCACCATCTTTAAGTTTTCTCTCAAGATGATAAGTTATATTAGGGCTACCACCATCATAGTCTGGTTTATTCCATTTAAGAAGAACAAATGTTTTCCCAATGTCTTCAATACGGAAGTTTTGTGGCTCACTTGGCTTTTCCACTGGATTAATGGCAAGTATTGGTGTTTTAGTCTCAGTGACCTGGCCTGGGCCAACTTTATTTTCAGCACAGACCCGGAAGAAATATTCATGATTTTCTATAAGAGATGCTTTGATGAGACGTTTTGTAAGATCTGAAGAGATTATTGACCATCCTCTCTGACTTGGTTCTCGATATTCTACAATATAATTTGTAATTTCTGAACCACCGTTATCATCTGGATTCTCCCAGGCTACCATGCAAGAGTCTTTGGTAACATAACTTGTCTTCAGGTTCTTGCACGGACCAGGCCTGTCAAGCACATTAACCAGAACGGCTGCTTGAGCTTGACCGCTGTTATTCTTAGCTGTAATCGTGTATTTGCCATGATCTGCTCGGGTGGCACCTTTTATGTTCATTGCAACATGTGGAAAGTCTTGAATCATTTCAATTCTTGCTTCTTTAGCAAATGCTCTACTATCCTTAGACCATGTAATGTCTGGATCTGGTCTCCCTTTTACTCTTGCAGAAAGGTGAATTGTTTGACCCACTCTAACAGTAACCAAGTCACGACAAGTTGCATCAAGTTCTACTTCTGGAGGATTTAGGATGTCCTTAGCAATAACAGATTCTGGTAATTCTCTTGGTTCACCTTCTCCAACAATATTAGCAGCTTTAATACGGAATCTGTATTCATTTCCTTCAATTAAACCAGGTACTCTGAATGCACATTGTCTGATGAGCTCATCCTTATTAATCCTATTCCACTGAGCAGTTCCTGACTTCTGGCATTCTATAACATATCCCAAAATTGGGCTTCCGCCATCCCTTGTTGGCTTTGTCCAGACTAAATCAGCTGTTTCTCTGCTCTTGTCTTTCAGTTTAGGATTAATTGGAGGGCCAGGTGGTGTAATAGGGCGTGATGCTCTGATTGGATCAGAAACAGGTGATGGTTTACTTAAGCCAGCAATATTTTCAGCAAAAACTCTGAATTCATATGTGTTGCCTTCAAATAGACCAGTAGCTCTGAATTTCAGATCAAGCACAGGTGATTTGTTCACACGTACCCATTTACCTGATATTTCTCTACGTTCTAAGATGTATCCACTTATTGGGCTACCACCATCAGATTTTGGTATTGTCCAAGAAACTGTTACAGCATTTTCGGTAACATCATATGCAACTGGTTTCCCAGGAGGTGATGGCGGATCAAACATATGCTTTGCAATAGTAGGTTTGGATTCAAGTGGCTTTCCAATTCCAATTTTATTCTCTGCTTGGACCCTGAAAATATACTCAGATCCCTTTTGGAGCCGTGGAATCTTAGCCTTTATGCTAGTGCTTCCAGAACTGACAATACCCCAGGTTTCTTTCTTGCTTTCTCGTTTCTCAACTATGTAGTTCATGATTGGACTGCCACCATCATCCCTTGGAGGTCGCCAGGAGATAACCATATGCTCCGGTGTTACTTCAAGTATATTGAGTGGTGCTGTTGGAGGGCCAGGAACATCCAAAACTGTAAGATGTAGGGCTACAGTCTTGCTCCCAGCTATGTTTGAAACTGTAAGCAAATATTCTCCTGTATCCTTTCTTGTGCAATCTTTGATGGTAAGCACTGTTGAGTAATTGTCAGTAACAATAGAGTAGTTCCCTTCTGATTTAATTTCAGCATTATCAGTTACCCATTTAGCAGCTGGAACAGGAATTCCTCTCATGATTGCAGGAAGTCGAACAGTGCTTCCAGCTTTTACAACAAGGCCTTCAATTAATTTCACATCTACTTCCACGCTTGGAGGCACTGAAAATGTATACAAGAAAAGAGATGAGACATTTGAAATGCAATAAAGGAATCCATAAAGCACGTTACATTCTATTGTACATGTTAAAAAAAATGAATTACCAAGTTTTTCTTGACATTGTATTGGTATAGTAGTATCTGGGCGGCTGAGACCAGCAGCATTCTGAGCTTTTACACGGAATTTGTAAATCTTTCCATTCTGTAACCCAGTTACGACACACTCTGGTATGGAAACTGTTTTAAATGGAATCCAGTCATCTGCTCCTTCTTCTTGATAGTCCACAACAAATCCTGTGATTTCAGAGCCTCCATCACGATCTGGCCAATTCCAAGCTAGTGAAACTTCAGTCTTGTCAAAATCTACATGGTGTAGATTCTTTGGAGGTCCAGGTGGATCTTTGGAAAACAGAAAAACACTGTTAGAACAGGACCAAATCTAAACATAGTTTACAGTTTAATAAAGGCCGCCAATTTATGATGCAACTTACATATTGGGTCAATTGCCTTTATTGGTTTTGTTGATTCTACATAAGTACTTCGCCCATACTGGTTCTCAGCAGCAACTCTGAACAGGTACTGAGCGCCTTCCATTAGATGTTTAGCCATTATGCTGTGCTTTTTGGATGATGTTGAAATTGGTATCCAGTTGTTACTTGCAACATCTCGTTTTTCAATCACATAATTTGTAATGACAGAACCTCCATTGTCTTCTGGTTCTTTCCAAGTGAGATAGCAAGAATCTTTTCTGACCTCACTAATGACCAGATTTCTGGGTGGGCCAGGTTTATCTGAAAAGAAAAAAAGGAAGCAAATTGTAAAACCTGGTGATCAGTTGCTCCATTCGCACTAATGATTTACAATGCATAATGCTGTGTGCTTAAGAGCTTTGTGAGTATGGGGAGTGCTTACAACATCCAAACTTGCTGATATAAAACAGGCCTTATATGCACTCTAAACATTTGTTAATATTTCTCCCTGTGCATCTCTATATGCAGCGCGGATGCTCTTCATGCATTTCATAGTGTATTACACTGAGAATATCACCATTATATCCATTCAACACCATGATACCAACTCGATACAGCTGCCCTCCCTTCTATGGCTAATATGTTGTACATCTCCACCTTGAGGGTTCTCTTGATATATGACTTTCCAGCAGGGATTACAGTTGCAAAAGTAAAAAAGATCAGGTTTCAGAAAATGATTAGGATGATAAGACAAGGTGCAATCTCATTTAATGCCATTTAAAGGATACGTTCATTTTACAATGCATCATCTGTGTCTTAAACAAATGGAACTACATTGTGTTACATTATTTCTTGCAAATCCTATTTCGGAGAGATACATGCACGCAGTAAGTACAAAATATATTATACATTGGGCAAATGTTAATAATATTTCTACTTTTGAAAATGAAGATTTGAAGGAAAGACGTATTACCTAGTACAACTACTTTCACTGAGACCGTCTTTGATCCTGCTTCATTCTCAACAGTGAGGGAATACATGCCACCATCTTCTTTTACACAATTACGAATTTCCAACCGGCTTCCAACAGGTGTGACCTCAATGTCAGCTTTAGTTGAGACCTCTTTATCTTCCTTCTTCCAAGATACTTTTGGGAATGGTACTCCTTTGATCTGTGCGCTGAGTATTAATGTGTTACCAGCTTTTATGTGTTGTTCACGCACCATATTAGCATCAAGCATCAACTCAGGAGGTTCTGTGAGAAACAGTAACATTTATTATGCAAAGATAATGTTGTTACATGTTGTTCAGAAAAGAATTGACAAAAATATTACTTACCAAGTCTGTCCTTAGCTAAAACTGGATCACGTACATAAGCTGGTTCGGATTCACCTGCAGCATTGACTGTCATTATCCTAAATTTATAGGTTTCTCCCTCTGTAAGAGCAGTGACTTTGTAATTTGTTTCAGGGCAGGAATCGGCTGTGTAGTTTGCTTTCTTCCACTCTTCGTCTCCAACTTTTTGGTATTCAACAAGATAACCAAAAATCTTTCCTCCGCCATCATGTCGTGGTGGTTGCCAAGACAAAGCAACAGAATTTTTCGTGTTGTCTATTGCTTCAGGATTAACAGGTGGACCTGGTTTAACTGTAAAACAGACCTTAGATTACATACCTGCATGTCACGTAAGCATCAGTAGGATGTATTCTGAAGAACTATGATACATACCTATTGGATCTTTAGCGAAGACTGGTTTTGATGGTGGACTTGGATCACCCATACCGATTTCATTTTCTGCAGAAACCCTGAATTCGTATTCACAGCCTTCCAAGAGATCTGTTACTACATACTGAGTGTCTGGATAAATGGGTTCTCTTGAGCATTTGACCCATCGATTAGACATTGTTTCCTTCTTTTCCACAATATAGGCAAATATAGGCTTTCCTCCATCTCGTGGTCTGTTCCAAGTTACCAAGGCAGATTCTTTGGTAACATCCTTAATTATTGGCGTTTCAGGTGCTTCAGGAACCCCTGTTGAAATATGAAGAAATACATGTTATAAATTATTGTAAAATAAGGCATGAATTCTCATAAGTGATGCAGGTTTTAGAGCAGCCGTGCTTACTGAATCGATCCTTGGCTTTCATTTCATCAGATATCAGTGGATCACTTATTCCATACGTATTTTCAGCACATATGCGAATAACATATTCTCTTCCTTCAATCAGTTTTGGAACTTTGCAGGTGGTCTTGCTACTTGCAGATGTGACTGGCATCCAGAGGTCCCTATTTGTGTCTCTCTTTTCAATGATATAATTCGTAATGGGACTGCCTCCATCATCCAGAGGAGGCTTCCATGAGACAACCATGAAATCTCTGTGAACTTCATCGAAAATTACAGGACCAACTGGAGGTTGTGGACGATCTATTAAAAAACAAGAACAGGTACTTCATCTTCTATCCTTTACATACTCTGGGAAGCTTTTCTTTATTTGTTACATATGAAAAATCTTACCAACAACGGTTACTTGACAAACACCCTTTCTAGCTCCAGTGACATTCTCTGCAATCACACAGTATTTTCCGGAATCTTCACGAACAGCCTTCAGTATTCCAAGGCATAATGTTGTTGGTGTTGTTTTTATCTTTGTGCGTTCATTTTCCTTAACTACCAGCTCATCTTTTAACCAGGTAATCTTCGGTGCTGGTTTGCCAGTGTATCTTCCATCCAAGCTGAATGACTCACCAACTCGTACAATAAATTGGTCTCTGAAGTCAAGCTCAAGTGTTGGTGGTGCTAGAATTAAAATAGAAAAAAATAGTAGCACAAAATAGGCGGGAACATGTTTCTACATATATATTTTTCTGATTAAAAGGAACAGAAATACATACCAAGCTCATCTTTACAGGTGATTGGTTTTGTGCAGAATGAAGGCTTGCCTTGTCCAACAATATTGACAGCACTTACACGATATTCATATGTGTCTCCTTCTTTCAAACCATCAACAGTGTATTTTCTGTCAAGCATCTTCTCCTTAGTAAGTCTGAAAAACTTGTCTTTTCCAATGAGACGACTTTCTAGAACATACATGGTTATATCTGATCCTCCGTTATACTTAGGTGGGTTCCAGGTTAAACTGACCGAGTTCTTGGTTACTGCTGTCACTTCAAGATCCTCTGGACGCTCGGGCACAGCTACAAATAAAGAAAACAAAACATTAGTCAATGCCAAACGTGGGTGTGTCATCAGAATATTCAGCTATGCAGTTATCAAGCAGTAGCTTGCCACTTTTAATGTATACCGAAACTACCTTCAAGACCTGCTTGCTGTTATCTGCATGTTCATTACCAACAATTTAATTTTGAGTATAATCAAACAAGTTCAGGCCAAGGAAATTGCCAGGCACATTGTAAAGAAAGTGTCTGAACTCAATTCGGAAACTTAAAGAAATTAAAGATTTACAAAAATGTCCTAAGAAATATGTCATATTGAATTATGAGATAAGGTAATAACAAATAAATGTATGTGAGAAATGTAAGACCTGAATACAAAAGAAATATTGTAATACATAAAAATGACTTACTAATTGGATCTCTGACAACAATTTCTCTTTGAGTCTCAATAAATGGGCCCATGCCAATAATATTTTCTGCTGCTATGCGGAAATGGTAAGCCACGCCTTCTATTAATCCTTGTACTACTGCATTTTGCCTTGTCACGGTATATGTTACTGGACTCCATCCTCTGCGGCCAGCATCACGCTTTTCAATGATATAATTGGTTATTGCGGATCCACCATCATCTTCCGGAGAGAACCATGTGAGTTTGCATGAGTCAATAGTTAAATTCTCTGTAAGGAATGGTTCACTAACAGGGCCAGGCACATCTGCAGAAAGAGAAAAGCACATTTTAAATGACACCCTTTTTCTAATCGCAAGCTACAATAAAAAAAATCTAAGCTTTTTTTTTTAGTGTACTTACCTAATACATCAACAATAATTGTCTTTTTTCTTTCTCCGCATTCGTTTTTAGCAAGTAGTGTATAATAGCCTTGGTGACTTCTCTGACACTTCTTAATGACCATTGAAGAACTTATATATGTTGTTTCAATTTCAGCTTCTGCTGGTAAAGGCCTTTCATCTCGGCTCCAGGAGATCTGCGGAGGAGGTTTTCCAGACACATATGCTATAATTCGAATAACCCCGCCAGCATGAACAACAATTCTGTCCTTGACACTGGCATCTAGCTGGATATCAGGAAGTACTGTAGGAAAACACAATTAACATCAGAGTTTTAAAGTTTTCACTTGTGCAGTTTTTTTTTAAATTGGTGTTCCAAAGATTCAACAGAAGTATATTTATCTTTAGCTAAAATGCAACATACTGGTTTTTACTAACATTTTGCCCATAGCATTCTTCCCGGAATTTCTATTCACTTTTCACACCTGTGACTACAGCTAAGTTCCATCAATACATTTCTGTGGCTGAAAGCTGCATTTTAACCATGCCATGCATAACACTAAAAATGAAAGGAGTCACCAATTCTCTCTGGTAGGGCTGTTTATTGAGCATCATTCATGCAATCTATTTTACTTTAATTTTGCAACTCACTGCATTAGCTTTGTATCACATAATATTGCTCCACAGATTTGCAATAGAAGCCCTGGACTGTGTGAATTCCTAACTACTGTTTGATAAATGACAAAATTGCAAAGAGACAAGCCTAACAAAAATATATTCAGGCTGTGCATTGAAAATAATGTAACATACCTATTCTGTCCTTGACTTCAATAACTTCTGTAACTTCACCAGGTTCACCAACACCAGCCGCATTGACTGCTCTGACTCTGAATTTGTAGAAACCTCCTTCCTTTAATCCTGGTACAACGAACTTTGTGCCTCTTACTTCTTTGTCCTTGGCCTGCATAAAATGAAATATCACTTTGCACATATCTCTTTATCAGACTCATGGACACCTTAAGCCCAAGATGATACGCCACCTACCTTTTCCCATTCTTCCTTTCCTTCTTCTTTATATTCAACAAAGTATCCAGTGATTTTAGACCCCCCATCTTTTGATGGTGGAACCCATTCCAGGTCCACAGTTGACTTTGTCCAGTCAGTGACCTTTGGAGTAGGTGGACCAGGTGGAGCTATAAAAATAAAATGATGGTATATCAGCTTTTTTATCTCCAGGGAAAACTTGAAATAAATTAGAGTATTTGTTTACAGTTTTTACCTATGGGATCTCTGGCCATAGCTGGGTCAGACGGCATACTTGGAGGACCAACCCCAGCAGCATTAATAGCCAGGACACGGAATTGATATTCAGAACCTTCAATAAGATTCTTTGCCTGATAAGAGACACCAAATGGCATTGCTTTAATGGGATCCCGGTTAATCCTTTTCCATCTCTTTCCTGTAGTTTCTTTTGCCTCCAACCAATAGCCTGTTACTGGAGAGCCGCCATCATATTCTGGCTCTTCCCAGTTAACAGTCATTGCATCACGTGATATACTACTAACTGTAGGCTTTTCACATTGTCCTGGAACAGCTGTAAAATATCAAAATACATAATATTAAGGAAGAATGTTTTTGAAAGATTTGCATTTAACAAACTAGCATTTACAAATCTAGATTATTTTCACTTAATTGCATACTTACAGAACAGGTTTCTTGCTGTTTCTGGCTCACTGTCAAGTGGTTCTCCAATTCCATATTTATTTTGTGCCAAAATACGAAATATGTATTCATGACCTTCCAGTAACTTGGGTACTGTGTAGAGGCATTCTTTAGCTTCATTAGTTACATGAACCCATGTCTTTCTGTTAGCTTCTCTTTTCTCAATGATGTAGTTTGTAATCTTGGAACCTCCATCATCTTTTGGTGGAAGCCATGCTAATGTCATTGTATCAGCGGTGATGGCTTCAAATTTAATGGGTCCAACTGGCGGTCCAGGGCGGCCTGGTATTAAAGACAAAGGTTTATCAAACATGAGTTTGTCAATATGGTTTCATTTTAAACTAAAAATATCTTATTTGCTTGAAGTTTTGGAGTGTTTAAACTTCCTTTAGTATTTTAGTACTTCAAAGGAAGGACTAAACGTCATAATAAACTATAATTAAGTACTTTTGTAGAATATTGTCACATTGTTTAAAAGGGAGAAACAATTTTCAAACTCATGGGCATATTAAAACTCTATAATACACTTACCAAGAACATTGAGCCTCATCTCCTTTGAATCTTGTCCCTGATTATTTTCAGCTGTCAAAGTGTACAATGCAGTATCACTTCTGCGTGACTGCTGGATGAGTAAGGTGCAAGAATCTTCACCAACAACTTTATTGACATGTTGGTCAAACTGAACTGGTACTTTGTCATCAGGTTTATTTGGAGGAGCTTTGAACCATTTTAGTGTGGGGAAGGGCACGCCTTTTATTTTAGCTATGATACTGATATCAGTCTTTTCTTCAGCCTCAAGAAATTCTGTCAGCTCGATAGATGGTGGGCCTGAAGGGAAACAAATATTAACATTTGAGTTTCTGTATCCATCCTCCTGAAAAATCTTTATTTCTGTAAACTGATTTGTATTCTACTTACATTGCTGATCCTTTACAACCAGTGGCCCAACAGTATTTGAAGGTTTACTGGTTCCTGCTTCATTGACTGCTCTCACTCGGAATTCATACTCTCCACCCTCCTTCAAGTCTTCCACAGTAAACTTTGTTTCTTCAACATCACGCTTATTGCACTGTTTCCAGGATTCCTTTCCTTGTCCAGTAGGGTCCCAGGTTAATCGTTCAATTATATAATGTGTAACAGGAGCACCACCATCATTCTTTGGAGGTTTCCATGTGAGAGCCA
Source organism: Calotriton arnoldi (assembly GCA_963921515.1). Taxonomy (NCBI): domain Eukaryota; kingdom Metazoa; phylum Chordata; class Amphibia; order Caudata; family Salamandridae; genus Calotriton; species Calotriton arnoldi. The sequence goes on along the minus strand of CAWUFW010000128.1, from coordinate 1,477,388 downwards.
CAGTGTTCTTTGTCACAAGGCCAATCTTGAGTCTTGTAGGGGGATCAGGTGGATCTACAAAAATATTTTATTTGATTAAACCTACATCACTAAACAGAGCACAGCACAATTATAGGTTAGTGCACAATTTAAAAATGTATATACAGAATGTTTTACTGCGCATGCTGGGATTAGAGAAAATATGTTCTTTGAATAGTTCATCTAGAATGCTTTTACCTTCACCCTAACGTGAAATGCTTTGAAAAACTCTGAAATGTAGCATGTGACCATCCCTACATTCTACACTGTTTATATTGTACACCATTTCAGGATATGGTAGATTCATTTTAGATTTTACCCACCATAATACTTTGTGATTTCTGTTATTTAAATACTTTATCATTCAGATGATAGCAAGCTACACAAAAAAGTAACCTATCTGGAGTTACTGATTTTGTTTATGAAAATAAACATTTTATTCTGAAATCTCTAATTAGGAGATTATTTTGAAAATTTTACATTTCTAGGCATTTCTCAGATACAATGATTTTCCCAGTTCAGCTACACCTATCATTCATGTTCCAGTAGTGCAATGTTTAATGTAGAATGCACAAAAAAACTGCTTTACTTACTAAATATTGTATTTTCTGTCTTATACAACCACAACAAAGTTCACTCAAATACACTCTTAGACGCATCTGGAAACAAAGTTGTGAACATTATCATAGGAAAATGGTACATTTCATTAAACTTACGAATTGGATCCCTCGCTTTGGTTCTTTGAATAGTTGCAATTGGAGGGCCAACGCCAAAACGATTTTCTGCACGCACCCGGAAGAAGTATTCTTGCCCATCAATAAGATCTGGTACAACAAATGAGGTGCCTCCACAGTCATTAGTAACCTTGACCCAGGCCTTCCCTTCCACTGTTTTCTTTTCTATGATATAGTTCTTGATTCTGTCACCACCATCATTATCTGGAGCTTTCCATGAAAGTTTGCAGGAAGACCTTGTTGGATCACTGACTTTGAGATCTTTTGGTGGTCCTGGTGCATCTGTCACATTCAAATAACAATGAACATATGTTTAAGGCACACTATACTTTTGTATTTTTACAGCACACTGATTAATTGTGAAAGAGCTCATAAGCTTACCCAAAACGTTTACTCTAACATTGACAGTCTTCTGGCCGGCTTTATTTTTTGCGGTTATACTATATCTGCCTGAGTGACCTCTGTTGCATATAGGTATGGTCACAACTGAAGAAGTGTCAGTTGATTGAACCTGCCAGGAGAAAAAATACAAATCACTGTAGTTAAAATATTCTTGCGTCAGCCTCACATTATAGTGACATATTGTCTGTAAATTAATAATAATGAAAAGCAAAAAAGTAAACATTCTACCTGTGCATCTTCAGGGACATTATGAACTTGGTCCTAAAATGAATTGAAAACAATAGAAAATAATGACATAAACACATGTGGAAGTGTTTCACTATAAACTAGATTGATCTAAGAGCTTAAGCTGTATCTATGTGTGCCTGTTTTACCTTTATTGCAGTTGTTGCAAGTCCTTCAAACTCCCAAGATACTTTAGGAACTGGACGTCCCTTAATAACAGCAGGAATTTTGATTAGTGTACCAGCACGGCAATTTAGAAGGTCTTGTGCTCCAATCTCAAGTGAAATATCAGGTTCTTCTACAAATAGAATTGAAAAAGTGGTATTGTTTAATAATGTCATTAACTTAGCATGTAACAGTATTTAGGAGTACAAGTAAATAGCCCTACCTAGGATATCTTTAATTGGTATGTCTGTGGTGCCAAGGCTTGGTTCAGACTCTCCTGCGGCATTCACAGCTTTCACTCTAAATCTGTAATTTTTGAGTTCCTGAAGATTTGGTATCACACAATTACAAGTAGGAAACAGTTTGTCTGGTTCATTAGCCTTCTTCCAATCGCTGGTACCTTCCTCCAACATTTCCACAATGTATCCCTTGATAGGACTGCCGCCATCCTTATTTGGTGGTTTCCAAGCAAGAGACACACTTGATTTTGTTTTGTCTTTAACTTCAGGACATGATGGTGCTCCTGGTACATCTGTCAAGGAAGAGAAAAATAAATCAAAATGAAAACCAAATTTTCTTGAATGGCATTTCAATACATTTAATCATAAAGTAAAATGATTTTATAGAGATAATTCTGTTTTGAAAGGTTTTAAAAAAGCATGTTAGTGAATTTGTGTATAAATGTTTTATCTATATATGAAATCCTTTTATTTATTTTTTGTATAGTACATTTTCAACCCTATGCAGAGTAGCGGAGTGGTTTGTAGGCGTCAAATACAATTGCACATAGTAACAGATTTTACAGTAATATTGAATGGCAAATTTGGGATCTAAATCATAATAATATATGTAGTCTCCTGCTTTCTCTCTTTCTCATAATGTATCCTCTTTACTTTCTTTTCTATTTAAAAGAAATATTAGGCCAAGTTTTTAAAATGTGTTTGCATTGTTTTAGTGTTTTGATCTTTTTAAAGTAATTTAGTCATTGTTATCATTCGTCACGAACAGTGCTATAAAAATCAATGTTAACGTAACATAGCCTGTTTTTATTTACAAGTAGAAACAGTGGCAGCACCTGACCAACAATGCAGATAGATTCAACCAAGTTGTTGCCATTTGAGAACACAATTGTTTGGTTGTTTGCATTTATGATTTCATCAGTAGGGCTTTCACAAAATTGTTACCTAACACTTTGCATTTTGGCACTTGTACTGCAAGCGTGGGCTACGTCTCGCATGCAAAGTGTTCTTGGTTAATAAGCCAGGATTTTATTTCATTAAACGGCATGCCTCAAGGATTAAGAACACAATGCAAAAATTGTTTCACTAACTATTTTCTGATTCCTCCTGACATTATTCAGCTACAATTTGAAGAATCTTATTGGTATTTTTAATGGATTAACATAAAGGGATTTCAGAAATCAGGGTTTTGATTCCTAGCTTGTGGGATGGATGGTATCAACCTTTGTGAAAAATACACCACACTTTTTATGGGCGCTCCAGTTTGACAACAGTTATATTTTCCAGAGTTTGTACTAATCACTCCTTATTTTGGCTATCCAGTTCATCATCTCAATTTATTTCAATATTGTAATAATGTTGTCATTTATAGTGACATATCTTCAAAAACTGAAACCAAAGGTCAATAAAAAAACAAAGTTTAGCTTTAAATTTTTGAGCAGGCATATAAAAAAACTGCTTTAATGCAATGCAGTACTTACTAATTGGATCTACAGCGAGGGCAGGATCAGAAGGCTCACTTGGAGGACCAATTCCTGCAGCATTCTCAGCCATTGCTCTGAACTGATATTCAACACCTTCGATCAATCGCAGTACATTGTATTCCAGGCCTTTTACTGCTGGTTTTGTTACTGGTGCTCTATTGACTTGTCCCCAGTAGACTCCACCCACTTCTCTCTTTTCTAGCCAGTAGCCAGTAATTGGGGAACCACCATTGTCTGCAGGTGGTTGCCAAGACACCAACATTGAGGATCGATCACAATTTGAAACTGTTGGCTTTTGAGGTGGGCCAGGAAGGCCAAAAGGATCTTTGATAACCACTTTCTCGGATAGGCATTCATCACTTGTTCCATACTTGTTGATAGCCCTGACTCGGAACTGGTATTCACCATCTGTTATGAGGTTCCATACCTAAAGTAAATATGATAGTGCACATTTTTTAAAAACCTTTTAATTAGTTTTGATGAGAAACAAAATTTGCAGTTATACAGTATACTTTATTCCATGTGATGATCAGCAGCAGCCTCACTTTCCACAACTCATAACCTGCTACACCCCCTCCTTCAACCGATGTCCAGATAGCTTTATATTTTAAACATATTTTTATAAAACTATTTTTCCATATTTTAATTTGAAGCTCTGTTCATTATTATAATATGCAGTCAATGGCTAGATCAATTTGTAACCTCACAGTGAGTACTGTAACTGGTAGTGCTGAGATTGTTTTCTTTCCATAACTCTGAAGCGTCTTATGTAATCATTTTTTTGTCAACCAATCACACTGTGACTCTCACAGCTTGTTCTGGTGATGCTTAGCTGTTTTCAAAGAACTCATTTTGATGCCTTAATGAATCAACAGTACTTGCCAATCAAAACTGCTCAGCAATTACATTAGGCTAAAAGCATGTAGTTAATGTAAACCCTCAAGAGATCCCTCATGAGTACACAGCATTATCATTTAGATAATTGCTCCTTAACGTCACTTGTACCTTTTCCTTTTGCTTGTGTGGAGAGAAATTACCTTATGATACTGCTAGCTAGAATGTTAATTAATGCTGTATTAGAACATGCAGTTCATGGAATGATCACTTATAATGCACATAGTGGCTTTGCAAGGAATGACATAATGATTTGCCAGCCAATCACATTGTGACTCTTACAGGTTTTGCCACTTCCTCTTAGCTCTTCTCAAGATACTCGATGTAATGTCACAATGCTTTTAGCAAATAAATTAGGCAAAGTTTAGCAAATAAATTAGGTAAAGTCTTGTGGTTTTTAAAAACAATTTACTAAACTCCTGCTGCTCCCGGTTTGCAGACGATAGTATTATTAAGGAGGAGCCTTAACATTATGATAATTGCATTTTACTCCCTTGCCTTCTCTGATAATGCGCTCCAGAATGTTCATTTTTGCTATAATAGTCATAGATATGTTATCCATTACATCTCTATGTCATGGGTTTTAGAATGCCTTGCTCCAAGTGTAGCGACACCTTGCTTTATAATTATCGTTTCTATTAATATGTATCTTAAGACTGAAGCTAATACAAATAAATTGAACATTTAATAATTGTGAAGCAGAAACACAATATTTGCAAGCTTATATTTTCTGAAAACAAATGTAGTCCAACATCCTCTCTACTGTGGGTCCTTAACAAATATGTCTGCAACATCGAATGTGTCATGTTGTTTTGTGCATACACACACACTTTGGATGTTGCATTAGAAAAGACCCTCCTCTGTATTGTTGGTAACTTATGTTGAGTTTCACAATATAGTGATATTATCATATATAGAACTGTATAGCGGTTTTACTTGATATTACTAGCAATATGAAAGAACTAAAGTGAGCATTAGGTTAGACTGCACAAAACATCTTGAATATGAAAGTCCATATAGCTTGTCAAAAGTTAGTGTCCTTGTTTAGTAAACTGGGACTCCAAGTTATGCAGCATTATTAAACAGTGATTCCTATTTTATTCATTAAGAGCACATGCCTCAGCTCATCCGTCATGTTCACCTGAAGGATTTCTTAATTAGTGCTTTTCTGAAAACATTTTGGATACATAAATCATGGTTTCTAAACTAAGTAATGCTTCAATATAAATAATAAGGAGTATTGAAAAGCAAACTTACCCCAAATCTCCTGTCAACAATAGTGTTTGAGACTTCTTCCCATTCAGATTTCTTCTTGCTTGCATCTCGTTTGTCAACAACATAGTTGAGAATTTCACTTCCGCCATTGTCCAGAGGAGTGTCCCAAATTAAATAGCATGATTCAGCTTTGATGTCAGTAACAGCAAGATTTCTTGGAGGTGAGGGGCGATCTAATTAATCACAATAGAGAAAAAGAAATGTGTTAAAACATGACAACAGTAGACACATATTTAGTTCTCTAAAATATGTAGTTTTTATGTAAATAAATACTTACCAAATACTTCAACATTTACTGAACGATACGCAGTTCCCAGACGGTTTGATGCTGTCACAACGTAGGTTCCAGTGTCACTTCGAGCTGATGCAGGCATACTTATTTCTGTTTTTGCTTCGCTTCTTGATAATTCTTGTTTGTCAATCTTAAGAGCCTCTGTTGATTTTTCAAGTGGCACATCATTCTTTGTCCATTCAATTTTGGGCATTGGAAGACCTGTTACATCAGCTGGAATATTAACTGGTTCTCCTGCTTTTACTTTGATGGTATCACCCCGGACGGTCAAACGCAACGTCACAGTAGGAGGAACTAAAAAAAAAAAAAAGATATTAAGTGCAAACTAAGCAATTGCAGAGCATTATAATAGTACAATTATTTATATGTATAAGTAGGCATACCTTCATCATCTTGAATAACAACATTAAGGGGAAGTGATGGCTCACTTTCACCAAGTGCATTCACTGATCGAGCACGGAATTCGTACATGTGCAGTTCAGCAAGATTTTCTACCACAAATGATGTATCTGGGCATAGTCGCTTGTTAACCCTTTCAAATTCAGTTGCATCATGTCGTCTCTTTTCAATAATATATCCTGTAATAGGGCTACCACCATCATTACGAGGATACTTCCAATCAAGAGTAATGGTTGACTTTGTTCTTTCTGTATATGTAAATCGTTCTGGTGCACCAGGAGGACCTGTGCATAAAAAGAAAATAATGTTAACCATAACATTTTGTTTGAGAAAATATAATGTTGTATATGTATTGGTTGTTTGAGTTTACATAACAAAGAACTTAAATGCAAATCTACTGAAAGATATTGAGATGTCTACAAAGGCTGAAATGTACTGTGGGTTTTTCAAATTCTTTTTAAAGGTTAAGTGGATTTTATTTCTAAGTAATGGTAAATGTGAAATGTCTTATTATTTACCTATTATGATAGATTATTTAAAAAATGAAGCAAAGAAACAAAAGGATAATTCTACAATTAAATGAAAATCCAGGTGTGGGATCAAAATAACTCAGCAAATAAAACAACAAATTGAATGTGAGCAATTTAAAAATTGCAACCAAATTATGAGGACGAATAAGTTATTTACCTAGAGGATCAACTGCAAGAATGGGTCCGAGGTCAACAGGAGGACCACTACCAAATTTATTTTTGGCAATAACACGGAACATGTATTCTTGTCCTTCTAGGAGACCCACTATATCACATTTGGATCTTTCTGTTTCTATAGGTAGTCTCCATGTATGCATTTTAGCATCCTTCCGTTCAATTGTGAAGCCTGTGATTTCACTTCCACCATCATCTTCAGGATCTGACCAGTTGAGTAAAATCATTTTTCTTGTAACAACAACAGGTTTTAGATCAAGTACTGGACCTGGAACATCTATAGAACAGAGTAACATGAACAAATTATTATGCATATCTTCTTGATAGGTTGTTAAGATTTGAAATCAAAATAGTGAATTTGTTGAGGAGAACTGGCCGAAGTACCAAAGAACATGGCGGTTGGTTGTGGTGAAAGTGGTGAAAAGAAATATTGCAAGGGTGGTGTACTGGGAATGTGATCTTGATTGGTGCTGTGTTGCTGAAAAAGTAGTCTACGAGAGTCAGGGATACCCAAGGAAGTGGGAAAAGGTCTGGCAACGGTGGGTGGCATATAGGGGTTTTTAAGGCCCTAGGGGAGCTGGTGTACTTCCCCACTGTGTTCTCTTGCTTCTGCATGGGGATTTGTACCAAGTGGGGTGCCACCTGTTTCCCTGTGCAAAGTGTACCAGATGTAAATGAACTCTCCGCTGCTCAGATTGTCAGCGTTTCACAGTTTTTTGTAACGGAGAAAACGTTTAATAAATAGAATTTGAAAAAAAAGAAATTGTGTATTTGTTGGCTATCTCTGTAAACAATGCATAATTACGTATGAACATGTGTGTGTGTGTGGGTGCAAACTGTCTACATTGAATAAGCATATTAAACAACAACAAATAATCCATCACTCAGTATTTCAGGATAATTCGATAGGACATGTTATTCATTATATAAGGTTTACCAGAGTTGTTCCAGATAAAGAAGCAATAACATTTCATAAAATAATTTCTCGCATTTCAGGCAATTAGACTTATCTTATTCTATAGCACAAGGTCATATCTCTCTTTTTGAGCTATTAAGCAATTTGCAAGTTATAACAGCTTAAAGATTTCCTCCACTACAGTGACTTACTACCATAATGTTTTGCGGGTCTCGCATGGTGTGATGAACTTTCTTTGGCAAAATGATTTGATTTCAGTTGCTTACCCATGATTTCAACTCTGGTTGCAGCAGATTTGGTACCACTTTCGTTGCTGGCAGTGATGACATATCGGCCATGGTTTTTCCTCTCTGCATTTACAATTGTTAATTCTGAAGAGGTGCCAATATTAGTAATAACTGCTCGTTCTTTTTCCATTTCTCCATCTTCCACAGTCCATTCAATGGAAGGCGTAGGTCGGCCTGTTACAGTTGCAGGAATGTTCAGAGTTTGTCCAGCGAGTATCTGAATACCTCCTTTCACAGAAACATCCAACTCTACTACTGGTGGTTCTGTAGAGAAAACATTAAGATATTGTAGCAAAACCAGTAATAAGAGATTATTATTGTTTCACCTAAGCCAGGTTAAGTAAAGTATTCATAATTACCCTGTGGTTCCAGAACTGTAATTGGCTCTGTTACTCCAGGGGGACCTTCACCAGCATTATTAACAGCAGTCACACGGATTTTGTAGTCAGCACCTTCCCGAATTCCTTTGACTGTGTATTTACGAGGTTTAATTGGTTTGTCTGTGCAACGTGACCATTCATTTGTGCCCATGAGCTGTTTGTCGACATGGTAGCCCAAGATATCCCCTCCACCGTTATAAATTGGAGCATCCCATTCCATCTCAATGGCAGAGGCACTTGTATCAACAACTCTGGGAGTTGGAGGTCCAGGTGGCACTTTAAAGAAAAACATGTAAACATCAATTTTAAGTCTGCTGCTTCTAAAAGTATCAATATTGGTTGATAGACTCAAAATGATTAAGACAGTAGTACCCTTGACGTTTGGGTCTAGTAATCAACAGACATTTTCAAATTGGATTCTTGGTTGATCTGACTCCATCTGATACCATAACATTGTTTCCAATGTATTGTAAGAACTGCCCACTTCTGCAAGAGTCTCAAAATCTATAAAGGCCCACATGCATAGTTAGATCCTCACATTCCCTTCAATATGGCACAAGCTCCTAGAGGCAACCCACTTAGCAGTTGCGGGTTATGTAAGCACCAAAATCAGTAAACCATCAACCAATTTAATAATTTGGTTTATTATACATATGATTCTGATGTAACAGCAAGGGGTTCACAAACATGGAATCAACTCTGATTTATCAGCGGCCTCTTAAAATCAATGAAATATGTGTAGCATTAAAAAAGCCATTGTCTGGGCTGAAATACACATAACATGCGTATTTGTAAAGTGCATGTTTACCCGTGGACATCTTGGCATAGAATAACAGATCTTTATTGTTCCCCAACTCAATGGTACTCATTTTATCGACCTCAGAAGGATGAAAGGCTGAGTGGACCCGCCAGGATTTGAACCTGTGACCATGCAGTCAAACACAGGCCCCTACAGTGGACGCATAAGTCCACCAAGCCACCAGACCCTGCTAAATCTAAAGCTGAAACTAACATTTTATCAATTTATTTCAGGCAACATATATTTTTTTAGCAGGTGGAAAGGGGATCACCACTTGTTTTGCTAGTCTTTTCACAGATAATACATTCACAAAATGAAATAAATATATATATATGCTAATTACTTACATATTGGATCTTGTGCTGTCTTCGGGTCTGATGGGACACTAAATTTCCCAGGGCCAGCTGCATTTTCAGCACACACTCTAAATATGTAAGTGAGGCCTTCCAAAAGGCCTTCTGCTCTTGTTTCCAGTGCATTAACAAGGCTTCTGTTTACACGAGCCCAGTGAGTGCTGTTAATTTCACGTTTCTCAATCCAGTATCCTAAAATAGGACTTCCATTATCTTTTGGCTCCGTCCATTTAACCAACATGCTGTTGCTTGTTACATCTTCAATTTCCGGCTTTTCTGGTGCATCTGGAGGAGCTGATGAAAAGAACCATTTTAGGTGTTTGTACATAATCTTTACCAATCAGAACTGAAAAAAGAAAAATATTAAAGATGTGCTTACTGAAGATAAGAAACTATACTTACTAAATGGATCTTTTGCTGTAAGAGGCTGTGAAACACATGCTGGTCCTGGACCAAATCTGTTCTCAGCTGTAACACGGAAGAGGTACTCCTTTCCTTCAATGAGCTTGGTGACTGGATATTTGCACTGTCTCAGTGTAGATGTTACATTCACCCAACCAATTTCTGCCTTGGTGTTGTCCTTCTTTTCCAAAATGTAATTCAAGATTTCACTACCACCGTCATCGAGTGGAGGCTCCCATTTGCATAAAACTGAATTTTTTCTTATGTCCTCAAATGTAAAGTTGACTGGAGGTCCTGGGGTATCTATTTTGTAGGAAAAATACATTATAAAAGCAGTTCTATTTATTGCACAGAACTGAAAATAGAAATATTACAATATACACTTACTTAATACATTCACGTCACATAAAGCTTTTGCTACACCATGATCATTTTCAACCTTGATGGTAAATTCCCCGTGATCACTTCTAATGGAGTCTCGAACCCACAGCAGAGAAGCTCCCTGTCTACTGTTGTCGACAGTTAAGCGTTCTGGCAGGCTTAGATGGAATGGCTCTTCCTCCACAATTTCCTTCTTCTTTCTTGCTGGCACTATTTTATCAACTCTCTTCTTGATTTCTTCAGGTCTAATCACTTCGCCATCTTTCAGCCATGTAATAGTTGGATATGGTGAACCTGAAATGATTGCTTCTAGAGCAATTTCATCACCCTGCCTTACACCAACTCCACTTTGTAGATTTGCAGCAAGAAACACCTTTGGGGGATCTGCAATACAAAATTGGTTGTTATTTGGAATACACTTTACTAAAGATGGAAACATTTTCCTAGAACATGTACGAGTTGTGACCTACAGGGTACATTTTCATACAAGGAACCTAACTTTCATTCTCAAATTGACTGAACCATTCGGGCGGATATCACATTTCACCCACAGTTTAAGAGAAGATCACTCTAGTTGATCTCCTCCAAAGTTAAAATGTGTCTTGCATTTATCTCAGCAAAGCTTCTATTTGCGACCCTTACTTTAGAAGTAGCACAGGTCTTCGTTTAATCATGCACTCCCTCCATTTAAATGAAGGAGGAACAAATACAACATTGTTTTAACTAGGAGAAATTATGAGTGGATTGGAGAAAAAATAAAATAAAAACACCTTGCCACAGAGCATAAAATATTTTCTAAAATGGCACTGGTTCCTTGGCCTATTAAAACTAATTTCCAGAGAGGAACACAGGTGTAGTAGATTAGTTAATGCATTTAGGAAATTGTCCTGGCGTTTGATGGGAAGGCTACATAGTATGGTAAACCAGTGTAATTGTAAAGCATCACATCCACGTAAAATCACAATATCAGTAAAAAATAATGCATGTATTGCTCATGATACTAACTTACCAATAGGATCAAGAGCTTTTACTCCAAGGGTTGCGCGAGAAGGCTCACTAATACCAGCAGCATTTTCGGCACGTGCACGGTATTGGTATTCTTTGCCTTCCTCTAGGCCTTTGACAGTGTATGTTAGCACCGGTACCAAGGAGTCATTACAGCGTTCCCATTTTTCTCCACCTTTAGGCAGTTTTTCAATGATGTATCCCATTATCTTACATCCGCCATCATACATTGGTGGTTTCCATGTCAGAGTTATTGTCTTTGAAGTTGGGTTATGAGTTTCAACGTCAACAGGTGGATCAGGACGTTCTGAAGTATAAAGAAATAAATTCAAAGTTAATCATCTATATCATAGGGATTTATTTTTTAACAATCCTGCAATGTACATTCAGCACTGATAAAAACTTACGTTTTGAATCTTCTGCAATTATAGGATTCCTTAGCTCCAAGTATTCGCCTCCACCGATCTTGTTTACTGCCTTGACTCGGAAGTAGTATTCCCCATTGGGTATAAGATCCTTCACATTCCAAGTCAGTTTGTTCTCGCCAGACATAACCGGAGTGTAAGTTCTCCTACCAGCTTCTCTGCGTTCAAGAACATAATGCAGTATAGGGGATCCACCATCACTTTCTGGAGGCTCCCATGTTACCTTGCATGAATTCTTAGTCACATCACTAGCCTTGATGTCCTTACACTGCCCTGGTAGACCTATTTAGTAATAGAAACATAAAAAGAATGAGAAAACCCTGCCTTATTTACCGATAATGGTTCTAACGAAATATTTGCTATGAAACAATTAATAGTTACCAATAACTTTAACATTGGCAGAGCCTGTTGTTGTGCCCAATTTGTTCTCCAAGGTGATGGTGTATACCCCAGCATCTGCATGAACACTACTAGTAACATCAACACATGCAGATGTGTAGTCACTCTTCATTGTTACTCTGTCTCCTGTCTTTAGTTCTTTGCCATCTTTGTGCCAATACACGGTGGGAGTTGGGACAGCTCTGAAGGACACAGGGATGCTTAATTTCTCTCCTTCAACAACAGTGATGTCTTGAGTTTTCAAATCAATACTTGGATTACCTGTAGAAAGGTGATGTGATTAAAGGACAATTTAAGAAGCGTCTGATGACTATCAAATCATATTAGGTATGAATATATGTAAGAATAAAATCTGCAATTTACTCAGAGTAAAATTTGCTGAGTTAAGAGATTGTTTAAAATATCTCAGTACAACACTACTTACAGTCAGGGTCTTTTGCAAAAACATTTTCTGAGATTTCTGATGGGTCACTGGCTCCGATGGCATTTACAGCTCTCACTCTTAAGATATATTCCTTGTCAGGGGAAATGCCCTCTTCTGCTTTGTATTTCAGGTCCTTTATTGGGCGAGAGTTGATTCGCATCCATTTTTCAGTTCCGGCTGGACATAGTTCCACATGATAGCCGAGAATAGGGCTGCCACCTGTTTTCTCTGGTGGTTTCCATGCAATGGAAATATGACCTCGGCTTGCGTCTGTGACATGCAATTCTAAAGGTGGAGATGGAGGACCTGCAAAAACAAAAAGACAATGTAATTACACATGTTAGTTAAGGGAATTGTGCAATATGCCGATTTCTTGATTTGATTATTCAGATATATCAGATTATTACTCACTTGTTGGGTCTTCAATCATGAGCATATCAGTAGGTTCGCTTGGATGGCCAACGCCAGCCTCGTTTTCTGCACGAACTTGGAATTGGACCTCTGTTCCTTCAATCACATCTGTTACTTTGTAGTGACAGTCAGGTCCTGATGTCTTGCCAGCTTTTACCCAGCGTGTTCCAAGTTTTTCTTTCTTTTCAATGACATATCTGCAGATAAAGGTACGAGAAACAATAGTGTCCGATATAAAACATTAGTCTGTTTAACCTAACAAAAAGCATCTGGGTGGGCGTATGTCTATTATTTATCACTAACATTTAATCACCCAAGCACTATGAAGTGGTATAATTAATAAATAAAGGAATGACTAAACAAAATACTTCCTGGAACAAAAGTCTTTCTAAGCGCTGTCCATGCCCTTTGTTCACATTCTCCACCTCTGGATAGAGCTCACATTATGTGGAACCATCTTCATAGACTTTAAAAGATTCATTGGTATCGTTGTATATGTGTGTGTACTTGTATGTAGTGATATGCACTATCACAAGCATGCTCTATGAGAGCTTTGCAGTCAGGCTAACATTAGCAGTCAGGCTCAAAAGAATCACATATTATTAGACTAGCAAATCCGAAATATTGTTTCTAAAGTAAACATGTTAATCTGTTTATTTAGCAGAGGTTTGTGTTAATTACCATTAGAAAAACTTGCAAAAGCTTACATAACATTGATGTACCTTAGTATTGGTCTGCCTCCATCATTTTTGGGAGCCTCCCACTTTAGGTCAACATGTCTCTTTGTTATGTCAACAACTGTAAGAGCATAAGGTGGGCCAGGAGTAGCTGAAACAAATCATGATCATTTTAAGAATCAGTAAAGGATATTTATTTGATAAAGACCCAAAAGCAACCACCCATTATGCATAAAAATTAACCACTAGAAATGTGGTATGTCAGATTCTGACAAGGACACTAATCTCTACAATTGGCTGCGGTCTAAATACAGGTTAGTGCTGCACAGGTCTTTGTTTTGCATTGGAGACAATATTTGCAGCCTAAATTATCTACTGCATGCCTGTCCTGTGTGATAGCCTCTAGACTTTGACCAGGGGCCATAGGATGTGCCATAACATAATAAGATCTCAACTCAGAGACACGCCAGTCCAAGCAGAAGCATGGCCCCACATGAAAAAATGCTTTTTATTGTGCAGAGAAAATGGCTAGACTTACTAAAGGTGTCTTTTGCAAGAACTGAATCTTCAAGTTCGCAGTATTCACTCTGTCCAACGGCGTTTTCAGCAGCAACCCGGAACACGTAAAGTGACCCCTCAGACAATGGTGTGACATTACATTTAACATCTTTTACTGTGGTGTCAACTGCCTGCCAGCCTTTACGTCTCACATCTCTCTTTTCCACAATGTAGTTGGTAATTGGAGAGCCACCATCTCTCTCTGGTGCTGTCCATTTGAGATCAGCTGTATTCTTAGTAATGTTGATAACTTCCAGCCAGCGGGGTGGTGAGGGAGGATCTGACGAAAAGAAACACAGTTAGACGTTAGCCAGTGTGTTGCTAATAGAGAATACTTTCAAAATGGTAGCTCCCATGAATGTATGCATAGAATATTTAATAATTTTCATGGAATGTTACAACAAAGCATTTTAAAGTGGTGTTTGCCTAACTTATCATTACTGTATGCGACAATGCATGTAGTGCTGTGTTATTTGTTTCACTCACTCAGTCTTTCCTTGCAGAGAACTGGATCGCTGGGCTCACTTGGCTCGCTTTCACCAGCCTTGTTTACAGCCCGGACTCGGAAGGAATATTCCTGCTTTTCCATTAGTCCTTTAAGGAAATGTTCCAGGGTGGGAACTCCTTCGGCCACTCTGACCCATTCGTCTGTTCCTGTTTTGAGCAGTTCAATGATGTAGGACTCAATCTTTGCACCTCCATCGTGCTCTGGCTTAGTCCAATTCAGGAACAATGATGTTTTAGCAACATCCTTAACAGTTGGCTTGCCAGGAGGCCATGGGGGATCTAAAAGCAAAATGCATTAGTGTTTATTGAGAACATGACAACTATATTGTTTACAATGGTACATTTGGAGCGGAGTTATCATACCGATAGGATCCTTTATTAAGATTTGATCCGTCTCTTTGCTTGGTTTCCCCGGGCCGGCGAGATTTTCTGCCAAAACACGGAACTTATACTTCTTTTTGTTGGTAAGTCCTTTAACTCTGTTAATGGAAAATGCATTCTTGCATTAATCTATTGCACTGCAATGTTGTTTACAAATGAAACGGAACATTACCTATATCAAAAAGGCTTAGAATTAAACACATTCATCTAACATTATTATTTAGTGGCTAGCTGAAAGGTGAGTGCACTCAAAAAATGAGTCTAAACATTTGTTTGATTCATTTCTAAATAATTCTCTTTTTTCTTAGGTGTAACATTTGCTTTATTTGACTTTTATCTACATTTTCCTGTACCTCTTACATTCAGGATACAGTCTGCCTTGAATGTAGAATTAAAGTTGGTTTGAGATACAAAAAAGATACTAAAAAAAGGATTACAGCACTGATCATAACTCTCTGGTAACCCCTGACAAGTGGCAGACTATGTCCTCTAAAAAGGATTTAACATCTCTTTGGAGGTGGTGTACTATGCCTGAATATGGTCCTGTGTTTTGATCATTTTAGTATACGTTTCTGGTATATGCCTAGGATATCACTGTAATCATTGCTCACATTTATGTTTAGAGCACATCTTCCACAGAGAATAATAGCACAGGAGGAAACCAAACTATGCATAGAGATTATGCTAGGTTCAAACATCACATCTTTATAGTTTTACCTGAACATTGTATCTTTGATTGGTATTTTATTGCATCTTATCCATTTGTCATTTTCTGGATCAAACTTCTCTACCCAGTATCCTGTGATTGGGCTTCCACCATCTTCATCTGGTTCATACCATGTTAGTGTCAAAGAATCCTTTGAGATTTCAGAAGGTTCGAGGCGTGTTGGAGGACCAGGAGGATCTACATAAAATATTTAGAGCACAAGCCATGTTATAGGTTCATCTACGAAGATCCACACAAAAATGCCTGCAATACCATGACTGATATTCCAGTTCACATAATCTTACCAAATGAATATTTTGCTATGATAGGAACTGACTGCACTGGTTCGCCAATGCCGTACATGTTCTCAGCGCTGACCCGGAAGACATATTCTTTCAGAGCTGTTAAGTTTGTAGCTTTGAAGTTTGTTTCTTTGATGGTTGAAGAAAGTTTGTGCCATATTTCACTATCAGCAGCTTTCTTTTCAAGAATGTAGTTTGTGATCCTCGATCCGCCATCATCTCTTGGAGGATTCCATGTCAAGACACATGATTCATTTGTAATTTCTGAAACGTCAAATGCAGCAGGGGGCCCTGGCTTGTCTGTGAAAGAATTAGAAAATGTAACAATTTGTTTCCACCAATTATGTCAAAAATATATGTTGTCATTGGTTGTGCGATATTAATCTACATTACCTAAAATATTAACTTCAACAACAGCGTTAGCACGCCCTGACGTGTTTACTGCTTCAATGATGTAGGAACCACTGTCGCTCCTTTTGCTGTCTGTAATTGTTACAGTTGAGTGGCCAGGTTTGGTGTCAATTGTTATTCGGTTATCAGCTCTCAGAAGCATGTCTGCTTTGTTCCAAGTTACTTTAGGCTCGGGTTTGCCATTAACTGTTGCTGGAAGTTCAATTTTAGTCCCGGCCTTTGCAGTGATGCCAGTAAGCAGTTTGACATCCAGGAAAATTTCCGGGACCTCTGTTGAAAGAAATTTTAAAATACATAGTTGTAAACTTTGCTGCTGAACAGAAACAAAAGCATGCAAAAGGAAGAATTGTGAACAAAATGTACCCTTTGGATCAGTAGCCAGAATATCCTCTGTGGGCTTGCTTGGTTTGCTGGCTCCCTGTCGATTCACTGCCTTGACACGATATGCGTACCACTGACCTTCAGTGAGGTCTGTAACCTGCAATCTGTTCACAAGTAAGGACAAATAATGTTACCAACCGCAAGCAAAAATGCACAATTTCACACAATCTCTATTTTCATGTCACTTACTTTGTTTCTGCAACAATATCCCCACAGGCTTCCCACTTGTCATAACCACGTTGACATTTTTCTACGATGTAACCTTTAATTCGTGAGCCGCCATCATATTTGGGTGGTTCCCATGTTAAGAAAATTCCTTTAGCAGTTGCATCCCTCCATTTAACGTTCTCGGGTGGGTCGGGAACAGCTGGTTGACAGAAATTCATACATGGATTTAATATTAATTCAAGGATGTACATTTCTAACTGTCCCACATATTTAAAGGTGAAGATGTGAGTTAAAGTATGTGACTTGTTTCTGCATATAAAATAATTCCCGGTAGGAAATGACCATAACCAAACCTTTCTGCCCACATCAATAAATAAGTAAATATTATACAAAACATCCTCATCTGAAAGCATCCAGGCAGATAGATTGAAGAAGAACTCACTTGCTGGAGCTGACATATTCACAGGCTCATCGATGTATGCAGGCTCCCCTGGACCACACTTGTTGCATGCCATAACCCTAAATAGATATTCCTTTCCCTGGAGGAGATCTGGAACAGTGAACTCCAGGTCAATGATATTTTCGGCCACCTAAAAGAGCAAATAGGTTCCATTTACTTCAAAATGAACAGTAAATTAAGAAGACCGTCACCGATTAATTGTGACTATCACTGGCATTATTTTACATTCACAATTGATTTAAATAAAGTAATTCATCTTAAGGAGTCTACACCACCGACATACCACATTGTACCTTAAATCCACTGCTGGACATGGATTGAATTTTCAACTTTACAGAATGGGGATCAGCCCTTCAATTGAGCTGCTTGTTTCCAAAATATCTATGTTGCCAACAATGTATCTGTCTTATATTTTTCCTCATGGTTCTCAGAAGGAAAACCAAAGAAATAGTCCAAGTAAACCTCATTTAAAGTTTCATAGAAACATCTATTTAATTCAGCAATAATGCCACAGACCATAATTATTTGTTTAAGGCCAATACCCTAGTATAGGGATGGACACTGAACAGCTGCTTCGCAAACCAATGAATTACTGAACAAGAATAAGCTGATACACGAAAAGCAGAGGTTATTTTAAACATTTTGATTCTGATTATTCACTAGCGTCTTTCACGGTTTCATCAATTGTGCTTTTCTTTATCTGGTAATTAATGGCCTTTTTTCACTGTTGCTAGCCTGGTATGTCTCTTTGCTACTACAAGGACATAATATACAACAATACACATTGCAATATTACCTCCACCATAAAAATACATAACTCTGTATGCCTCTCAAAATCAAGAGGTAATAAACACATACCTTAGTCCATGTTTTGCGGCTGACTTCACGCTTTTCTACCAGATAGCCAGTCAGTGGACTTCCTCCATCATTCTCAGGCGGCTCCCATGTCAAATGAACTGTGTCCCTTGTGATCTGTCCCACTTTTAGCTCTTTTGGCACACTGGGGCGTGCTAGAAGAGAAAGATGGAATCCCTTTAATTCTAAAAATATGTGTTGCAGTGTTTTGACTTGATATACAAGGAAGGCTTTCTTGACTTACCAATCACATTTACATTGATTTCTCCTGAAATGGACATAACTGGATTTTCAAGTTCAAGAGTGTATACACCTTTATCTGGGCGTTCGCTTGGAGTGATGATAAGCTCAGCAAAGGTGGATGTAGTCTCAAGTCTCACACGTTCATTAGCCTCTAAGGTGTTATCATGAACCGACCATTTTGCAGTTGGCACAGGATAGCCAGTAATAGGGACCCGGATCTTCAGGGGTTCTGGAACAATGACTTCCAAACCATCTTTAAATGCACTCAAATCCATAGTGGGTGCAACTGAAAAAAAAGGGAATTCAAGGAATTAATGAACATTGGCACGTGCTCTATGTTTACATGGTCGATTTTAATTGTGTTCTGAAGTTGTGTGTAAATAAAAAGAATGGCCAGGAGCCTTACCGTGTTTATCATCTGCAGTTAGTGGACCAATAGCCTCAGCAGGGTCCGAAACACCAGCTGCATTTTCTGCAGAAACCCGGTAATAATACCTAACTCCCTGTTTCAAGCCAGTGACCTGAGGCACAAAAAAAGCATGTATTCAATTACTTAGTAAATAATTGTTTTATGTATTTTGGCCTCTTGCTATAGAGTTCCCTTGCCACCCACCCGCCAAAGGGTAGGAGAGAGCTGTACAATGCATGCAATTTAAAAAGGTACCTCTCCACTTTCAAAAAGCTATCAACATACAAAAAGCAAATCGGGAAAAGAACATGGAAGAAAAACAGAAAAGAAAGAAGTAAATGAAACCCAACGGAAGACTTTTAGTGCCGGCAATTCAGATTAAAGAGGATAATAAATTCAATTTTAAGCATGAATCAACTGAATGCCAGTAGGGAAAGAATTCCAAAGACGTAGGCCAACAGCAGAAAAACTAGTCTAAAATAAGCTGCCATTGTAAATGTAGGAATCATGAGCCTCAACATATACTCGTGAAAGAGAAATGTCGACTCAATGGAAATGAACAAGTTTTCAGAATGATAAAATGGCTGACCCAGAGTGAATGACTTGCTGCATAGCTTAAAATAGGATTGGCTGCTTTTGGTGTTTGTAATTACAGTGACCCACCAACTGCTACTAAGAACGCATTAAATATGAATCAGATGTGGATTAGGACCATTATTTGTATTGTTATGAGAAGTGGAGAACCTCTATATTTACTTTAGAAGGATACAACAAAAGTGGGCAACCAATATTTCACTGTATGGCTTAAAATCTATGGAAAATTATAGCAGCCAGCACACAAGGAAAGGAACTGGGTAAATCTTATCAAACAGGTCAGATACTGTGGCCAAACGTGCCATTAATATTTTCAGTCACTGTCAGTACAACTTCACGTAGACATTGATATTAATACTTATGGCAGCTTTAGCCTGCATGTCCAACTAGTTGGAACATCAGATTTTCTGGCACATCTAAAAACAAGTCACTTTACCTTGTAAGTAAGGTCAGAAGCAAGGCGCATGTTGCATCGGATCCATTTGTCAGATCCCTCCACGCATCTTTCAACAATATAGCCGAGTATTGGACTGCCTCCATCCTTAAGAGGTGGCTCCCATGCAAGCTGCACCGATGACTTTGTTTGGTCTGAATGAGCAAGGTTGATGGGAGGACTTGGCCTTTCTAAAAACATGAAAAAATAATTTGACATATTAGTTTTTACGATGGCCAACTCAATCAATTACACTAAACTCAAGTTCTGCCATATTCTGATTAATCATCATATGTGTTTCAAAAAGTTTCTTGAAATACACTGTACTACAATTACTATGTGTGCTTTTGAGATATTGCTAGTGGTCGAAGTTACTTTGTACAGAGCTTATGAGGAGGCCCTTATTTCGAGGCGACCCTTGCTGGCTGTGCAGAGGTGTGTTTTCAACATGTGTTGGGTAGCCTGCAGTGACAAACTTTTACCTGGGGAGTCTACATTTTACAAAGTGTTTTTTAACATGAACATAATGTCAAAACGTGGTGAATTCCTCAGGACTACAAATGCAGTCAAAACTATGCAAGCGTGGCTGGATGTAAAGATCACAGAATGAGAAATTATCTTCTTGCGATGGAAAATTTAAACTTCAGTGCTCACTTAATGCAAACATATGGGCATTTTGGTTTAGATTTAAGACCTCTCTGCGATGCTAAGTTATTGACCATGTTCTATAACCTTTACGTCACATGAAATCCTATGGCTAACTCAATTATTGCAGTTTTGCCTTTGCTTTACTACTACTTACCAATTGGGTCCATGATTTTCACAGAACGAGTAGCAGCACTTGGTTTGCCGATTCCAGCTTGATTTTCTGCGCGAACTCTGAAAATGTATTCTTTGTTTTCTACAACATCATTCAGCGTAGCTGCAAGATCCTCCGGGCCGGTGATCACAGCAGTATCCCACTTGATGGAGGTTCGGTCTCGTAACTCAATAATATATGCAGTGATTTCACTGCCCCCATCGTACTCCGGTGGCTCCCAGGTAATGGTTGCACCAAACCTGTTCACATTGCAGACATCTACATTCAAAGGAGGACCTGGCACATCTGAAATGCGAAACAATATACAAAATTAGCGTTACCTGACCATGGAGAAGTATTAGAGATGGCATAATACAAAACACTTTCTAACTTATTTCTTTATTTAGATTTGTAAAGCTCAACATTGCATAACTTGACCATGCTACTTACCAAATTTGCTCTTTGCTTCCACAGGTTTGTCAGTTTCCACAGGTTCACCAGTTCCTACTCTGTTCTGGGCGCTCACACGGAAGAGGTATTCGACTCCTCCTTTCTGAAGACCCGTGACGGTATATTCACAGCTGTCTGCACGGTCAGTTGCCAGTATCCAAGTTTTACGCTTGATGTCACGCCTTTCCACCACATAACCCAATATTTTACTGCCACCATCACTCTCTGGCTCCTCCCAAGCAAGGCTCACTTCACCATCATATGTTTCTGTCACTTCCAGATTTCGAACTGGGCCTGGGACATCTGCAAATAGAGGAAAGAGATGATACAGTTCAAGGGAGGACACACAACGTTCTTATTAATTTCTCTTGGGTGCCCACATATTGCAGCCGCTAAGTTTCCCTTATTTGTAATTCATTGCTATATTCAAGAACTAGTTCAATGAATTCAGCTATAGTGCCTAGTACAATAACATTAATGTATAACATCTTTCATCTTCATTTTCTTCAAATATTTCTGGAAACTAATTTTCTTCTTTTTTAATTTGAGAGAAAATAACTGCTGAAATAGGCTGAATGAATCACGAATGTTTTAATTCTTTTGTGTCCATACTTCTATTTCATGGGCATTATTTGGCATTTCTGCTGTTTAAAGAGAGTTCATAACTTCTACAGAAAGTGAGTCCATTTCTTTTGCTTTAGTATTTCGAAAGGCCCAGCCTACAAGGTCATTTCCCCAGCGTGAACCAGCTCTAAGCGTGTACCCTAAATCTGCTGCTAGCACCATCGCCCTATGTATTGCAGCTCAAAATACTAATCTGTCCATTTCTAGGGATGTTCCCTGACGCTGGCGTATCGTGCAGGCGCTGAAAAAAACCTGTCTTACCAATCACATCCAGATTAATGAAGGCCTCTGCTTTGCCGTGTTTGTTTTTGAGTACGATCTTGTATCTTCCTTTATCTGATTTCTTTGTTTCTGGGATCCTAAAGGTGGTGTCCGTCGTAGTTGTGTCGAAGTGCAGGTCGGGCAGAAGCTCTTCTTCCTTCGACCATTCTGCTTCGGCTCTGGGGTAGGCGTCGTAGGGCACAGCCATTGTCAAAGGCTTCCCAGCATCGATGACGATGTTCTGATCTGCTGTCTTGATTTTAGGAGCCGCTGCAAACACACATGTCTAGTTAATAGATGCATTTTGATGCCATTCTGGAATACGCAATATAGACACTAATTCATAACACAGGATTCTCGCAATATAAAGGGCTATTTATGTTCACATTAATGCTGATCTGAATTTTAGCCATTGGAATCGGACATAGTGGCTGATCAGGAGGTACATATGAGGTGTTAAAAACACCTTAATATATTCATCATGGTTTCAAATGCTACCACAGCATCTATAATGGCTATCCTAATTGCTAGTTTTCTCTCGTAAATATTTTCATTTGAGTTTTTTTATGTAATTTAATTTCATGTCTCTTGATTGGAGAGTTGGAATGTGTTTTCCTACTTCATGTGCTTAACTCACTGGAAAGTGTTCACTTGAAACAATAAGATTATTTTATTTAAATTAACATAATATGTGTTGTGTTTTATTTTCATTTGTGGCCGCACTGCCAATGGAAAGTCCTAGAAGGAATACTTAAAGGGTTTTTAAAATCTTGAACCTCCATGTTTCATGGCACTTAGTAATTGCAAATAGAGACTTACCGGCCAGCTCAAGCTTGGCTCTGGCCTCTTTGTCCTTGGCAATAAACCTGTATTCGCCTTGGTCGCGGGGCCTGATCTCACACACTTGAAGCCTGTGGACTTTTCCTTCACTCATCATCTGGTGTTTGTCGCCTTGGACAATGATCATGTTGTTTCTCAGCCATTTGACTTCCACTCGGTCTTTGTTCAATTCAGCCTCAAATATGACATCTGATCCTGGCGCTTCGAAGGCGTCCAGAGGAGGCCTGATGATCTCCACTGGGATTTCTGAACAGAAAGAAGTAGCAACAACAAACAGGTTTTGAATCTGGGTGTTTGTGTGTTGGAGTTGAGAAGATCTGAAAAAAAATTATTTTACACTTACCCTCAACAAAAAGTCTCGCTCTCGATCTTCTGTCATCGACCCCACAAGAGTATTCGCATTCATCTTCTGGTCTGCATTCTTTTATTACCAGTCTGTGTAAGCTTCCATCTTTTTCAAACTGGTACCTGAATAAGAGAAATTAAGAAGAAAGTTGGATTTGAAGTAACTAATTGTGAAACGTTCAGTGCATTGGACCATTCACAATGAGTCCATCTGTATACCTTTTGCCCTCTCTGATTTCACGTCCATTTCTGTACCACTTCACGTTTGCCTTTTCTTTCGAAAGCTGGCAGGTGAAGACGGCATCTTCAAATTCAACAACAGTTTGATCCGTAAGGTGCTGCGTAAAGTCAGTTGGAGCTTCAGTGATAATGAGTTCTGCCACAGCTTTGTCTTGTCCGGCAGTAACGGTGTATTCCCCTTCATCGACAAAACCACAGTCTTTAATTATAAGGGAGTGCTTGTACTTGTCTACTTTATACAAAACACGCCTGTCCAGAACCACTTCTTGACCATTTTTCATCCATGTAACTGTGGCATTAGGGCGGTTCACTTTGCAGCAGAACGTGACAGATTTTTTCTCCATTGTCTCAATGTCTTCGATTGGTTCCACAATCCTAAGATCCTCCTCTGTTGAAATGAGGATAAAAAACAATTTGGATCTTGTGAATTAGTGCAAAAAAAATGTGGGAGTCAGGTCGATATTTAGTATTTTTAGATACACAAGATATTTTTAATAGCAAAGTATACAGGTAAATGTAAACTAAATGTCACACACGTAAAGCACCTAGAACATATTTGATTACTTTGGAAAGAACAACGCAAACGGCTTACCTTGCACAGTGAGAGTAGCAGAGCACTTCACGTGTTCACCGCGGTGGTTTGCCAGAGAAATGGTATAGTTAGCTTGATCATCTTGTTGTGCATCTCTAATTCTGAGAGTGTACACGAGATCTTTATGGACCATGATATATTTTGGACTATCAAATATTGCTTCATCATTTTTGTGCCACTTAGCTTTGGCCCCTTCAGTATTGACTTCACAGTTAAAGACCAGCTCCTGCCCTTCTTTAACTTGTTGGTCCTTAATTGGAGTTATAATCCTGAGTTTTTCTGTAAAGACAACGAAAGTAATGAGTACACTTTTACAACGTGTATATATAATTCTAGAAAGATAAAAATCGTTGTATTATCAAAACATGTTCATGATTAATATGAATATAAAAATATATATTATACTAGTTATGCAGATACAGAGAGTGTAACATGCTATGTATTTGCATTTTTAATTGTGGGAAGGGGCAGTGGCTCGCAAGAGGTGACGCCTCAAGTGTGTCCTGAAACCCCCACCCCTCAATAATGGTAATACATGACATATTATTCTCTGCATGTCTGTATATATGGTTTATGCCACAACATTTTTTTTCAGGTGTATGTATTTAACCCAAACCAGGATTCAGGGGGTTAAATTTGTGCAGCAAGGTAAAATTAAATTAACATGACTACTAGAAAAGCTGTGTAAAGTAGATGTTACATACAATCTTTGAGGCAGTAACAAGTTCTCATTTCAGTTTTGCTCTACTGTGGTAATAAACTCGAATGTGACCTTTGCACTATAGTAATAAATGTGTGAATGTGCATACAGTTGCTCTAAATAAGGTGTTATTGAGCTACATTTACTTTCTCTGCCATGGTGCACACACACACATACCGTTTTGATTTACTTCTGCCCTGAGTGCCGCCTCTTTCTCAAAAGTGGGAAGGTGTTATATATATATATATATTTATATATATATATATATATATATATATACACACCTCAGTGGCAACTTTCTGGCCTCCTCTACACACCCCGCACTAGCTATAGAAACTGGCATGTAACCAGTGCGATCAATCCTAACAAATTTTAAGCCTTTTTTTAAACAAAAATAAAAAAAATAGGCCTGCATTTGACATATTTTTATCATGTTGTGAGAAAACCTCTGTAAAATACTCATTTTGTAGACCATGAATAAGGTAACTGTCTGGACAGTCAGCACTACTGCCACGAACACAAAAAACTTACCAATGACTGTTAAATCAGCTGTTGCTCTTGAAGCACCAACCATCGCAGCATAGCTTCCCTCGTCTGTTTTTGGCACAGAATCCTTAACAACAAGAATTCTCCTCTTCCCATCCGCAATAATGTCGTATTTGTCACCGCTCTCTAGCGCAACGTCACCCTTGAGCCACTTGACTTCATATGTGTCTTTGGATACAGAGCAGACAAACTCGGCTTTCTCTCCTTCAAGCACCTCGAGGTTCTGTGGCCTGGAAATGAACTCGGCAGCAAGCTCTGAAACACACATACACAACAAGCATGAGAGCCCGCCATGACACTGCTGGGTCTCCTACGCTGTATAGGACTTGTTGTCAGCATTAGTATTCTTACCGTTAACTTTAAGTTTTGCACTGGTGCGCGACTTTGGAAGTCTGCAGTTGTATTCACCAGCATCACTGAGGCTGACGTTCTGTATGACCAGAATCCTCTTCCTGCCATCAGCAATGTGTTCATATCGGCCGCTCTCTGGCAGCTCCTCGTCGCCTTTGTACCATAGCACTTCCGCACTGGCCTTGGAGACCTCACAGATCAATTTTACTGTGTCAGTTTCAGTAGCTTCTACGTTGGCAAGATTTTTGGTAAAAGTTGCTTCCTCTTCTGCAATATAAATCACAGAAATTCAATGACATTTGTTTCACTCATTATCACAGTCAAGGATATTTTTTATATACTGATAGTTCTACAGAGGTAGGCAAAAATATTACTTTTTACATACCTATCACTGTAAGCATTCCAGATGTTCTAGCGGTTCCTGCTTCACAGGTATACTCAGCTTCATCATCAAATAAGCATTTGTTGACTACCAGAGTACGCACAGCACCTTTAGAAATGATATCATATTTTTTGCCTTTTCTGATCTCTATGCCATCCTTAAACCAGCGAACCTGCATAATAAAAAAACCAGTATTATAACATAGCTTAAAATCAGACTCCTAGTAGTGAATTACAAATAAATTAATATTCCTAGCTTGTCTTAAGGGGCAGCCACCTGATAGATGGGCCTGTTTTTTAAAATGTGACTCAGTAGGTGAGGACCATTTAGAATAGGTGAATGTGCGGCATGAAGTCTTATACCTCTGCCACTTCCAAAATGAATATAGAGATATTTATATGAGAACATTGGAATGTTGGGAGCTCCATTAACCCGTTAAGTGCGCCCGTCGGCCAACGGCCGTCGCGAGCACTACCTCCCTGGTGCTGCGCACGACCGTTGGCCGACGCAGCCCCACCCACCCTTTAGAACGCCCGCACCGCGGCGGAATGTTCGCCGCGGTAAACGGGTTAAAACAATGGAGTGCTCCAGTCTTCTAATGGCAGGTAGAAGCCTGGAGCTCCAACATTCCAATATTGTTGTTCACAGCTGTTGCTGTGATCAAAGGCCTCACGGAGCCCGAGAGAATTTCAATCCCCTCGGGCTTTGTAAGGCCTTTGTTTTATTTGTTAGAACATTCTGGCCTCTAGTGGTGGAATGTTCTAATAGCCTTATGGCACTCCGTAGCTGGGCTATACCGGCATTAAAGTCTCGCTCCCTTGTTAAAGGCTCTCGCCTTCGGCTCGGGCCTTTAACTCTGGAGCAGGTCTTTAATGGCCAATATAGCCTTCTATGACGGGCTATAAGGCTATTAGAACATTCCGCCACTAGAGGGCAGAATGTTCTAACAAATAAAACAAAGGCCTCACAGAGCCCGAGGGGGTTTAAATCCTCTGTAGGCTATATTCCAGCCCTCACCCCTCTTGCATTGGTTTCCTATTCAATAAGTGAGACTCAGAATACTTTGATCTGCACTTTGTGCAAGCTTTTTGGGCTTGGGGTTTATTTTTAATTCATAAAAATGTAATTGTAGCTAATCATATACTGCATTATTAGTTACAGCATCACGTTTTAATATAGATGCATATTTCAATTTCTTACTTTCTATTGTGTGGACATTACCTTTAGTAGGACCCAATTGCATTAAGGAAGCATAATGACAACAAGGATCGCACAGTTACATAGGGGATGTAATTAGATTTATGAATGGGTTGAAGCAATAAGTTGAACTCAGTGCAATTGTCAAGTAAAAAGTGCACTCCTTTTCAAAGATGGTACGTCCGGTGTGTTAATGGCATATCAGATGAGTTTGGCGGTTTCCTAGGCAGTGAATGACCTTGAACATAATTTTCCATTAGATTCGAGAAAGAGCAGTTCGGCCTCGTTACTGCATGTTTGTTTAAAATTTAAGATTTTTAGATGTGCACTAGATATTGTGAGGGAGAACTGGGTAGATACTTCTGGTGAAAGGGTATTCCAGAGTGGGAAATGCTTGCTTTGATGTTTTGTAAGAGAAAGCTAACAGCGTGATTTTATCATAATGCATGGTTCTGTTTGCATTGGAGTAACACTTTCAGCTCCAGAAAGGCGGATGAGAAAAGGGATTTGGGATCAGGCAAGTGACCGTAAACTGGTTCCAATGACCAATACTCAATTTGAGCCGGTGGGGACCACTGTCTCATTTTTGGGGAGCGGCACTTATTTTTCTTGATCAGACATTTCCCGAGAGGGAAAAAAATACAAAGGAGAAAGAAGGAGGAAGAGAAAGATGGAAAAACCTTCACACAGAGAGAAAGGAAGAACCTGCAAGAGGGAGATGGAGGGGTGTTTCTGGTAGTGGATTAAAGAGGCCTGAGGTGGATTTAATATCATGCAGCCTTGGTATTCAGCACGCTGACATTTAATAGCACCAGCCGCAGCCTTCTGAGCACAGCTTTGGGCACCAGCACTCGTTCTTTTACAAATTAAGTACTGCCAATGACCCTCATTGCATAAGTTTGCTTAGGTAATGGACTTTGCAGTCAAAAGAGCATTGGCATATTTTACATGATAATTGAGCATTAAAGGGGGTACAGAAAAAAATAACTGATATTGATGAGAAGCTATTAACTCTGTGTATTCACAAACCTTAGCACTTTCACGAGAAACCTCACATTCAAAGCGAGCCACCTCCTTTTCTTTAACTTCAAGATCTGAGAGCGGCTTCGAAAACTCAACATGTAGAGCTAAAAGTAAAAGCAAAAATGAAATATGCTAAACACCAGTTTAATGATCAACATTTGTTGAACACAAGCTAATGCTATGATTAAATATGTGTTGTTAGTTATAGTGAACCATGGTCGCAGAACATTTCTGAATAGAGAGTGAATTATACAATGCAGAATTGGAAGGGTCTTCAACTATCAAAGCTGCTACAGACATGAAAGTATGGTGGTATATTATGCATTGTTGAAAAGAAAAAAACAAGTTTTCAAAGTACTTGAAGGACATATTGGCAAATGCATAATTTTAGTTTTAATTCTTAACAGCAACAAAACACTGACTTTCGGTTGAAAACTAAGGTCCAGATTTACAAATATTTTGAGTTGGATTTGCATTATTTTTTAACACAGACCGACACAAAATTCTTTTGGGGATTTACAAACCAAAGCAAATTGGTATTCAAGTTGGTTTGTAAGAGAAAGTAACGCAAACCTGCGTGTAGCGCTGCTTTGCGTTACTCTGCATCATGGAGGCATTCCATGGTGGAGTACATGGGTATTCACGTGCAACTACCCATAATTTTTCACACAGAGCCATATCCATTTACAATAGTAGACAGGGTTTTGCACCAAAAATTGATGCCACTTGAAAGTAGGCATTGAAAAGGAGAGATGCTTTTATTTATCCTACCTTTTCCCACTTTGCATGTGTGCTGCACTGTACAGTACACATCTAAAGTGGTAAACATTTTAAAGTTAGTCTAAGCTTAGTATTTTGTACTGGAAGGGCAGCCTCCCTGTACACATTTATGCTAGACTCATGCAGATACTTTTGCACTATGGTGCAAAGGTGTGTATGTGGTGCCCAGCAGACTGATTGTACGACCAGCACTCTGGAGAAAACAGGGTGGTGCCATATCTCTGTTGATATGGAATTTTCCTGCTCTCTCCCTCTCATGCAAAGCAGCGCAGCATCTTTTGGTGCTATGCTGTGTTGTGTGATAGATTTGTAAATCTGGGCCTAAGCTTGAGACTTATTTAGTCTCTATGTCGTATACAATCAGTAGTATTTGTGGGATAAAGATTTTAAATAAAGATTTTTAATGATGCTCCAAATTGATCACTTACGTTCTACATTGAGGAAGGCAGATGTCTTAAAATCCTTGGCATCGCAGGTATATGTACGGGTATCATCCAATGTGCAGCCGTGGATGACAAGTTTCCTAACTCTTCCTTCTGAGATGATATCATATTTCTTTGTTTTGTGAAGTTCAGTTCCGTTTCTAAACCATCTGACCTCGGCATTCTCTCTGGAAAGCTCACATTCAAGTACTGCGGTGGCTTCTTCTTCAACCGTCTGATCCTCAAGCGGCTTAGTAAACTCAACTGGGGGTTCTGAAAGAAGAAATGTAATGACTTGTAATAAAGGCAATTTTGATTCACCCATGGTATGTGGACATCTCGACTACAACAGGCTTTACCTTTCACAATAAGGTTGGCTTGGGTCTTGAAATCTTTAGCTGTTAGTTTCACTTCACCAGCATCGCTTAACTGAGCATCCCTGAGAATAAGCGTGTGGATTCTTCCTTCAGAGCGTGTGACAACCTATTAGATGAGGAACAGTGTTTTAACCCACTGAGCTGCAACACGCAGAGCCATTAAAATTCACAAATTGTATTAGTTCAAAACATTACAGTCTAATCAAAAATAAAGTTTAAAAAAACTGAAAGATATTTCTTGATTTATGTTTGATTTATGTTGGTGTTTTAAATCATGGCAGCATCACACTCTTTGGCCACATCACAGTGCTCCCCCTTGCAAAGAAGTAGCAATGAAAGAAAAATGGTTGGATGACTGGCTATAGTCTAGCAGGGAGGCTACCATGAGTAGGATTTGGTTAGTATGCACGGTGGTTTGACTACCATTGTATCTGAGAACAGGACATAAAGGAGTAAGACTTGGGGGGAAAACATAATCTCGGGTGAAGACACACATGCACACACACATACACACACCCCATCAGGCCATAAGTGCTATCACCATAGGGAACTCATGCATTCACTTCACTGACAAAGTAGGGAAGTAAATCCAAAGTTGTGTTTTCTATTTCAAACTACATTATTTATGGAAAATTGCTATAAAATGTGGAATTGGTAAGTGGTCATAATTACAATAATACTTTAGCACAGTAACAACTTATCGTACTTAAGTACAATGATTCTCACTGATATGAAGTGAGCCATGTGTGTGAAGTGCGAAATAAGACAGGCAAATACATTGTGGCTGCCATATTAATTGGTTCCTCTTGTAGAATTGGGGTACAGGATCCATAAAAAGCCAATGTTGCTACACTTCTTGGATGAACAATGAGTTGGTAATGTTTATTTTAGTTTAATATGATAATGTGCCAATGCCACAGGCCAATGCTTTTGCTAGATGAACACTCTTAGCTTCCTATAAAAAAAAAAAAAAACATCCATATGTTTTAAATTGGAACAGTGACATTTAAATGAGGGGAAGATTTCGGAACTTTTCAATCAGATGTGATCATGTCTTTGTGGAGAATGCCTACATCAAAACCCATGCAAAATATGAAAAAAATTCCTAATTGTTATTTGTGTGTTGTTGAGAATGTTTATGAAACACATGATTAAGAGAACAAACGCCTCTGCCCTATAGATCTATACCCCATTAGTTAATAGTTAGTATTGACAATTGTTCTCAATCTGTATTTGGAATGGATAATTAACAATAGCAACAAATCCGACGGGTGACACTTCGCACTAATCTTAAAAGTAACTTGTATGTTAGCTATCAATAAAATGAGTGTACATTGTAAGATTAATTCAGGAACTTTTAAAAAAGTTGATGGGCCTGTGATGAATTTCTGCATTCTGTATGAGTGCCAAAAGACGCTGCTGGTCTGTACATTGATTTTAGCTTGGCATCTATTAAGATTAAACACCTAAAAGGAACTCAAGGAACAGTATCTTGACTGCAGATCGGTGGCATGGTCTTAAGGTTTTTTAAACAAGAAGCATGATAAAGGTCAATAAGGCTAGGGAATATAAAGAAATCTAGTCTGATATTAAAGGGATGTTAGCACGAGAAAATGTAAGGCTACCTGGAGAAATAAATGGAAATGGGAGAGTAAGATGAAGTCTAGAGTAATTACAGTTCATGCTACAAAAGAAAATGCCTTCAATAATAATAATAATAATAATAATAATAATAATATTATGAGGCGGCCTGCGAACACCCTACTAAGGATGATTATGAAGAAATTAATGGCGAGAAATGAATGCTGTGCAGCGAGCATTTCCTAATATATAATGTAGATAAGATTTTAGGGCATGTAAGCTTAATATATTGCTGGAGCCTTGTAGGAGTCTATTATTCTTGTAATAATGAATCAGTACAGTGGTCTGGCAGTATGTGGCTCACAGTAACATAGGTGACAACTGACTAATGATTGAAAAATCCAGGTAGCTCCCTAGCATCATCTACCTTTATTCTCTATCTGTGAAGCTTCATGTCATAAAATGAAAGTTACTTCTGAAGTGTTGTACCAGTACTAGCTTATATACTACTACTACCACCATGTACGAGCAGCTCTATGGGTAAACCTTGAACATCAATTCCAAAGGCGATTTCTGAACACGCAATTCAAATGTATAAAAAGGCCCACAGTCCTTTGGACATGCGTCGGGACTAGTGCTGGAGGAATGCAACGTCGAGGTTTATGGAATTCTATGAATTTTCTGGTCATGTTTATTGTTATATTCAACAAAGGAAGCTATGACTGGGGTTCACAGAGGTCATAAAGTTAAAATATCACAAACACTTATCTTTACACAATTTTGTATAAACAATTACAGTTGCCAAAAACAGTTGCCAACTATTAACGTTTACAGAATGTTCCCAGGAATATTTGGGAATGTTCTGGGACCTATTGGGCTTATATGGGCCTTTAAGAACTGTGCTTTCTCAAATCTGTATTTTAACAAGAATGTTGTCAAGAAACTTTTTGCTCAAGAGAAAATCTCATGAAGATCAAATTATATGTGATATAGACACACTGACATTAGGATAAGATCAAGAGAAGTCTAGGAAGTGAGGAAATGAGTGATCACTTTTTAAGTTTCTTCCCATTTGACTTTCTACACTTTTAAAAAGTAAGGATGCACTATTTATTTTAGTAAAGAGAGAAATGTCAATAATAAATCCCGGATCATTATACAAATGGAAACATACCTTAGTGCTGGTGCTAAACCTGGAAGCCATATCTATCTATCTATCTATCTATCTATCTATCTATCTATCTATCTATCTATCTATCTAGCTAGCTATCTAGCTATCTAGCTATCTATCTATATACACACACACAGATATATATACATTCATATATATATATTTGCCAATTCGTTTCCCAAAATGTGAGCGTTACAGGAGCAAGATTTTTTGTGCAATTCCTGAATCAGTGTTTGTGATTCCTGAGAGCTGTGTTGCATTTGTTAGACGCTTTAATTGTTATACTAGACTTTGATTAATATGACCATTATTTTTTAAGAACGTACATGAATGTGCAGAAAAATCCGAGATGAAAATAGATAAATATTTAACGTATCTGTGAGACTGAGTGGAGAGTGGATATTATTTAAACCGACCGGGAGATTTCACTGAAAAGATATGGCCTATATGTAACACAGCTGATTAAGCAAATGTTGGTGAGATGTGATTCAATAGAATGGGCTAGGAAAGACTTCAGAAAACGAAAGTTACCTTGTGATATTAATTTTAACTGATTAGTGCTAATGTTCTATTCCCCTAAGGAGTCACTCAATTTGTATTCTAAGAGCAATATGCTCTTTGGGCCAGAGAATACATTTATGGTCAATTAATCTAATGTTGCACAATTTGCATTAGCATCTTATTGGTGCATTTACAGAAGTAATATAATTGTTTATGTGAAATTCAATAAAAGGAAGAAATCACCTTCAATTGTATAAGAACCAGTTAGAAGGCATGTTTATTGATATTCCTTTGTCGCACATACCTCTCCCTGTGTGTAATGCTAAGCCAAATTCTATACTATACACCAGGGGCATGTTCATGTTTTAAAAGCGTATTTCTTCCATGTGACTTACTGAATTAAGATACAAATCTTTTATTTCAAAATACAATAATAATTAGGCAAACGTTCAGCTGCAGTTGAAAGGCGAAGAAAATAACTTCTCTTCTCCTGGTGAGGAACAGGTTGGGACCTTAAAAGAACCGCTACTAATTAATTCAATGATGAAGTCTAATATTATTCGCTTGAAAGATGTACTTGTTAATTAAAAATAGAACGGCTCACTTTTTTATTTACTTAGTCTGTATTCCATTCAACCTTGCAGAATGTTTTAGAATCAATTTAATGAAGGTGCTTTAAAATCTGTGCATGTGCACTTAAAGTAGGAGACTGTCTTCATGAAGAGTATCAGCTCTCACGTACCAGGCACTTCATTTGTTTAAAGTGTTGCTCCAGTTGAGCGGTGCTTGCATACACTCTGCTATTCAAAAGGAGAAGTGTCATGCTATGCATAAAATGCAGACAAATATAGTACCTGTATGTTGTAAATGTGTGTATTTGCTTTCCTACAAAAAGTAAAGCGTATAAACCAGTGTGAAAATGTTTGTGTACACTCTGAGTTTGGTGTAGCAATCACCTGCCATGCTGTAAACTGAATGTATAATGGAGCGTGGGCCTTCCATTCCACTTCCTTTAAGGCCACAGTTGACTCTGTTTAATTAGGTACAGCACTTTTCTCTAAGTGAAGTATTCAGTGTTTGCATTTCTGTTATTGCAGTTAAGCGCGCTATTAAAAACTTCCCGGGCCCCCTGAGCGTCTTGCAAATAGGCAGCACTCGAGGGGCGTTAAAAATAGCTGGCGAGAAACGCTTGGGAGGCAGATCTGGCAAGGAGGCTATCTTGAAGGCCGGATCAGGTGCCTGGAGTGGAATTCGAAGCCTGCTAATCCCCATATACAGTAAAGTGACTACATAACGAAGGCGATAGCCGGGGACCAACAGAGGCACGCGATTAAACATCACCAATATCACAGCTAGCAAAGTGTTTGGGTGCCAGTACCATGTTTAAAAAGAAGATTATCCCCGGATATTATGACAAAAAACTCAATAAAGTTTGTTGTGAAAAAAAAGATTATCAAATAATTTATAAAAATAGATGCTATATGACAGCGAGCAGCACTGCAGGCCTTTGGTCAATATCATATCAAATATTTTAGTTGTGCACGAAATGGTCAACAAGAAAGAATTAAAAAGAAGCGTCAGCTGTATTAAAATTTTTCTTCAGTGATCAAAAGTGTGTAATAATGTGAGTAGAGATGAATGAATGGGGTGAAAGGACCAGCTATCCTGCTGATTGAGTAGAGCAAGAGTTGAATGCTGTTGCAGTGATAAGGGTTAGAAGATGTGAAGGACTTACCTTGTCACTAGGCTCCAGCTTCTGGTCGTTGAGGAACCATTCCACCGGTATCCCCTCATAGGATAGCTCGCACTCGAAGGTTGCGGACTCCCCAGCCGTCACTGTCACATCCTTAAGGGGCCTCAGCAGGCCGATCACCCGGGCTTTCCCAAGAGAAGACATATCCAGGTTATTACTTGTGCACTCTCAAGAGAGCTGCTGCCCCTCACCCCCTGCTCTCCATGCTGGCTCCCTCCGAGAGAGCCACCCGCCGCAGTGAAGCTATTTAACCTCTGCCAGCAAAAGAGGCCACCTGAGGGTAAAAAGAGGGTGGGCTCTCTGGGTCCCTCCCCTATGCCCATTGGCTGCCTCCACGCGGATGGACGCTGTCAGCAGTAAATGTGCAATGCATGCGGCGCCCCTTCCGCCCTCCCCCTCTACAAGCTTACGCTCCATAAGGAATGTGTCTTTTAAAATAGCAGCACTTCCCACTGAAGGAGGAAAGCATCTGCCAGGCTAATCTGCCGCTGTCCATCAAACTTTTGGCACCTCCCAAATAGGTCCTTCAGCAACATGTAAAATGCCAGCACAGCATATATTGTTCTTAGTAGCGCCTTAGTTACAAAACAACTGATTGCATAAGTTCAAACAGAATTCTGATTCAGAAACTGCAATAGCGGATGTGCTAAAACATCACTAGGAATTGTACTTAAGATTTTGAGAGCAGTGTCAAAGCAGACAGATCTCATTGATAGATCACCTTAACAATTGTTTAATTTGACAAGTTACTTGTGGACAAAACTTAATCCTGGTCATAAGCAATCAGTTAAAAGTAGACCAACTGAAGTATACATTAATGGACCAACTAGGCCATATTACCTAACGTCTCTAAAGTACAACCTGAAGGGAAACCATTTGGCACCATTTTTGCTACTTGGTTAATATTGAACGGACCAAACAGGGTGGCTGAGGCGCCATTTTACGTAATTTGCACGCCCAAATTAAGTAATTGATTTGTAGGGGCTAAAATTCACAAATTGATTGTGTCCTGTACATTTGCTCTTTATGTAATAATTTAAAAGATAAACTGATTTCCCCAAACCGGCTCCGGTGGCACACTTAAAAATTTTAAACAGAATTAGTTTGATCCGGTCCCTATTTCCCGGGCAGCAGAGTTTAAAATCATTTCACTTCCTTCCTTTGCCGCGGGGTCAAACTTTATGTATTATGGTCCATACTAAGCGCAGAACAGACAGTTTGCTCCTTTCCTTATTGTGTACACAAAAATAATACAAAATGTGCTTCATCTGTTTCTTCTATTGGTGCAACGTTTATATGATATTGTCTATCTGTTTGCGGGGAAATGAACACTTTGATAACTAAACCTTGCCTCTTCTCCCCCTGACTAATAAAACCCAAAGGGCGTTACATCTCCAAGTGAATCACCTTTGACTTTCAGATGTGCACTTGATTTAGCATTGGCTGCTTGAAAATCCACCCCTCCAGCTTGATCGAGGCGGACGCTGTAAAGAATCAGGAAATGCTTCTTGCCCTCCTCCTTGATTTCACAATCCTAAAGGAAAATATGATGGAAAAAAGGTTTCGTTTCACAAAACCACTTGATTAAGCGTTTTGGAAATTTAAAAACGTCACATTTTCCCCAAATGATGTTAAACAAATGTTATGTCTCATATTCGGACTTTTATGAAACTGAACATTTTGCAGACCTCTACATGCATTAGTAAAAAACATATACATCTTTTCCCCACTGTCCACCAAGGGGGGAGGGGACACCTCCGTTGCTCTTTACACAAGGCACCAATAAGAAAATGTGTTGATCAGACCTGGTCTGACAAAGAATGTTCCTCCTATAGCCATACACCTTTGTACTCGATGAAACTATCCATTCAATGGAGGGCACTTCTGTGCTCTTTTGTAGTTATTCCAAGTTCTGTCATATGAAGGAACAACGGCCAAATCATATATGAGGTCAGTTGGGAGAAAACGCCTGCTTATTGACATACCAGTGCTGGGGTCTTCTTTTTTTTACTTCAGAAGCACAGACTCTGCAATGAAAATGACTGAAAGCCAATATCTTATGGGCAAGAGGAATGGGAATGGCACTGCCGTCAATGGGGAAACTTGGCTGCCTGGCAGGCATTATAGGGAGGAGTGAGGATCGGGCATGGCACCGGGAGGCTTGGTGGCAGATGTGCAGGGAACCAGAGCGAAAAGACAGTCCAAGGGTAGCTCGGCACAAGGGATGAGTACGATTACAGTGAACAGAGAGCAATGGAAAGAGTTGGAGAAGATGTATGTGGGTAGAAAGTGAATCAGAGAGGGAGCAAAGGGGAAATATAATACAAAATGTACGTCCACAGCAGGCTCTGAGGATGCAACACTACACGAACCATGACTCTTTTGAGGGGGCACTACCCACTTCTGCAATACACAAATCTTACTGTAGTCCACAAAATATTTAACAAAATATATATTGGGGATAAGAACATTTCAAACCTCTGGCACTTGGCACTCCTCTCTTCCATTGCTTTTTTTCCGGGTTTCTAATCGTGAATCACACTAGGCAGCGTTTTGAAATCCCTGAAAATAATACTTTGTGGCCACTGACTTGGAATGAAGAACATTTGCGTGGTATGTATGTTTGCCTGCAGGATACCATGAAATGCCTGCAGTATTTAAAAAAATGTTTTGTGCTACTATATTACGATGTAGCAGTGTATTACCTGTGCCCACATATTACTAATATAAACAAATTATGTCATTTATGATAATGTCTTTTACAGTGAGTGTGGTCTAATGTGTAAGAATGAAGATTACCGGGGAGGAGTGTAAGGTCTCTCCTTTCAGTTTCCAGGTGGCATGAACATCCTCCTCTGAAATCTCGGTGTCAAAGCGTGCAGTCTCGGTCTCTGTCACCTCCACACTGTACAAGGGCCGCACCACATTGATGTCCCTCTCTGAGAAACAAGAAGCAGTGGCATCAGCAACAGACCCCATCGTTAGACAAATAATAGATACACACGAGGATCCTTCAATATCCCTACCTTCAATGTTCAGCTTGGCAGAGCACTTGTCAGTTCCGCAGTCACATGTATACTCCCCAATGTCTTTTTTCAGGGCTTTCTTGATGACCAGCATGCGCTTTTTGCCATCAGTCTTAATTATGATGTTCTTGGATGGGATGATTTCTTGTCCGTCTTTGAACCATTTCACAGGTGCCTTGGCCTTGCTAATCTCACATTGCAAAATAACTTCATCCTTCTCCACAGCAGTGTAATCCTGGAGCTTGCTCGCAAAGTAAGGATCTCCCTCTACATAAGATACATGAGGAAAACATTTTTGAATATAGCAAAATTCAACTTTTGTCTTCAAATCCTCACAAAGGGAATTATGGTCTGGTTTTCAACACATGACCAATTCAGGCTACGAGGCCCTGGGGGCAAGCAATTGTGGGTGAGCATATAATTGTGATGGTGTGGTGGAGAGGTGGTCCTGGGTCTGAGACAGAAACCAGGAGACCTTCGTTATAATCCTTGAATTAACTTGACCATGTGAAAATAACTTGCCTTACTTGAGGCTCAATCCACATATTTATTTGCAAAATATGGGAACACCTAACCAGCTAACTAACTCCTAATTTGGCACTGTATGAAAAAATGCATATGTTTTTGAGCTTGGAACAAATATAGTGTGGTGTATAAAAGGGTGGGAATAGAAAAAAAGACTACTACATTTTACAGGATTCTGGTTGCAAATTCTATAATGCAGTGCAGAGAAATTCCAGGAACTTTATTTGCCACTTACCGAGGACTGTAAGCTTAGCTTCAGATGTTTTTCCCATAGCCTCCACTTTTATCAGAGAGGTGTCATCAATAGTCACATCTTTAAATGTTATGGAATGAGTTTTTCCTTCATCTTGCATGGATACCAGCTTGCTTGGATGCAATCTCTGGTCATTTTTAAACCAGCTGACTTGGATGTTGTCATGCGACAGTTCCACAGTAAACACTGCAGATTCTTGTTCTTTTACCGTCACATCCTTCAGTGGTGTAACAAATTCTAGACGGATACCTAAAAGGTAAGAATGTTATTTAAATTAATTAACTTATATAATACCTTAGATATATACCCTGACAACTGTGTTGAATAAAATGGTAAAATCTTTCGAAAGCACACCTTCAATAATCAGCTTTCCACTTGTTCTTTTATCTTCAGCCTCAAACATATACTTGGCTTCATCTTCAAAGGCAACTGCCTTAATCACCAATGAATGCCTGGTGTCTTCTGCCAGAATCTCAAATTTGTCATCGCTTTGGATTTCTTGTGTTCCTTTCAGCCAACGGCATGTTTTTGGAAGCCTGGACACTTCACATTCAAACCTTCCTTCATCCTTCTCAAATACCTTGACATCGCTCAGAGGAGTGATGAAGATGAGAGGCAACTCTGAAATAGATGCCCAAAAGTAGATTTAGTTAATGATTGTCTTGGTTTTGATTCCTTATGTGTCGAGGATGTTTGGTTAACCCAAGAGATCTTTCTTTCATGTATTATAATAATTGTAGTGACCTGACAAGACCACCACCACCGCGAAACGTCTTCGATTCTCACCAAAAGCGACTAATGATATTTTCCTTTCATAGGCTGTAAAAACATGATCATCCCTGTTACACTAACTCCCTTAAGCACTTCAGAACTGTCTACTAGCTATTGTTTTCAAATCACAACAGTGATTTATGATTACCTTAAGCAGCAGTCTCTGATGCTCTCTACTTGACCATCCACATGCTTCCCCAGAAAGAATCAATATAAACCACTAAAGAGGTTGAAAATTAGCATCACATTCCCAATTTCAACACCATTTCCAAGATCCTCGAAATGCTTATAGTTGAACACTTAAACAGCTCCAGTTAAACCTAATAATCCAGGACACGTACATGCCTGAGATGGTAAATTTCTGAGATGATGCCTTATAATTCGTTGTGAAATAAATTCACTATCTTGGTTCTCCTTGATTAGTCAACAGTTATGACACTCTAGACAGAACCAAGCTGCCTCCTAGACTGGCTCAAAAGAGTTGGAGCAGTATCTGGTCATGCATTAGAATAGCTTGAATGATTATTTAGAGATGCCAACAAACATTATGTCAATAACTATACTTTCACAACTCTCCACACCTCTCCCAAAGGGCCATAAAGATCCCAGCTATGCCCAATAGATGTGTATATAACCACTCCTCCTTAAACACATGTACAAACATGGGAAAGTGATGCATTCTTGTGCAGGTAATATTTAAGTTTATATCAGGCTAAACAATAACAAACAAAAAATTTAAGATGTAAGCTAGTGCTTTAAGGATTTCCCAAACCTTTATGGAGAAAGTGTCCTAAAAAATGAGCGATTTAAAGAGGGCCACCTTTGCTACTGGGTCCAAAATCACCAAATTTGTGACTCAAACTCCCTTCATCCATCTCTCACCAATCGTCCGATGCCTGGAATAAATCATCCAGAATCAAAGAGGTCATCTAAAATGAGGACCCTTGGTTAGAAAATCCAATGTCCAATGTTATGGAAACATGTAACCCCCAGATGCGGTCCCTGTAAAGATACCATCATTCTTCTGAGATTGGGACAGGAGACCCAAAGCTGGTATTCCAATAAATAATCCCTTGTACAAATGCATTTAACAGCATGTTAGTCTTGCCTTCAGGTCCACCCATACCCACGATTCTCCAACACTCATCTATTTTTTAGTTCTCTGTATTCTGTACAACTATCTCTGTGGCTTGTACCAATCCTACACGCCAAACTCTTAACTCCTTTGTGATGCCGCAGAAGTCCCCCAAACTTCACTGAGAATTTAAACAAGACACCATGCTTTGTTTCACGCAATGCAAATCATCACCACTTAGTGGTCTCCATTACCCTTAGCTTCTGTTTAAAAAAAACGACTAAAATGCACTTATTCCATTTATCAGAGCTGGGAACAGCTTTTATAATAGTAGTCCTAAAGCGCATAGCACCGAATGCATTGGCAACGTTGTGGTGTATGAAATAAATAATAAGACAGTATAATTTTTACCTTTTACTTTGAGATTAGCTGCGCTTTTGGCATTTGCAGCTTGGAAGGAGACCTCCCCTGTCATGTTCAGTTTGGTGTTATACAGAATAAGGACGTGTTTCTTGCCATCCTCTATCATTTCACAGTCCTGTTTTGGGGATGAAATAAATATTTAATAAGCAGACATTTATGTTTCAAAAAGTAAAGGCTTATTGAAAAAGTTACACGGTGAGGGACAAGCTCTTACAGGGGAAGGTGTCAGTATTTCTCCCTTTAGCTTCCACTGTGCATGGACATCGGGTTCTGAGATTTCCACTTCAAAGCGCGCCGTTTCACCTTCGAACACCTCCACACCATAGAGTGGGCGCTCCACTTTTATGATACGAGCTGAAAACACAAAAAGGCATGTCCCATGTCCGTTAGCTTGTGAAAAGCATTCTTTTTTTTTTTTTTTAAATCATTGGTTGAGGTTTTTGGGGGAGTTTTTGAACGTACCCTCGATGTTTACGTTAGACTTCGTCTTGTCAGTTCCACAGTCACATTCATAATCACCCTTATCTTTCTCTTCAACTTTCTTGATTTTCAGAATTCTCCGTTTGCCGTCGGTCGTCATGGAAACCATCTTCGAAGCTTTCAGCTCCTTTCCTTCCTTGAACCATTTTACGGGCACGTCTTTGCTCAGTTCGCACTCCAAGGTTACGTCATCTTTTTCCACAGCAGTGTAGTCTTGCAGCTTAACTGTGAAATACGGGTCCGCTTCTGCAAATGGACCACATTGCACATATTAAAAATGGCATATAAAAGTGGCGCCTTTTAGTGCCCTATACTTGGCGTTTAATGCAGATGTGTGGCAAGTCCAAAGGGACATCTAGTGGGCTTTTGGGGGATTGTACTTTTCGTTCCTTACATGGGCATAGCTAAGGGTGCAGCGGGTAGATATGAGGGTCAATGAATAACTGTAGTATTAAGAGTACTAGTTACGAAGCTTCATTTATTTTATTGTTTTGTTATGTGCCACATTATAAACGCCATCTTGTCAAACTAAAGTTTGACATTTGACCAGGCCTCCTCTTGCATTCAATGAACCTATGACCCAGATTTGCTATGATTTCCCATAGGGGTTGTGTCACTTTTGTGGTGCATCCCTGATGAAAAATCATTTTTGGCATTTACTAAGCCATGCAAAGCCACTTTGGTGCCCTTGCGTGGTTTAAGAAATGCAAAGTAAAGCAAGGTAGTGCATAGTGCTGCCATGCATTACTTTGTATTGGGTAGGTGTTACTTAGGTGGAACATGGGTGTCGTCATGCATCCACTAATGCATTTTGACACAAACCCAAATTTACAGAGACTGGTGAACCTAGGTTTGCACAAAAATGGTACACCTATCCGATTGAGGCGTAACAAGGAAATATCTTTATTTCACCTCCTTACTTCATTCTGCAGCAAACATGGAAAGAAAAATATGCCTCTAAGGGTTATTTTTTTGCAGCAAGATATCCCTTCCTGCTCAAAAATGATACTGCCCATAACAAAGGCACCCTTGCACGGCTGTGCGCAAGCACAAGAAGAGATCAGAAATGCCCAATATCTTCGTAAGTGTGGAGCATTTCTGTTCTCTTCCTTTCACGCAACGCAGTGCAGCAAATTCCCTTGCTGCACTGTGTTGCGTGCATTAATAGTAAACGTGCCCCTATGTGTGCAAGACTTATATGGTATGGCTAATATGAGAAAAAGATAACTAAATAGACGAAAGCCCTGATGACTATGCCCATAAATTACATTTTGTAACACCATGTAACAGTCATCGTAGCATGTTACCTAGGACTTTCAGGTTAGCGCTGGTGTGTAGGCCTTTCACTTCTGCTTTAATCTGAGAGATGTCATCAAGCGTTACTTCTCTGATTTCCAACTTGTGAGTTTTGCCTTCTTCGGAAATAAGAACTGTTCGGCTTGTATGAAGTTTCTTGTCATTCCTGAACCAGGTCACAGGCATATTCTCATGAGAAAGTTCAAATTCAAAATGAGCAGTTTCCCCTTCTTTGACTGTTTGATCCTTGAGCGGGCTGATGAATTTTAGTCTTATGCCTATGACAAAAGAGACAGATTAGAGTCATGTAAAGAAATAGGGAAACATACCACTGGAGGCAGTATGTGCTGTCACATATGATAACTAACATTAGCACAGAAAAGGCCCTGCTCACCAATGGCACCCTGATGCAGTTTATGAAGGACTCCAGAAACCAACATTCAAACATAAGGGATGGAACTCAAGTGTACTGTAACTATATAGGGGTACTAGACCAGCCCCTGCCCCAACCATTCATGCTGTGTGCACCGAGATGAGACTTTTCCCTTCTTACGATGTGAACTCAGGTGTATATCTTAGTGTCAATAGAGTCACATTCACTAGTTAATCTGCCAAAACATGATTGACGGACATCATTTTGGAGGCAGTATATTTTAAAGATATGTTCCAAAGAAGTCAAACATGGCCATTGGTTACACTTTAGAAGAACAGAAGCTAATGCATATGCGTTTTCTTTGCATTTTTGAAAATGTCAATACATAACCCACTGATAGTTAATTTGTGGTCTGAGTCCAAAATGATGCCATATCCCTTGCGCATGACATTTAAAACGGTGTTTGCTCATTCACATTAAATTGCAGGGGTAGTGTATATGGCAGTGAGACACAATTTCAACAGCACCATCTTCTGCTATAGGAAGAAGAGTAAAGACCCAGCATTTTGGGGCTGAAATTTATAGTTTAATACACACTGAGGAGAAGGAGCATGTGAAATAGCAGCGCTTTTCAGAGGTGACCATTGATTCACAAGTTTTTAGATTCCTGACTGGTTTTCCAAAAAGCTAATCGGCAAATAGTATTGTGTGGCTAAGAAATTTGACCTATCTCCACAGGGTGTCTTCTTCTCCAGTGTGAATCCATTACATGCAATAGGGAAGGGTGTGTGAGGTTGGTGTAATAAGTTACATGCTGATGAAAGAAATTATAAACTACTATCCCTTTAGTCTAACCTGCACTTTCTTACTGTGTCATTTCACACTTCACATGTCTTTACTTGCCTTCAACGGTAAGCTTTGCTGTTGTCTTTTTGCCTTCAACTTCTGCAGTGTAATCTCCTTCATCATCAAAGGCAGAATCATTAATTACAAGAATGTGCTTCTTTCCATCAGCAATGATATCAAACTTATCCCCAGCCTTGATGATATCCGGACCTTTAGACCAGATAACATTGGCCTCCCGAGTGAGGACACACTCAAACCTGGCCTGGCGCTTTTC
Organism: Calotriton arnoldi; assembly: GCA_963921515.1. NCBI lineage: Eukaryota > Metazoa > Chordata > Amphibia > Caudata > Salamandridae > Calotriton > Calotriton arnoldi. Next base: position 1,433,013 of record CAWUFW010000128.1, on the reverse strand, counting down.
AGGAACAGTTACATCTTTCAGAGGAACAGCAAATTCAAGTTCAATTTCTGGAAATAATGGACAAATGGGTGTATTAGTAAGGTGTATGTGGTAAAATTGTAAACCATGCATCATCCTAACAGGTGAGTAATCTGACTTACCTTTGACAGTAAGGATTGCTGCTGTAAGTGCGTTGAGTGCTTGGTAAAGAACTTCACCCGCTTGGTCTAATTTAACTTTGTGTAATGTTAAATAGCGCTTTCCTCCTTCTGCTTTAATTTCACATGTCTGAAAAAGAGATTTACATTGCATGATGTTCTACTGATAAATTAAAGACCACAGGGAACAAATAAAACTGCATAAATGAATACCACGAAATAAACCTGGACCTATATGATTGAAAGACGCAGTGATTTGAGAAAAGGAAATATTATTACACTTATATCTCTGATTTATATCTGAGTCTGTATTTCTACTTTTTTAGCCTGTTTGTGATCTTCAGAAATGTAAATGCTTATCTGCTACAGGACTGCCATAAACATCAACAGATATACAAAGGAATTCCTCAGCACACGTCTGTTATGTCACAATATACATAAACATGCTTGATGTGAGCATAAGTAAAATACAAGTAGGTAAGTTCTTATTTCTTTTTCCTTTTTATTTTCCGATGTTCAGACAGCCGACACGTGTTTCGTCGCTTACATGGGAATTAATCCCGCGACTTTATCAAGGCTATTGTCTTCCTGTGTATAACCTTTATTAGTGGTGTTAATTCCAACCCACACTGGGATTCAATATCTGCGACGTCTCACTTCTCAATGTTAAATCCAAGGGATCCCTGTATGTCCCAGAAGTCCAGAATCTTATTTCTTAGTAGTTTGATCCCACACACGGACGTCGCTCCTCGTGTTGCCGAGTACGGTGCTCGGCAACACGAGGAGCGACGTCCGTGTGTGGGATCAAACTACTAAGAAATAAGATTCTGGACTTCTGGGACATACAGGGATCCCTTGGATTTAACATTGAGAAGTGAGACGTCGCGAGATATTGAATCCCAGTGTGGGTTGGAATTAACACCACTAATAAAGGTTATACACAGGAAGACAATAGCCTTGATAAAGTCGCGGGATTAATTCCCATGTAAGCGACTGAAACACGTGTCGGCTGTCTGAACATCGGAAAATAAAAAGGAAAAAGAAATAAGAACTTACCTACTTGTATTTTACTTATGCTCACATCAAGCATGTTTATGTATATTGTGACATAACAGACGTGTGCTGAGGAATTCCTTTGTATATCTGTCAATTGGCCAAGGCCATTTTGTGTTTTGAGGAGGTCAGTGGTTCTCTTCACCTTGCAGCACCGTGATCAATACAGCAAGTAAATATCAAATATTTGTGTTATCTCTCCCGAGTGGCGCCTTCATTTACCCAACTAAATACCACTGCTCATTAGGTGATCAACAGATATAACTTAACAGAGTGGGATTGATTTACAAAGGATTTTCAAGAGAAAGGAGGCAGTTTTAAAACTCTAATGCCAAGGAAAACTTTTGCAAGACTATGCAAATCAAGAGAAAACCAGAATTCGAAGACTATTTTATATAGGGCATGTCAATCTTAAACCAGGGGATTCCCTCATAAATTCCAATGCTTTCTTGTTGGTAGCTCCATGATCTAAGGCCGATTTTATATTGCTAAGATTGGGGCAATTGCCATTTTTGGAAACGTGTGGCAGTTGTTCACACAGAAAACAGAAGATGTAAGTTATGTGCTACGGAAATTAAGACTTAAAAACATGTATAATTGTCGTAAGAAGTATCTAAAAGCCAGAGGCACCAGTAAATTCTGCTTCATCCCAGAAAAATACAGTATGGAAAATTAGGCTATTATGAACCTATTGCATGGTAAATCAGGAAAAGCAATACAATATGTTTAATTGGTTTTGGAAAACCTGACATTGTTTCAGTGTTCATTACAAAGTACACTTGACTCATTTGTTCCACAATTGATATTAAATCAAATAAAATTGACCTTTTTAAAATAAAAGTTATGTCCTCTGCTCCCCCCAAAAACAATTGAGCAGAGATGCCAAGGAATCATATTTTCATGGTTGCAGCGGGAATGGTGGATAAGATAGAGAACACTGTACCTATTTTAATGGCTTCAAATATATCTAATTTTCAGCTTTAATGTTTAACCACTTCTAACATAAAAGAAAAGTTTAAAAATAATCTGTCTTGCAAACATTAAGTAATTCAATACAGTGTGTTCATACTAGTATTCCCTATAACAAATAAAAACAACACTTTTCAAAGCTCAAATGAAATTTGATTTGCATTTCTACATTGAGTTACGTATTAGAATTTATCAAATATAGAGTAGCAGAAAGAAATACCAAAAACTTTGAAAAATGAAGCTTTTCAACCCACTAACCAGGCAGAATCTGAGGCCCAATAATTAAGCACCCACCTTGTTTTCAGGGACACTGATTTGAATCCTTGTATTACAAATTAATTCAAAGCGTATCACTGCAGAGGCCATCTATGGGTTACACTACCGCCCCTGAGATTGCTCAAGTACACACTGGAGTCTCATCGGGAAAAAGAGCCATTTACTGATTTGCTAGTGGGCACAGCGAACTAAATTCAAAACACAGTCTTTGGTTTTACACCACACTGGCCACGTGGTATGTCAAAATTAAAAGAAATGCAAAAGCTGTGTTTATCATGCACATTTACATTTCAGTTTCAATTATAATTTCTTTAAAATTCTAATTTTAATATTAACGTGTGCATTTCATTGAGGTTTCCTTGAACAACTCAACAGCTAGTCAAAAAGACATATTGAAAGGTGGACAACCAGCTAGACTTAAATTGTTCCAGCTTCGTTTCTCTTGGCAGCCTTCGATGGCAATAGAACTTTCCACCTGTATGATAATTGTTAAACTTTAATTTCAAAGAAGCAGAAAGAATCTGTGTGGGGGGATGCCTTATGTTAAGACACACAGATGTTCAGTAGCTTGTGACATTTTTTAATATGATATTTTATTCTGGACCTGCTAAGTAAAAGAGCAATACTTACAGGTGATGGTCTCAAAGTCTCTCCCTTTAGCTTCCATTCTCCAGGGATGTCCTCTTCAGATATTTCAGTATCAAACGATGCAGTTTCTTTCTCATAGACTACAACATCCTGTAGTGGTTTAAGAAGTTCAACCTCCCTTTCTGAAATATTAGAAAGCATAGATGTTTAATATGTGACCAGATTTCAACTGATTACTGCAATTATCTGTGAAAAATTGGTGCAGAAGACATCTGAATAGGTGCATAAATACCTCCAAGACTAAGCTTTGCTGTCACTCTCTTCCCTTCAACTTCCACAGAATATTCTCCAATATCTTCTGGGCCGCAGTTCTTGATGATGAGGAATAGTTTATTGCCCTCCCTCTGGAGCTCAATTTTGTCATTTGACTCTATTGGGATTTCCTCATCGCCCTTGAACCACTTGACATTTGGTGTATCCTTCACCAAATCACAGGAGAAAGTAGCTGCAGACTTGGGTTTAACATGTTGATCCCTCAGAGGCTTCACTAACCAGTCTCTAATAACTTCTGCAGAGCAAAAGAAAGTAAAGCAATTAAAATATTCACTTAAGTGCCATACTCTTTACTCAGCAGCCTCTTTGCCATAAAAAGCGTGTGTTCCAGCATATCGAAAATTCAACTTAGCGTCTAGTCGCTACATTCTCTTTGTCTTCTCAAACAACCCCTGGTTTCTCACTCTGTCACTAGTTTTGCAGACATACCACCCTATCTGCTTCCTAATTTCTTTGTAGCTTGCCCAGTCTGTCTAAGGTTTCTGCACATATTGACCTATTTAAAAATTCTAATAATCATTCATACCATTTTTGTTATACTTTTAGAGCTTGAACCAGCAACTATGGGGCTGATTCTGATGCGGGTTGGAAAAGCTTCCCGACCGAATCGGTTGGGAAATGGTGTCCGACCCACTCGGATCGGGAAAGTCCGACCGTCGGAGTAGGATGCATCCGGATGCTTCCAGATACGATTTGGTTGAACTCCCATTGACTTCAATGGGAAAATTTGTTCCTAACTGCATCAGAATTGGGCCCTCGGTCGGGAAGACACGTTCCCGATCTGATTTGGAAGGAGCAAATGCCGTTAGGAGGCCTTCCTAATCGCATCAGAATCAGGCCCTCGGCCGGGAAGCTTTTCCAACACGCATCAGAATCGGGCCCTTAGTCTTTGTTGTTCTTATGGAACATAGCTTGTCTCTGAAATTACATCCTGCCTCTATTGCTTAATTAGATTTTTTTTAAATGATAAGTGCAGGGGTCCATAGATTTTATTAAGAGCACACCACTGGTGCTGCCAGTTGTCGAATACCAAAGATGCCTTGTTTTGCTTCCACCGCATGCCTCTTTCTTCCACCATCCTACGCTTTCTGTTTATTTAACTTTTGGTGGTTCTTTTTCTTCTCTGATTTTTCCCTTTGGTGCTGTTTTCCTATCTTTCTCTTCCTCCTCCTTTCTTCCTTTTCTGCCTTTGTCTGCTGCTGAAATATTTATTGTGGTCCCCAAAAACGAGCATTGAAGCCCACCACTCCCAACTACTGGCATAAATTAAGCCCTGGAAGCCTCATATTAACACCATTTCTCACTCAGTGAGTTTTGCTGAAGATTTCTGATTAATTTTGTGTGAGCATTGGTAATTACTGCCATCTTGCATAGGGACACATAACACCGTGGTCTTGTTCAAGGTTATAACAGTTCAACAAAGAGAAATTATTAATATTTAGATAATGTTTGAACAATTTACTGGATGTAATGTCTAATTACAAATGACCCACAAACATTGTTGGCTGCAGATTAGTAAACCTCATATTTACATTGAAACTGTGTAGCATTACTAATATCTTAATTTTGATGTGAAAATGACCACTACATCACTCATTTTATTTTTGACAAATTCTAGTAGGCAAGGAACATCGACATTTACTTCAGTAATGTCTCTTGAAAACATATAGAAACAATTATATATTGAAATATGTAGATATGTTGAGGCCGAGGGAATTACATCTACAGGCATAGAAAAGTAACATAATACATCTGTAAGTAATTTATAAATAAACCTATATTGTGATGGACTTTGGCAATAAGTTGTGGTGAGTACATAAAATGTCCAGACACAGAAAAGTAACAGAAACTTACCGACTACTTTTACATTGGATTCACATTGGATCTCTGTGTTTGCTACAGTGCATGTATATATGCCAGAGTCAGACTCATCTGCATCCATGATTGTGACAGCATGCTGCAAGCCAATGATATTAACTGCACATTTGCCAGGTTTTGCCAAGACAATCTTGCCATCTTTCCTCCACACCACTTCTCTCTCCTTGTTGAGTTCACAAGATAAGTACATGGGCTGCCCTTTGGTGACAGAGACTTGCGGCTCAAGTGGTTTCACAAAGCGCACTGGTAGTTCTGGAGGGGAAAGATATAAGTAGGTTAAATAATATTGAAGAGGTTGTATGAGTGGTGTGTTTAACATTAAAATCCAAGAGTGTCCCTATTTATTTTCTAAAATAACCCCAGTTACTTACCATGAGATAAAAATCCCATACTTTTGTTGACCTAACTTAGGATTTTGATATCATGCCAGGGAGGGTATTAGAATGCAATAAATGGTACAGTCCTTCAGCACGCATATCTCTATGTGTAGTGCATGGCAGATTCTGATTGGCTACTGTCCAATAAACATGCCAGCAACTGGCCAATATGATTCTTCATCACACCCAACCAAATACAATTTCCACACACCACTTTGAGAATCCCAGAAATGCTAATGAAGTCCATATTCCAAAGGTGCTACAACACTATACACTGTACAAATGCAACATAACATTAATGATCTGCCAAAGAAACTGTACATTGATCTCAGTGTAGTGTGTTAGCTCTAGTCCTCTACCCCCTTAGAATCATTTTGTGCTTTGCAACCCTAAAAGAGCTACTCTGACAGCTCTGTGTGTGGCTTTTCTCTTTTTCTTTGGCTGTTTTTTTGGGCCTGTTAGGTCGGTTTTTACTTTTGATTTCCCTGGCACTACCACAAACATTGCCCGGCATCAAGCTCAACTCCATGCAGTCTTCCATACCTTGCAAAAATATCTATACAGCACGTTCTTACATGTTCAAAACTGTTCGATTGGAAAATGTGGCTTACTTTTTTTAGCTCTCTGATTCGCTAATGGGGGCCACTTTTATTTTGGTGCTCGGGCCTATTTTCTGTCCCAGTCCGACCCTGGTCCTGATGCTCTTCCTCTCACCCCCCAATCCTCCATGCTTGCTTCAGTGTGACACCAAGAAGAAAACATTTGAGCCACAGCTGAAAACCCATGATGTTGAGCCCTATCTGAAATACCTTCAACAATCAGTTTAGCAGTTGATGTCTTCTCTTTGTTCCCCAGGCGTGCAACACATGTGTATTCTCCAGTGTCCGAAAGCTGCACGTCAATAATGTGAAGCTTCCGATCTTTGCCATCAGAGATAAACTTGTGCTTGGGGCTTTCTCTTAAGTTGCTTCCATCTTTCATCCAGGAGGTGATTGCAGTCGAAGGTGAGATGAGGCACTCAAAAATTGCAGAGGACCCAATAGATTCGGCCTCTTCCAGCACAATGTCCTTCAGCTCCTTCACAAACTTCAGTGGCACTGCTTTCAGCTGGTACGAAAAGGCGGGCTCATCTGGTGGCTTGTCGCCGCCGCTGCCAGGTCTCATCTTTCTCTTATCATCTCCAGGTGATGGTGTCTTTTTGGCTACAAATCAAATGTAAAAGCAAATACTCAACGATTGTGCTGCTAAGATGCGAACCACAGCTTTTATTTGTTAAAAAAGGAAAAGCCTATTTATTACATTTGGATCCATACAAGCAAACGCTAGCACATATCTACAGTGAATTTCAAGATTTTGTATCAAACGGCTGATGTATAGCTGGTGGGCAGTATTGTTTGCACAAAATGTGCAGATGAATTACAATCGAAAACATGTTTCCTGAATGGCGAGCAATGTCTGGATTTACCGCACAGGGGAATTCCACACTTTATATACAGAACACGTTATTATTTTTATTATTGTTGTATTAATTGAGTTAGGCACACAAGTGGAAATATGCCTACTGGATCCTGCTGAACGGAATTATGCATTTTTGTAGGCACTATTTTAGATACTTCAAGTATTATGTTATTTGTCACTTCAAGCATTATGCTTTTAATACAATTTAAGGACAGTGGTTAAACCTGAACACCTAGAAAATTCACACTTAACAAGTAAGCACAGAACATCTCTTTAACAACTGAGCTGAAGGTAAGAAGATTTGTTGCAATCAGATGAGTAAGGCACTGCATTTTCTAGTTAAGTCTGAAGTTGGAGATGCAGAGGAGGCTCTGATTTATTCCTCACCTTTGATAGGACTTTTGCCCTTGCCAGGTTCCTCTTTCGGTGCTGCTTTTGCATCTGAAGTGACAGGTACAAATGTTAAGAAATGGAAAATACACTGCAGTCAATGGCACTCCACTTTGTTAACACCCCAAAACTACTGTCGGTCTAAGTATGGTCCAATTCATGGATCAGGTATTTCCTTACAATGTGAGAGCCTTGTCTTTTACTAAATGTAATGTAGAACATGTATCAGAAGGTATGCATCATGAATATTGTGGAATTATATATTTTTGCCTGCACTGACATTTCAAGTGCATGTTAATTAATTTCACTTCATTGGCTACTCGTTGTAAATAAAAGCTGTCTGTTGTTGCAGTTCTTAAATTCACTTTAGGATTCCAGGCATACTGGTCACATTGAGGGTTGTTTTTCTAGGCAAATGTAACTTAAAGTCAGTTGTTTAATGACATTGATGTGGCTGTATAGGGTGGCAAGGTCAAAGGATGACCTGGGCTACCATGGAATCAGACAACCAAACAAATGGAAAACGGTTGCCCTACTATTTAACACGCCAATGTACTGTCATACATCTTTCATTCATGTCTCAGGCAAACCATTAGGTTTTTTAAAAGAACCCCCACCCACCAACCTAGTTGGTGGCATGCTTCATCATTGTGTTCCCACCTAAGATGCCAAATGCATCTTAGGTGTCCTCCAACACCTGATTGCAGTGGAGCTGGTTTCTTTTTGTGGTGTGGTGAATTTGTGAGTGAATTTTAAAACTACCTCCAGGATATCTGCCCTCAGGGAAAATAATTTAATTGTGGATTCCTTGGGTAGGGTTAAAAATAGTGATAGTGGATGTGTAGTGAGAAATTAGTGATCTCTCACATCCTAGTGTTAGGTTGACATGTTTCAGACAAATATGAGTGCTGTTTGAGTCACAGTGGATTTCTTCTGGACCAAAATGCGAGGGAAAATCATAGTCATTGGACATACATACACTAAGGCGTGCATATGTAGGGTGGACCATTCGTAACTTGCGATTTTCACCCAACTTCTTATTGAATTTTAGTTGCTACCGATTAGGGCAACATGGATCCGGAGGGGGACATACCGATCCTGAGCAGGACGGTAGTAGGTACTACGGCAAACGGTCCGCCTTTATGAAAGTGTGACTACCGGCACCCCCCCTCCAGATCCATGTTGCCCTAATTGGAAGCAACTAAAATTCAATAAGAGGTTGGGGGGAAATCATAAGTTACAAATGGCCCACCCTACATAGGCATGCCTTAGTGTGTGCGATCACTGACTAGGGTTTTCCCTAGCATTTTGTTCCTAAAGAAAGCCACTGTAACTCAAACAGCACTCAGATTTGGCTGAAACATGCCGACCTAACACTAGGATGAGAAAGATCACTAATTTCTCACTACATATCCACTATCACTGTTTTTATCTCTTCCCAAGTAATCCACAATTGAAATATTTCCCCTAAGGGTGGATATCTTGGAGATAGTTTTAAGATTCACTCACAAATTCACCACGTCACAAAAAGAAACCAGCTCCGCTGTAATCAGGCGTCATAGCACACCTAAGATGCATTTGGTTAGTGGGTGAGGGTTCTTTTAAAAAAAACAAATGGTTTGTCTGAGACATGAGTAAAAGACATGTAGAACAGTACATTGGGATGGTAGCAAGCTTGTTCTCACTTGTTTGATATATTGATAAGGGGAAGAAGAACAAGCTCTTCTGTTCTTCACACTCTCATCTTTGTTCATAGTACTATTTACCACACCCTGAATAAGGGCTCATCCGGAGTACTGCGTCAAGATCTAGAGGACCCAATATTGCATGAAATACAAAACTGGCTTATCAAAATGATGGCGATCCGAAACCAAGTTTCACTTTCAAAGCAGTACTACAAGAAAATATGGGGTAAGACTATGACCACTCAGGGGCTGCCTTTGAATACTAGGGGCCTGCTTTAGAGTTTGGCAAATGGGTACTCAGTTACAAATGTGAAAGATATCATGTCTGCCTTATTACAAATCCATTATAACTGAATCCAATTGTAAGGAAGCGGATAAGACATCCATCACATTTGTAATAGAGTACCCATCTGCCAATCTCTAATTCAAGCTCAAAATATGGAAACTGTGAGACTGGATGACCCTGGAGATATACATGTTCCATAAAGTCCTGCCTTTGTCTATTCATGAGCACTGGTCTTTAAAAAAAAAAACTCTTCCACACACACATATGCTTCTCTGTGGTATGAACTTTGAGTGTTAGTTGCCAATAAAACTAATAACTGTTTTAATATATTGATCACTAATTATTAATGAAATATTGCTATTGCCAAACACTGTAGGACTGCAAATGTAATTTGTAAAATGTTTCTTTGCTATTTAACCTTTTAAGAAGTAATATATACTGTGCTAGGTCAGAAACATTGCAGGTACAAATTCAATATTGTAGATGCTTAAAACTAAGTACACTTTATGGAATGGAAACAGTATTACAACATGCATGATTAAAACAGTATTTAAAACACAATGACAAACAATTTATATAAAACCCATCTTCATGTTAGTGGAAGAAAACTCAGTCTTATGACTACACTATGGACTTGATAGACAAATGTGGATGATTGGTGGATAAGAAATAATTAAAATATGAAATTAACATTCTAAAATGTAATAAAGAAGATAATGACCAGAAATGGAATAGTGAATGCTACAGATGGACAACTGAACACAAACATATACCATACACCTAATGTTTCTTTGGAATCAAAGAGACAGAGTTGCATTTAGTTTGCAGCTCATACCACATTCATCAGATGAATTAACACATAGAGATGATGATGGAACAAACTTTCTCCAAAAATAATAGCTTGTACTGTCATACCAAGGCTGAACACAAGAATGAAGATGAATGTGAAATGGAAGATGATCTTGTAAATCATAGTGGAAAGAGAGTGCACTCTGCACAGGGTTCCTGGCCAGCCATCTCACCTCGTCTACTGCTGGGTTTTATTGGAGTTTGTACTGTGCCTTCTTGTGGTGCCTCATACTCTTCTTCCTCTTCCTCCTCCTCTGAGACATCTCTGCTTTGTTCAGCCAACCTTGCCAATTCCTGCTCCCAGCTTTCCTCCTCTTCTTGCTCCTCTTCTGCCTCTGGGCTCGTGGGCACTTTAGTTATCTTCTGAGAGCTCGGTACCTGAAGTCTCACAGCAGTCTTTTGAGGGGAGGCTTTCTTCTCAGGGGATTTTTCAGTTGCGGACTTTATGATTGGTGTACTGCTTCTACTAATTCGCCCTGGCATTTTTTCCTCGGGTACGCTTTCCACACGCCCACGACTCTTCTCTCCCTCAGCTATTAGAGGGGTTTTCTGCTTTTCAGCATCAGGTTTCACAACTTTCTTTAAAGCTGGAATTACTAATTGTTCATCCTTTGATACTTTAGGTGACATTTTCCTTGTGGGCATGGCCTTGTCTCTATCTACCGGGGTCTTCTTAAGACTCACTTCTTTCAATACTGTCAGTGTATCTTTTTCACTTTCCTTTGGTTTCTCAGCAACCTTTTTCATTAATTTCCCTGCAGGTCTGTCTTTTTTCCCAGTTACAAGGACTGGTTCTGAAGGAGTTTTGGCAGGAGGTTTATCTTGCTTTAAAGGTTTAATAAGGGCAACTTCTTTAAGTTCCACAGGTGGCTGTATTAAGTCTGTAGCAATTTCAAATTGCTTAATGGCAACCACTGTCTCTTTTATTGGCTCTTTCACTGCTTTCTGAAATGTTTTACTCATTTCTGAAGGCTCTACTGATTTTTGTGTTTCATCTTTGCTCACAAGGCGGATCTTCTTTTCTTCTTGCTCTGGGCTTTTTTCTGCCTCTTTAATCTGCAAAGCAGGGCCTCTCTTTTCTTTGTCTGAAGGAACTGGGAGATCCTTTTTGGCAGCAAAACCCGCAGCCTTTTCTATTAGTTGTTCTTTAGTTTTGCTGTCCTGATCTTCAGACATGGCAGGTTTTTCTGGTACTTTCACAATGATTTCAGAAACGTCTTTTTTATAGTCAGCTAATTTTTCCTTTGGTTTGTCTACAGTTACATCCAAAAGAGCATTTAATTTGAGTTCCTCTTCTTCACTAAGTCTTTTCTTAGATGCTCGAATGATAATTTCCTTCTCTTCTATATGTTTCTCATGAGGAGCTGGTACTTTCTTTAGCATAGGCATCTCTGTCTTGCCTTCACCCAATGGAGGAAGTCTGCCTTTCTGCTTTTGTATTGATGGTGCTTCTGATTTTTCTGCAGCTTTAAAGATTTCACATATGATTGGTAAGAGTAATAAGAGATTAAGATTACCATTGGTATGCCCAAACACACAAACCACTCAATAAAAAATATATTTTGACTTAACAGAAGAACATTAAGAGGCTACCCTTCTGACACGGAGTTCACTGAAAACACCAAACTAGAGACAGCACTATTTCACAATAAATACCTCTAGAAGCCAACAACATAGCACAAAGAGTACTAAACTAATTGGAACAACATTAAGTGAACATAACCAGACATTACAACAACACGTGTTACAACAATGTTACACCATGAACACCAAGCTATAGATACAAGCATTTCATGAATAGTACAAACCAAATAACAACACATTTATATAAAGAGGATTCAACTTTATGAACACCACGATAATGAAACAAGTATTGCACAAAGAACAACCAGAAAAAATAGCTAAATGAAAAAAAACTGATTTTTTCTGTACTGTTTTAAGATTTTCAAATACAAAGGAACAACCAAATAAGAATACAAGTAGAGGTCAACACTAATACCACTGACACAAACTAAATGGACTTGACTGGTGAATGCACTTTTCTACAGAAAAGATGTCAATACTGAATGCATTGCATTGTAGTGTGTTATTTCACTATTTACAGTCAAATCCATTGCCATACCTTGTTTCTTTCCAACGACTGGAGTTGTCACTGGGGCGGTTACAGCTGCCACTTCTTCAGTTGCTTTAGGTGATTTTACATCTATAGAAACATTGAAATATAATTAAATAATTGTCATGCAATTAAGTGACCACTAACATGCTAATAAAAAAAGTTATTTGAATACATATGCTGGATACGTTCAAAACACTAAAAACCTACAGAAAAGTGCAGTATTATTGATTCTTGGATGTAGGCATTCATTTTGATTACCATGCTAGGTAGCTTCTGACAATGAGTAACCGTTTCCAGGTAAAATCAGATGAAACACACAAATCTGCAATTATTAAAAAAGTAATGAAAAAAATCCTACCTTTTGCAGGTTTTGCTTCAATTGCAGGTGGAGACACTGTTTCTGGCTTAGCTGCAGGAACTTTAAATACAAGATTGATAGAAATGTTAGGAAAAATATTCCTTCAACTTATAACAAAACAATAGTCACCAACAGGGCATTACAGCAAGATGAAGAAAACCTGGAAAAAATAAATGTTTTGTTGAAAGGCCTCTGTTGTGTGCTTCTGAATAAAGCAAAAAGAAGCAATGATAAGTTAGCAAGAGGTGGTTATGTTAAGATGGTATACAGCCACATTAAGATGCCAAGATGATTTATGACTTCATAGAGACATTATGATGATGAAGAAAGAGTTGGTTATGAAAATGAAAAAGAAGATTTTTATTACAGAAAGATGTTAGTGGGTAAATAGGTCTGCTTTCTAATTTGCTACGCCAAACTGGATTTGGAAAGATTAGGTTGCTTGCACTGGGGACGCACATATACCTTTCACAGGTTCTACTGCTGGTTTGATCTCCTCCTTTTTCACAACTGTTGGTTTAGGTGATATTTCTGTTCCAAGGTCTCTCTTCTTGGGAATATCTGGTGCTTTAAAATATATATTTTTAAATTTTACTGTGTAGATGTCTACTCATAAAATTATTTCTATTCATGAATTATATAAAGTGTAATTTTAACAGAAACAAGCGTTGCAATTGTTTAATGTCATTTGTGAGCAGTGTATGTCATTCTGATTTCTAGGTATAAAACAAGAAAATAGAAAGCTCAACCTACATTTCTCCATATTTAACCTTTTCTTATGATTCTGAGCGTTAAGCAAAATTCTTAATTTTGGTTAATATGTTATAATAAATATCAGCTAGAGGTTGCTGTTTATATTTGAACTGGTACCTTCATCTCTTTTAATTTTCTCAAGCACCCTTTCTACTGGAGGTTCTTCAACTTCAGGCTGCTTTGCACCTCTTGGAACTTTCAAATAAAAATAAGAACACATTGGAAATAAGACAACATAAAACGCTTACAAAATGTACGACAGAATAATGGTAAAAGCAACATCACAAAACACACAACATACTGTAGTGCACAGCACACCAGTTAACAAACTGTGCTTGAGACATTGCTACTTTATTGACTAGCAGATTACAGCTTTGAAATAGGTGACTTATCCATTTGGCTTTCACCCTACCCATTTCAGAAGGCTTAGTCTTTGATTACAGAAGCTCTCTACCAAATTCTAAATCACCCCCAGAGTCTGTTTTCAGAAGGGAATCTGGCGGCCAGGAGATGCAGTGATTTGCTTCTCATGGCTCACCAGGTAATCAGAAAAACATAAACAGTGTTTAATTTCGTTTTCACATATTGTGCCAATCTTTTGGTCACTGTTGCAAGGGCATATTTAATTAGTGTTTCCCAGTAAAGGCTAAAATAAGTGTAATCAAATGTCAATTTGTTCTACCTTTTTTAAGAACAATTTCTTCTTTTGTTGGAGGAGAAACCTCAGGAATCGTTCTGCGAGGGACCTTCTTTTCAGCATCGGGCACTTAAAAGGATATTATTTTCATTTTAGACCAAACAGTTGCATGGCTAAACAACAAATGAGCCAACATGCATCCAGACAAGTAACTGAACATTCCTGAACAAAATATTTTAACAACATCACAGAAGAGTTGATTACAGAGATGTCATTAGAAATGTTAGTCTTATGTCTTCATTTTCATTAAGTTATATTTTGTTGGGAATCAGAACATTCTTCTGTCTACATACCTCAATCTAAGAGAATTATACATATCTGACTGTGCTCCCAATCATAAATCTCTAATTGTATAGCCTGTGGGAAATCATTTAGTGTATAGTTAGGCTTTAAGTGACCCTTTTACTGGAAGAGAATTTCCCATACCATCCCAGTGACTAAAGAGATGTTTTTCATACCCAGTTTTCACACCTCCTGCAGCCTTTTGTGTCAGCAGATTCTGTTTCAGTGAATTAGAATCTGCCTCCTGCATCTGTAGATATCACCTTTTTCAAACACAAGTTGAATTTAGTTGTGCAAAAAGTTCTGTAAATTTATCCCAGTATATCTAAATTGGTGGAACGTAAACACACAGCTTATTTAAATACTCTTACATTATGTTTTTCCATCTCTAGTCTACATTGCAAATGAAGCAGCATTTTGTGCATGGAATTTACTCACATTTTATTTATCCAGCTGCAAAATTAAACAGCATAGAAGTGGGATAAGTATTAGACTACCTAATTCGATATAACGTGCACAAAATGTCTTCCAAGTTTGTATTAAGCAGTTTTGTTACTGCCAGCAATGCCCCAGAATTCCAAAAACAACATTCTAACATGAAATATATATTTAAATGTGGCCAAACAATGGAACATCTGTAGTCATACCTATATACCAACAAATGTTTAGTCTTAAATAGATCTATACAAACATAAAACACACAAATATTTATCCACATATATAATTATGCTTACACAAATATTGCATAAACTCTATTGATATAACTATGTAAGAAGAGTTCCACTACAGACATGCCAGACCTCGTGTATTTAAATGTAGCTTCTAAGTTTACTGTACCTTTGGCTGGTGTGACTTCCACTTTTGTTGGAACAGAAACAAGGGCAGGTTTTTCAGGTGTAACCTTCTTTTTAGGCTCAGGAGCTTTAAAGAAGACAATGGACTTTTAATTAAATATACTAGCCTGAATACTAATATTGTAGATGAGTTTGAAAGCAGGAGAAACTGATAGACTTTCCTAAGAAGGGTTTAAGAGGTGAGTGCAAAGTGATATTGCACAATTACTATGCAATTTGACTGTCAGGTTTCCTAACTAAACAAAATAAATATAAATAGCGAACATTCCTTTCATAGCTTTTACAATAGAGCATTGAAGGAAGAAGGTAAAGAGAATCTGTTATCTGTTGTGACCCTGTTTTCATTCTGTCAGCAAACAACACAATGCACATAAGTAGCACCATCCAGTCGCATACAAGTTAGTGGGAGAACCCTTCTCAGCACGGACTCTCAGAACTCTAGCAAATTATACTGTAGCCGATTTTCAAGGCAGCTCTTGGAGATGGTGAAGGAATATCAATTGCCAGCACTTACTAAAGAGATCTTTTACACATTAAGCTTGGATTGTGTTCTTTTTTAAAGAATATTATTAAATAGCTAGGATGATAACAAAAACGTGTGCATAAAAGAGTTACTGAAAAATCACGCTGGGTAATATTTGATGCAAATATTCAACATAAACATGAATACACTTTAAACAGAGAGATAAATACAAGTGAGTCTAAAAGAAACATGAGCATTTTACTATGAGCTATTTTAAATCAATGACAACATAAAACACACTGGTCTCCGATTTACAAATAAAACAATGTGGAAATGAGGAAAAAAAAATTGTATTCTTATGGAATAGTATGCACAGATGCGAATTTGCAGGCATTTAATGGTGTCTACTTGATGGAGACCTGGAGGACCTACATGAAAAAACACCAGATGCTGTCCTATCCTATTGCCAAAAGTTGCTATAACATTTATTTATGGCTTTTTGTAAGGAACTGCAAACTGCATAAAAGCTGCTTGATAGCACCAGGTCAAAGTGCTGCACGATACAAGCCATGATAGCAGAAAAGCACTCAATATGCAACAAGAGGACCCCATGATTGACAATATCGTGGCATCGTATGATTTTTACAAACATGAGTAAGATGTAAAGGCTATAGAATTGTCAATTTTATGAATCTGACTGAATTAAGTCAGGTGGAGGGATTAATTAACTATTTCAGATTCAAATTCTTTTAATAAAAAGCATCACATCTCCCTATATTTAAAGAAAGATTCACACAATATAAACAAAAATAAATCCAGTAAACAATAACATGGAACTGACACATATTGGCAGATATATGGAACATGAGTGTATTATAGTGTATACAAGAAAGGGGTAAGCTGTTAGACAAATCAATAATTATTCTTCAAAATGCAAGAAGAAATGTGCACTTTATCTTCTCAAACAAGCCGGTATTCGGATGTACAGAACAGAACAAATAAGTAGTCATGATGACACATAACATTTAAGTAAAAGTGGACAAAAATATAATATTAAACACAGACATTGTGAACAATCACAGTAAAACCTGTGTAATTTATGCTAAGAAGTACCTCATTGATAGCAATCATTAATAATTATTAGTTTCTAACATGATCATGGGATACTACAAATTAAATAATGGATCATCATAAAATCTGCCAGCACCAATGAAGATTTTTTTCTAATTATGCTGGAAGAAACGCTTTAAGAATCGGGGTCCTTCCTTAGAGTTGCACTGACAGAATACTCTGTCACAAACGTGACGGGTATCCCATCCACCTTATTACAAGTGTATTTGAGCCTTTGGTACGAGCAATATGGTAGATGGGATATCGGCCACATTTGTGATGGAGTATCCTATCGGCCAGACTCTAAATAAGGCCCAGGGTGTTTGCACATTAATTGTTTTTGGCAGTTTTGAATTCCATGGCACATACTTATAGCCTCATCATCTTTGTTTAGCTGACCAAACTGGTGCACTCTAAAGAATTGTAAACAGTCATGTTGCTGCTACCATATTCAAAATGTGTTTAAATGTTTTCAAATAAACTATACAAAAATGCTTGTTTTTCCAACATCATTGGGAGGTGTAGCTTCAAAAAGAGAAAATACATTATTTTCAAAATACTCCTAAAAATGTGCCCCTTGAGAAACACCATCTGCATCCATTATTAGTGCTCTCACGCTGTTACCACCAATTTTTGACAATTTTGGTATGTCATGATGACTTATTGTCCTTTCCCCTAGTTTTGCTCATTGGCTGTATAATCTCATACCTTTTGCTTCCCATTCGACTGACTCTTGTTTTAAGATGCAATGTGCAACTTAATCTTTCAAAGTTGGAAGGGTGGAGGTTTGCTCTAATCTACAAACAGATACTAATACTAGTATGTTGATTATCCTTATTTTCTCATGTCTTTTCATGACCCATTGCTTAAAGCTTACTTGTTCCCTTGTATTACAAGTACACATTACCCCTGCTTTATCATTACCCACCCTGGTTTAAAAATGACAAATATCAGCAAATGCTCCCATGGTCAACATATTATCAACAAGTTGGGTCATTTTTGGTGCCATACTCCTTCCTTTTAATTGACTATGCTATATAACATTGACTCTATAAACCAAGATGCAATGATCACTTCTAAGGCATTTGGGCGCATAGAGTCTCACCTTATCTCACAATAGTGATTTATACATTAATTTTGATTCTCCATGTATTCACTCATCTCTCCTCACACCCCAGTCAGTCACTATCTGTTATTTATTGTTCCCCTGTATTTTATGAACATACCAGCCTTACTGCAATATTAACTATCCTTCAAGAATTATTACAAATGTAATTGAATGGTGCCACAATCACTATAGGAGAAACCAATAACCACAATATGTTTGAACTGCACATGGCCATGAAGGCATTAATACTTGTTAAAGTTTTTAGGTACACACGTTTTACTGCACGAAAAAGCACATAACAATAGGTACAATAAAACCAAATTAAAACTTAAAGATGTTAATGTTAAAGAAGAATAAGACATCCTTTAGAAAAAGCCTTCAGAGATGGATGTACCTTTCTTTGGTTCAACTTCTTCCTTTTTAGGAGGAGCTAGAGGAGCTTTTTCTTCCAGACCAGCTTTCTTGGGCTCCTCTGTCACATTAAAAATAGCATTTCATTTTTTTAGGATTTCGAAAACAGTTCAGTGGCATCATAGCCTCAGAATAAAAATGTATGTCTTCAAAATTAAATTTGAGGACTATCAAGAATGAATGTACCTCTTGCTGGTGGGACTTCTTCTTCTGTAGGTACAGGAATGTATACTTTTTCCTCATGACCGACTTTCCTGGGCACTCCAGGCACTTTAAAGATATTATGGGTTTCAGTTACACAAAACAGAAAGCAGTGAGACATAATACAAAGCAGAGAAAGACATAGACAAGGGAAAAGATCACGTGTTTCTTTCTTGAAGTCTTAGTGGTACAATACATAGAAAAATGGACATGCAACAAAGTTATTATAAAGCTTCTAGAAAGGAGGTTGTGTACCTTTCACTTCTGGAACTTCTTCCACTGGAACAGGTACAGGTTTTTTCTTAGGTATAATCTTCTTGGGCACTTCTAGTTCTTTAAAAGATATTAGTTTTGTTTTAGAGTGATAAACATTCTCCTGCCGCATCACAAATGTGAGCTTATGGAAATAATGTGCTTTGTTCAGTTCATGCTTGCACTTGCATGCCATTGCTCATCAATTTATATTAAAGCATACTTTGAACCCTTAGTTACGAGCTCATCATATTTCACTTCTTAGCTTTGGCTCTGCTATTTCTACCCAGGAAAAGCATGATAAAATAAATTGCTTTTTATCTGAAAGACAGGAATAGCTGGTATTTTCATGATATTTTGAACACTGGCATAAGCTATTGGGGCACAGTGACGTCAGCGCTAGCATGGCATGACAAATGAGTCTTACTCTGCTATCATAACAATCCCCAGTCTTTTTTATTTTGACATTGCCCCTTGCCTTCTTATTGAGCCATACTCGTGAGCTGTGTAAACAAAGCACAAGCAATTTTACACTATTTGATGCCTTTTCTAACACAAGCCTGGAAACTTAAATAGGATAGAGGGGGCTCCTACAAATAATACCCACACTTGGTGTCTGTTTCACCAGTGGATTGAGGTTTAAAAACCATGTCCTGATGCTGCCAATGTGTTATATAGGATAACATGTGTATGATTGTTTATCATAAACATCACAATTAGAATTGCTTGGTAATGTAACATAAATTTGAAAGGAGTTTCTACTACTTATCTACCACAAGCAATTGAAAGGAAAGCCTCAGAAAGCACATCAGGTACATTTGGCAGTACCGTAAAAGGCAACTACAACAAATTCCCTCAGCATAGGATTTTTAAACCTTGTTAGGACATGTTGTGAAAATATGGTATATTCTCTTTGACAAGGTTAATTAAATATTGTTAATAAATTAGGAATATGAAACATAAACTGATCTGACACAAAATTAACAAAAGAGTGAGCAGAAAGACCAAAAACAGGTAACTGAAAAAACTTCCATCCTAGGAATACAGTATAAAATACAGAAAAAAAGATGTACAACAAAACTACACAAGTAGACAAAAACAAATGCTGTATAGGATGGTGTGTGATGAAGTGATTATGCCATAACGATGAAATGAAGTACCTTTCAATTTTGAAACTTCTTTCTTAGGAACCAATTGAGGTACTTTTTGCGGAATAGTCATTTTTGGTGCATCTGCTTCTTAAAAGATATTAGTTTTTTGTTAGACACACATTCATAGTGCAAACAATACAATACAATACAACACAATATAATACAGTACAATACAATACAAGGTCATGGGAGGAATAAATAACTAGATGAACACTTAAACACAATGTATTATTGAATATATATGTTTCTTCAACGCCCATTTCCCTGTTTACAGAATGCTGCCAGTAAAGATAAATTATGTAGTTATGTTTGTAAGTATTACAATGATTGGCATCTGCTCATATCAATACATCCGATAATAAATTAATATATTTCTTGGTAGTAAAGGTGCATTTCATGTGAGGTCTCTGAATAGTTCAAGTACCTTTCTCTTCTAGAGCTATGTCTCTTTGAACAACAGAAGTGGGTGCTTTTCCAGGATCCACTTTCTTAGGTACTTCAGACTCTTTAAAGAGATTAGTTTGGATTTAGACATCTGACGAAAAACATGTTACTCCAAAGGACACAACACAGCACACATATCTTATACATGTGAAATTAATGGGGAAAATATAGGACTGTTGCTCAAGTAGTACACCCCGATCTTGCATTTTGAAGTTAACGATGATATTACCAAATAATAGCCAAGTGACATGCATGGAAACATGAAAGACCTACAGAATTATTGCATAATTTAAACGAATAATCTACTGCATTAAGACAAATATAGACTGCTCATCTCAATGCATACATTGTAGAGATTAAATATAAAGTTAACTATCCTAGAATAATGATTTACAAATGTAATTGAATGGTGCCCCAGATAATATATGAGAAACCATCAACCACAATACCTTCTAATTACCCATGACACTGAAGTCAGTTGTACTTTTAAATGTTATGAGATACACAGGTTTTATTGTGCCAAAAGTGCATGATAAAAGGTACAAGGAAACACAATTACACATTAAAGATGTTAGTGTTAAGGAAGAAAAAGATGTTCTTTTGAAAACTGCTTCCAGAGATGCATGTACCTTTCTTCGGTTCAACTTCTTTTTATGAGCTGAGAGAGGAACTTTTACTTCCAGAACAGCTTTCCTGAGCTCCTCTGTCGCTTTAAAAATAACATTTTCTTTTTAGGATTTTGAAAACAGTTAAGTGGCATCATAACCTATATACCTTTGAAAGGGAATTTCAGCACCATCAAGAATGAATGTACCTCTTGCTTGTGGGTCTTCTTCTTCTGTAGTACCAGGAATGTGTTGTTCTTTTTCCTCATGGTCGGCTTTCCTAGGCACTTCACGCACTTTAAAGATATTATGGGTTTTTAGTTACACACCACACAAAACAATGAGACATAATACAATGCGGATAAAGACATAGACTTTCTTGAAGCTGCATGAGTGCAATACATAACAAGGTGGAGATGTAATAAAGAAATTGTAAAGCTTCTAGAAAGGAGGTGGTCTACCTTTCACTTCTGGAACTTCTTCTCTCACTGGAACAGGTACAGCTTTTTTCTGAGGTGTAATCTTGAGCACCTCTGGTTCTTTAAAAGATATTAGTTTTGTTTTAGAGTGATGAACATGCTCTGACCACATGACAAATATGAGCTTATAGAAATGATGTGGTTATGTTTGGTCCACACTTGCATTTGCAGGTCATAGTTCCTCAATTCTTATGAAAGAATATTGTGAATCCTCAGCTATTGTCTCATTATATTTGACTTGCTAGCTTTGGCTGTGCTCGTTCTTCCCAGAAAAAAGCATTAGAATTTCACTGGCTTTTTATCTGAATAATTGGTGTTTTCATTATATTTCTAACACTGATAGAAACTATCTGGACTAGCATGACATGACAGATCAGTCTTTGCTCTGCTATTATATGAATCCTCAGTTTTATTTTAACAGTGCTCCTATCTTCATTTTAAGAGATATTGGTGAACAGTGTAAACAAAGAACAAGCTAGTTTGCACTATTTGATGCTTTTTCTAAGAGAATGCCTATGATTGTATATCATATGAACACGTCACAATCAGAATTGCTTGGTAGCATAACATAAATTTAATAGGTGTTATTATTATTTATCCATCACAAGTGATTGAAAGCAAAGATCTGCAAGTCAAGTACGTTCATTTGGCAGCACAAGAGGAGGCAAATACAGGAAATCCTCTTAGCCTAAGGGTACTTACAGACATGTAGTGAAGGTATGGCACATTCTCTTTGATGTGGTTAAGCAAATTTTGTTAATAGAAAGGAATAAGACACATAAATAGATCTGACATAACATTAACAAAAGAGTGAACAGAAACACCACATACAAGTAATAGAAACAACATTCATCTGAGAAACAGTGTTAAAACCGTTGGTGTATAATGGAGTGATGGTGACATTATAATTATGAGTGGAAGTACCTTTGAATTTTGGAACTTCTTTCTTTGGAACCAACTCAGGTACTTTTTGTGGAATTGTCTTTTTGGGCACTTCAGGATCTTTAAAGATATTAGTTGTTTTTGTTAGACAGACATTCATGGTGCGAACAGTACAATACAAGGTGAAGGGAAAATAGATGCACACTCAAACACAATATTGAGAATGTCGCAATCTTTCAACCCTCCTTCCCCTGTTTACAGAACCTTGCCTTTAAGATATATTATGTAGTTATGTTTGTAGATATTACAATGATTGGCATCTGCTCATATCCATACATCCGATAATAAATTAATAAATCAGTTGGTAGTAAAAGCGCATTTTATGCAATGTCTCTGAATAGTTCAAGTACCTTTCTCTTTTAGGGCCACTTCTTTCTTAGCAACAGAAGTGGGTGCTTTTCCTGGGACCGCCTTCTTAGGCACTTCAGGTTCTTCAAAGAGATTAGTTTGGATTTAGTCATTTAACAAAAAACATGTTATACCAATGGGCACAACACACACAGCACACATATCTTACACATGTGACATTAGTGGGGATATGTAAGATTTCCAGTCCAGTAGCCCCCCAGATGCTGTGTTTTAAAGTTAAAGATGATATTACCTAATGATAGTCAAGGGACAGGCGTAGAAACATGAAAGATACACATAGGCTTCTGATCTGAAGGCATACTTTGTAGAGATAAAATATAAAGTTAACTATCTTGAATAATTATTACAAATGTAATAGAATGGTGCCCCAGTCAAAATACGAGAAACCATCAACCACAAAACAGCCAGTAGAGCAATACCTTTTAACTGCCATTGACCATGAAGGCAGTTGTACTTTTAAATGTTAACAGAGACACAGGTTTTATTGTGTCAAAAAGCACATGAACAGGTACAATGAAACACAATTAAACCTTAATGATGATAGTGTTCAGGAAGAAAAAGATGTTCAAAAATTGCCTTCAGAGATGCATGTACCTTTCTTCGGTTCAACTTCTTCCTTTTTAGGAGGAGTGGGAGGCGCTTTTTCTTTCAGAACAGCTTTCCTGGGCTCCTCTGTCACTTTAAAAATAACATTTTCTTTTCAGGATTTTGAAAACAGTTCAATGGCATCATAATCTCAGAAGAAAATGTATATATTCAAAAGTGAATTTCAGGACTACCAAGAATGAGTGTACCTCTTGCTGGTGGGGTTTCTTCTTCTGTAGTAAAAGGAATGTGTAATTTGTCCTCATGGTCCACTTTCCGAGGCATCTCAGGCACTTTAAAGATATTATGGGTTTTTAGTGCAATGCATAACAAGGTGGAGATGTAATAAAGTAATTGTAAAGCTTCTAGGAAGGAGGTGGTGTACCTTTCACGTCTGGAACTTCTTCTCTCGCTGGAACAGGCACAGCTTTTTTCTGAGGTGTAATCCTGGGTACCTCTGGTTCTTTAAAAGATATTAGTTTTGTTTTAGACTGATGAACATGCTCCCGCTGCATGACAAATGTGAACTTTTGGAAATTATGTTATGTTTAGTCCACACTTGTACTTGTAGGTTACAGTTCCTCAATTCTTATTAAAGAATATTTTGAATCATCAATTACTGCCTCATTATATTTGACTTGTTAGCTTTGGCTGTGCTCATTCTTCCCAGAAAAAGCATTAGAAGTTCACTGTCTTTTTATCTGAATGACTGGTGTTTTCATTATATTTTTAACACTGACAGAAACTATCTTGATTTAGTAATGGCAGTACTAGCATGGCATGACAAATCACTCTTTGCTATCATAACTAACCCCAGTTGTTTCTATTTTAACACTGCTCCTTCTCTTCTACCTGGGCGATACTGGTGAACAGTGTAAACAATGTACAAGGTAGTTTGCACTATTTTATGCTTTTTCTAAGAGAAGTCTAGAAATTTAAATGGATTATAGGGGACTCCTACAAATCATGCACCCATGTGCTGTTTTTACCAGTGGGCTGGGATGTAAAAACACATGTTCTGATACTATCTATAAGTATAGTGCCACATAGGAAAAATTATTGTAACCAAGCTTATGATTGTACATCATATGAACACATCACAATTACAATAGCTTGATCGAGTAATACTAATTTAAAACAAGTTCCTACTATATATCAATCACAAGTGAATGAAAGAAAAGCTTCTGCAAGCCAATTAAGTTAATTTGACAGTTCAAGATGAGGCAAATCCAGAGAATGTTCTCATCCTAAGGGTACATAGGGACAGGTAGTAAAAGAATGGCACATTGTCTTTAATGTGGTTAAGCAAATGTTATCAATAGATGAGAAATATGACACATAAACAGATCTTACATAACATTAACAAGAGTAAACAGAAACACCACATACAAGTGATTGAAAACATTCATCTAAGAAACCCAGGGCCTGATTCACAAAGGTAAACTTACATGTTTGTGTAAGTTTGTTTCTTTTGGAATTCACAAAACTGCATTTAAATAGTAAGTATACGAGTGCAGAGACTGCACATTTGGGGCGGAGCACTCCACACATAAAAAGATAAAACATGGCTATCTTTTTCAATACGGAGTGCTCCACCCCGAGTGTGGAGTCTCCATTCTCATAAATGTACTATTAAAATGCAGTTTTGTGAATTCCAAAACAAACGTAAACTTACACAAAAGCGTAGGTTTACATTTGTGTTAAAACCACATTAAAATAAGGTGTTCAAAACCACATGAATACACAAAAATAAATGCTTTAGGCGTTGGTGTATAATGGAGTTATGGTGACATTGTAATGATGAATGTAAGTACGTGTGAATTTTGGGACCTCTTTCCTTTGAACAAACATGGGTGCTTTTTGTGGAATTGCCTTTTTTGGCACTTCAGATTCTTTAAAGATATTGGGGGCATATTAGCAACGCTTTGCGATAACTATCGCAAAGCGTGCTTAGCGCTCATTTTCTTAACGCCGGCTATCGCAGGTCTTAATCGCGGAGATATCGCGTTATTAGCAACGCGTATCTCCAAGGCGATAAAGATTCCTGCAATAGCGGGGAAATCGCCGTTTTGCATAGAACATCGCTGGTTTTCCAGCGATGTTCCCTACAAAGCGGCGATAACCTTGCTGATACGACCCTGTGGTCGTATCAGCAGAATCCACCCCTATGTTAGGGATGGCTAAGTCAGGATTTTAGCAGACGTTAGATTTTGGCAAAAACGGCAGTTTTCGCCAAAATCTAACCTCTGCTAAAATTATGTGAGCTGCCTTGTAAATATCGCGATGTGAACATCAGCGATATTTGCAACGTAGTCCATCCGAGGTACGCCAGTAACGCCCACTTTGCATCTCATTGGAGATGCAAAGGGAGGCGTTAGGGAAAAAGGGTGCTAACATGCGATTATGCATGTTAGCACCCTCTTGTTGATAGGGCGATAGTTTTATCTCCGTTTTTCTGGCTTTTAAAGCCAGAAAAACGGAGATAAAGCCCTTGCTGATATGCCCCATTAGTTGTTTTTGTTAGTGAGACATTCATGGTACAAACAGTAAAATACAAGGTGATGGGAAAATAGGCGGACACTCAAACACAATATAATATTGAAAATGTAGGAAATTTCAACCCTCCTTCCCCTGTTTATAGAATGGTGCCTTTAAGACACATTATGTAGTTATGTTTGTAGATATTACAATGATCGGCATCTGCTCATATCTGATAATAAATTAATTGGTAGTAGAGGCGCATTTCATGCAAGGTCTCTGACTAGTTAAAGTACCTTTCTCTTTTAGGGACACTTCCTTCTGAGCAACAGAAGTGGGTGCTTTTCCTGGGACCGTCTTCTTAGGCACTTCCGGTTCTTTAAAGAGGTTAGTTTGGTGTTAGACATTTAACAAAAAAATTTTACACCAATGGGCACAACACACACAGCATACATATATTACACATGTGACATTAGCAGGGGAAATATAAGACTGTCATTTAAGTAGTACCCCCCTCCCACCAAGAGATTGTGTTTTTAAGTTAGAGATGATATTAGCAAATGATAGCCAAGGGACAGAATGATTACATCATTTAAATGAATAATCTACTGAATGAAGAAAAATATAGACTGCTGATCTCAAGGGATACTTTGTAGAGACAAAATATAGAGTTAACTATCCTAGAATAATTATTATAAATGAAATCGAATAGTACCCCTGTCAATACATGAGAAACCATCAACCACAATAGGGGTAGTAGGTCAATTTCTTCTAATTGACCATGACAATGAATGCAGATGTACTTTTGAATGTTATGAGATATATAGGTGTTATTGTGCCAAAACACCCTTGATGAACAGTACAATGAAACACAATTAAACTTTAAAGATGTTAGTGTTAAGGAAGAAAAAGATGTTCTTTCGAAAACTGCTTTCAGAGATGCATGTACCTTTCTTCAGTTCAACTTCTTTCTTTTTAGAAGTGGCTTTTTCTTCCAGAACAGCTTTCCTGGGCTCCTCTGTCACTTTAAAAATAACATTTTCTTTTTAGGATTTTGAAAATGGTTCAGAGGAATCATAACCTCAGAAGGAACTGTATATATTCAAAGGTAATTTCAGGACTATTAAGAATGAGTGTACCTCTTGCCAGTGGGGTTTCTTCTTTCGTAGTAACAGGAATGTGTACTTTTTCCGCATAGTCCGCTTTCCTAGGCACTTTAAAGATGTTACAGGTTTTTAGTTTCACAACACACTAAACAATGAGACTCAATACAAAGTGTACAAAGACATAGACTTTCTTGAAGTTTTATTAGTGCAAAACACAACAAGGTAGAGCTTCTAGGAAGGAGGTGGTATACCTTTCACTTCTAGAACTTCTTCTCTCACTGGATCTGGTACAGCCTTTTTCTGAGGTGTAATCTTGGGTACCTCTGGTTCTTTAAAAGATATTAGTTTTGTTTTAGAGTAATGAACATGCTCCCCCCACTTGACACATGTGAGCTTATGGAAATGATGTAGTTTTGTTTAGTCCACACTTGCAGGCCATAGTTCCTCAATTCTTCTAAAATAATATATTGAACTCTCAGCTACTGCCTCATTATATTTGACTTGTTAGCTTTGACTGTGCTCATTCTTCCCTGCGAAAGCATTAGAAGTTCACTGGCTTTTTATCTGAATGACTTATGTTTTCATTATATTTCTAACGCTGACAGAAACTATCTGTACATCGTAATGTCAGCATGACATGACAAAACAGTCTTCACTCTGTTGTCATAACAATCTATCTGCAGTTGTTTTTATTTTAACACTGCTCCTTGTCTTCTTCCCTCCCTGAGATATACTGGTCAACAGTGTAAACAAAGCACAAGCTAGTTTGCACTATTTGATTCTTTTCCTAAGAGAAGCCTTGAAATAAAAATTGGATATAAGGGACTCCAACAAATCATGCACACACTTGCTGTCTGATCCAGCAGTGGACTGGGGTTTAAAAACATGTTTTGGTATTACCAATGCGTATAGTGCGGTGTAGGAAAAGGTACTTATAACCAAGCTTATGACTGTATATCATATGAACACATCACAATTAGAATTGCTTGGTGGCATAACACACATTTAAAATAAGTTCCTACTATATATCCATAACAAGTGATTGCAAGTAAAGCTTCTGCAAGCCAATTAAGCTCATCAAGCAGTACAAGAGGAGGCAAGTACAGTGAATCCTCTGAGCCTAATCGTACATATGGACATGTAGTGAAAGTATGGCACATTCTCTTTGATGCGGTTAAGAACATTTGTTATTAGATGAGAAACATGACACATAAACAGATCTGATATAACATTAACAAAAGAGTGAACAGAAACACCACATACAAGTAATTGAAAAAATATTCATCTAAGAAACACAGGGCCAGATTTATCTTTGCTGTGTGAAAGGGAAAGTTCAGGAATGTACTGTATTTACCAATATAAGGTGCATTCCTGTCATTTCCTAGAGCTGGTGCACTTTTGGTTGCCTAGCGCCAATGCAGGCACCATTGTGTTATGGTGCAAGGGTGCCTGCATTGTAGGTAGGATTGTTTTTGAGCAGGAAGGGACACCTTCCTGCACAAAAAGAATCCTGAGAGGCTTTTTCCTCTTTCTACGTGTGTTGTATTATTCAGCACACGTAGAAAGAGGAAAAAACAAGGAGAAATAAAGTTATTTCTCCTCGTTATGCCTCACCTGGGGAGGCGTAGCATTTTGACGCATTCCCAGGTCTACCACTAATGGTAAATCTTGGAATGTGTCAAAATCCATGGCTGGATGTATGGGAACCCCCACGCGCCACTCATGGAATGCCTCCCTGACGCAGAGTAACACAAGCCAGCAATTTGCGCTGCCTTGTGTTACTCTAGATTTATGAGACCATGCAGGGCCACGCATCGGTGGCCTTGAATGGTTGATAAATCCCACTTAGGTTTTGCGTCGCCCTTGCGCGCCCTTTTGTGGCGCAAGAGCGACCGAAAACCTTAACAAAACTGTCCCACAATGTTAAAACCACATTAAAATAAGGTGTTCACTAAAACAACACTAATACACACAAATAAATGCCTTAGGATTTGGTGTATAATGGAGTGATAGTGACATTATTATAATGAATGAAAGTACCTTTGAATTTTGGAACTTCTTTCTTTGGAACCAACTTGGGCACTTTCTGTGGAATTGTCTTTTTTGGCACTTAGGTTCTTTAAAGATATTAGTCATTTTTGTTAGCCAGGCATTCAGAGTGCAAACAGTACAATACAATGTGAAGGGAAAAATAGGTGGACACTCCTATATAATATTGAAAATGTATGAATTTTTCAACCTCCTTCCCCTGTTTAGTTGGTAGTAAAGGTGCATTTCATGCAAGGTCTCTGAATAGCTCAAGTACCTTCCTCTTGAAGGACTACTTCTTTCTTAGCAACAGAAGTGGGTGCTTTTCCTGGTACCACCTTCTTGGGCAGTTCCAATTCTTTGAAGAGATTAGTTTTGATTTAGACATTTCACATAGAACACATTACATCAATGGCCACAGCATACATGTCACACACAAGTGAAATTAGTCTGAGAAAAGTAAGACTGCCATTTAGGTATTTTCCACAGATACTGTATTTTTTGAAGTTATAGATGATATTAGCAAATGACTGCCAAAGCACAGGCATAGAAACAAGAAAGACACACAGGATTAATACATCATGTTGATGATTAATCTAAGGAATGAAAACTGCTGATCTGAAAGTATACTTTGTAGAGATAACATATAAAGTAAGCTATCCTTGAATAATTATTAGAAATGTAATTGAATGGTACCACAGCCAATAAATGTGAAACCATCAATCATAATATATGTAATCGATCAGTACCTTCAAACTGCCACTGCCCACAAAGTTGAACTTTTAAGTGTTATGAGGTACACAGGTTTTATTGTGCCAAAACACATCACAAAGAGGTCAAATTAAACTGAATTAAGCCTTAAATATTTTACTTCTAAGAAAGAAAAAGACATTTAGAAAAATGCCTTCAGAGAGTGATGTACCTTTCTTTGGTTCAACTTCTTCTTTTTTAGGAGCTCTTTCTTCCCGAAGAGCTTTCTTGGGCTCCTCTGTCACTTTGAAAATAACATTTTCATTTTAGGATTTTGAAAATGATTCAGTGGGATCATAACCTCAGAATAAAAATATTTTCAAAATTTAATTTGAGTACCATGAAGAATAAGTGTACCTCTTGCTGGTGTAGTTTCCTCTTTTGTAGGAACAGGGGTGTGAACTTTTTCCTCACGTTGCACTTTTCTAGGCACTTTAAAGATATTATGGGTTTTTAGTAACACAACACCAAAAATGAGACATAATACAAAGCAGAGAAAGACATACATAGACAAGGAAAGAGATCAAGCTTATCTTTCTTGAAGTCTCATTGGTGGAATACTTAGCAATGTGGAGATGTAATAAAGTAATTGTAAAACTACTAGGAAGGAGGTGATGTACCTTTCACTTCTAGAGGCTCTTCACTCACTGGAACAGGTACAGCTTTTTTCTCAGGTGTAATCTTCTTGGGCACTTCTGGTTCTTTAAAAGATATTAGTTTGGTTTTAGACCGATAAATGTGCTCCTGCCACATGACAAATGTAAACTTATGGAAATTATGTGCTTACTTTTAGTTCACACTTGCAGGTCAATATTCTTTAATTTTTGATAAAGCATGTTTCAAACCCTCACTTACTGCCTTATCATATTAGACTTTTTAGCTTTGGCTATGCTTGCTTTTCCCAGAAAAAGCAATAGAAGCTCACTCACTTTTTAGCTGAATGACTGGTATTTCCATTATATTTATAAAAAACTGACAAAAACTATTTGGACATAATGATGTCAGTACTAGCACGCCATGACAACACAGACTCACTCTGCTATCATAAAAATCCCCAGTCTTTTTGATTTTATCAGCGCTCCTTGTCTTTGTCCTGAGAGATACTGGTGAACAGTGTAAACAAAGCACAATCGATTTTACACTGTCTTATGCTTTTTGTAACATAAGCCTGGAAATGAAAAGGGGCTCCTACAAAACATGCCCACACCTGCTGTCTGTTTCACCTGTGGCTTGGGGTTTAAAAACATGCTCTGATGCTGATAATGTGTGCAGTGTTAAATCAGATAAAATGTTCATGATTGTGTATTATATGTAGAGTGGACAGCAGAATTAGAATTGTTTGATAATGTAACATAAATTTGAAAGGAGTTTCTACTACTTATCTATCACAAGTCATTGAAAGGAAAGTACAAGCTAGTTTTCAGTATTTGATAATTATTCTAAATGTTGCTTGGAAATTAAGACAGGTTAGAGGGGACTACAAATTTTGCACACATGTCCTACCTATTTCATCCGCGAATTGAGGCTTATAACACATGTTCTGATACTACCAATGTGTATAGTACTATACAGGAAATATATTTGTAACCAAGCGTATGACTGTATATCATATGAACACATCACAATTAGAATTGCTTGGTAGTGTGATATACATCTGAAAGGAGTTTGTTATATATCTATCACAAGTGATTGAAATCAAAGCTTGTGCAAGCTAATCAAGTCCATTCAGCTGTACAAGAGGAGACAAATACATCAAATCCTGTCAGCCTTGATGTGCTGCTTTAGATTTGTACGCCTAAGGGCATGTAGTAAAGGTGTAGCACATTCACTTTGATGTGGTTAAGGAAATGTTGAAGATAGATGAAAAAGATGAAACATAAACAGATCTGACATTGAATTAATAAAAGAGTGAACAGAAAGAACACATTCAGGTAACTGAAAAAAACTTTTACCTAAGACACAATGTGTTAAAAAAAACAATAAAAGAAGGTGTTCAACAAAACAATGCTTATATTTTAAAAAAAAAATGCTTTAGGGTTTGGTATATGATGAAGTGATGGTGACAGACCAAGGATGAATTGAAATACCTTTGAATTTTGAAACTTCTTTCTTGGGAACCAACTCGGGTACTTTTTCAGGAATCTTCTTCATTGGCACTTCAGGTTCTTTAAAGATATTAGTTGTTTTTCATAGCCAGTTATTCATAGTGCAAGCAATACAATAGTTGACGATGGGAACAAATAGTTGGACACTCAAACGCAATATTGAACATGCATGATTTTTCAGCCCTCATTTCCCTGTTATATAACGTTGCCTTTAAGATACATTATGTATTTATGGTTTTAGATATTACAATGATTAGCATCTGCTCATATCAATACATCTGATAAACTCATAAATTAGTTAGTAGAGCAGGTGCAGTTCATGCAAGGTCAAGGAATAGCTCAAATACCTTTCTCTTCTAGAGCTACTTCTTTCTTAGCAACAGAAGTGGGTGCTTTTCCTGGGACCACCTTCTTGGGCAGTTCATGTTCTTTAAAGAGATTAGTTTTGATTTAGACATTTAGCATACAACACATTACATTACTAGGCAACACACATATCCTACATATGTAAAATTAGTGGGGGAAAGGAAAGACTGTCATTCAAGAAGTCTCTCCACCCGAATGGCCTATTTTGAAGTTAAAGATGATATTAGCAAACAAAAGACAAAGGACAGGCATATAAACATGAAAGCCATACAGAATGATTACACCATTTACAGAATAAACTTCTGAATGAAGACAAATATAGACTGTTGATCTCCATTTGTAGAGATATTGTAGAGAATTGGTAGAGATACAATATAAGTTAACTAGCCTGGAATAATTATTACTAATGTTATTGAATAGTTCTCCAGTCAATATTATGAGAAACCATCAACCACAATATAGGCAGTAGAGCAATACCTTCTAATTGACCATGAAAATGAAGGCAGTTGTAATTTCAAATGTTATAAGAGACACAGGTTTGTTGTGCCAAAAAGCACATGGCAATCAGGGACAATAAAACACAATCAGACCTTAAAGGTGTTAGTCTTAGGGATGAAAACTTCTTTTAGAAAATTGCCTTCGGAGATGCATGTACCTTTCTTTGGTGCAACATCTTCCTTTGAAGGAAGAGTGGGAGGAACTTTTTCTTCCAGAACAGCCTTCCTGGGCTTCTCTGCCACTTTAAAAATAACATTTTCTTTTTAGGATTTGAAAACAGTTCAGTGGCATCATAGCCTCAGAACAAACATATTTTCAAAATGAAATTACAGGACTATCAAGTACCTTTTACTGGTGGCACTTCCTCTTCTGTAGGAACAGGAATGAGTACTTTTTTCTCATAGTCAGCTTTTTTAGGCATTTCAGGCACTTTAAAGATATTATTTTTTGTTAGTTACACAACACAAAACAATGAGACATAACACAAAATGGAGAATGATATAAACAAGGAAAAGATCAAGCTTATCTTTCTTGAAAACTCATTGGTGCAATAGTTAACAATGTGGAGATGTAATGAAGTAATTGTAAAGCTTCTAGGAAAGAGGTAGTATACCTTTCACTTTGAGAGCTTCTTCTTCCACTGGAACAGATACAGCTTTTTTCTCAGGTGTAATCTTCTTAGGTGCTTCTGTTTCTTTAAAATAGATTTGTTTTGTTTTAGCATCATAAATGTGGTCCCTTCACATAACAAATGTGAGCTTATGGAAGAGATGGGCTGATGCTTAGTTCACACTTGGATTTTCATAGTTCTTCAATTATTAGTAAAGCATGGTGTGAACCTTCAGTTTCTGCCTCATCATACTTCCCTGTTAGCTTTAATTGTACTTGTTCTTCCCAGAAAAAGAAGACAAAGTGCAAGCTATCTGATGCTTTTTCTAACATAAGCAGATAAGTCAAAAAAGGGATGGAGGTGACTCCTGCACATAATTCACAGATTTGCTGTCTGCTTCAACAGTGGATTCAGGTTTCAAAACACATGTTCTGATACTGCCAATGTGCATAGTGTTACATGAAAACATTGTTGTGACCAAGCTTATGATTGTGTGTCATATACACACATCAGAATTAGAATTGCTTGCTAGCATAAGATATATTTGAAAGGAGATTCTACTACATGAGTATCACAAGTGATTGAAAGCAAATCCTCTGCAAGCAATGCTCATTTTGAAGAACCAGAAGAGACACATACAGAAAATCTTCTCACCCTACTTGTGCTGCTTTATATTTTTAAACATAAGGACATGTTGTGAAAGTATGGTGCACTCTTTGACCTAAATTTTGTTATTAGGTGAGAATATGAAACATAAACTGATCGAACATAAAATTAATAAAAGAGTGAACAGAAAGACCACATACAGATAATTGAAATAAACATTCAATTTAGGAACACAGTAAAATAGGACCTTGGACAAAAACACACCAGTATAAAAACATGTTTTATGGGATGTTGTATGATGTAAAGATGGTAATATTGTAATTATGAAATTAAGGACTTTTTAGTTTAGGAAATTCTTTGTTGGGAACCAGCTCAGGTAATTTGGTGGAAAACGTTTTTTGGCACATCAGCTTCTTCAAAGATATTAGTTGTTTCTGTTAGACATTCATAGTGCAAACAATTCAATACAGGGTGATGGGAAAATAAATAGTTGGCCACTTAATATATAATAATGAATAGGGATGAATCTTTCAACCCTCATTCCCCTGCTTACCAAACTTGGCCTTTAAAGATACATGATGTATTTATGTTGGTAGATATTACAATGATTGGCATCTGCTCATATCAATACATCAAATAATAAATTAATGAACTATTTGGTAGTGAACATGAATTTCATGCAAGGTCTCTCAATAGGTCAAGTACCTTTCTCTTTTAGGGCTACTTCTTTCTTAGCAACAGACATTGGTACTTTTCCTGGGACCGACTTCTTTGGCACTTCAGGTTCTTTAAAGAGATTAGTTTGGATTTAGATTTTTAACATACAAACAAATCATACCGATGGGTACAAACATCACAAACATCAAGTGTGGGTAAAATGTAAGAGAGTAATTCAGCTGGTTCCCTAGATGTTGTATTTTGAAGTTAAAGGTGATAGAAATAAATGATTGAAAAGTAAAGGCATGAAAGACATACAGACTGAATACATTATGTAGATGATAAATCTACTGAATGAAGAAAAAAGTGGCCTGGTGATATCAAGGTATACTTTGTAGAGATAACAGAATTACCTTTCAATTTGGGGGTGTCTTCTTTCTTTGGCACTGGAATGTATACCTTTTCAGGGACAGCCTTCTTATGTATCTCCGGTTCTTTAAAAATAGTGATATTGTAAAGAACATTTTAATCTATTTAAAGTTGGTGAACTTTTGTTTGACTTTTGTCAGAATTACGAAGGATAAACTGTTATTTGATATGCGATATGTGCTATAAGCAGTAATATTCTAAAAAGTTAATTATTTACAAAAGTTAGAAAATCGTTAATTTTTGGGAGGGTTAATATAAATCTATTTTTCCTCTTGAGGCTACCTATTTTATTCTCCTGTTCATGTGATTATCATTACATTTATCTATGGTGATTTAAAATGTGCAAACACACATAGGCACATCCATTTCTATGAAATATTGTGTCATATTTTAGTGTGTACATGGTTATATTGAAGGAATGTTCTTAATGAGAAACTGTTTAACTATAGATACTAGGTTTTGTGTTAAAGTCTATGACTGTAATACTTTTGAAGCATCATTATAATTGTCATCGATTATGCTGATTATTTTAGGAATGATGAAGAGGTTAGTTAGCCATGCCAAGTGATATACCTCTGGCTCGAGGGGCTTCTTTTATTTTTGGTGTAATAACATGTTCCTTTTCTTCTAGTATGATTTTCTCAGGAATTTCAGGCACTTTAAAATATGAGTAAGTGAAAGCAAATAGTAAAATTACTCATTAAAGGCAGAAAACAAGTTTATAGAAAATATATAGACATGTAAAGTGATAATTGTCAGGTATACTTGAATATGAATATGATATGCTTTGTTACTGCCTTATGGGGCAACATCTTTATCCTGCAGCAGCATGCATAAGCCATGGTTCTAATAACAAACAGGGAAAACCTAGTACAATTTGCGTGGAGAAACAACGTATATCTGAAATTTAGAATGGTATGCAAATTGCGCACCCAGTAAATATTGAGCATAGTGGTTTCAGAATTTAATGAGTGCAGAATTACCAAATGTGATTAGGTAAGAGAGGAAATGAGGACAGAAGTATTCTACTGGGTATGCTAGAACTTATCCCTAGTGGGGGAATTTGTTGGTATTACCACAGGAATTTTGATTTGCTACAAACAAAACTTTTATAGGTCAAGATACGGAAATATTCATAAGCGAGGGAGGTAAAATACCCCTAACAAATCATCGTATTTGCTAAAATGCTATTGGGCACTTAAAGAGGATTTAAAGAGAATGCTGTGTGGATACACATACAGACACACACATACCAATTTGTAGAATGTAAAGGTTTCCCATTAGAGCGCAGCAATACATATTCTGCTGTTATTTTGGTTTTTATAAAAGTTCTATTGAACTGATAGCTCACACTCCATTGTGTTCAATAATACAATTTAATACATAGTCCCCTGTATATTCACAGAGGCTACTTTATCTTTTATGCTCAAATGATAACAATACTGAGCTATCCATTACATTACAGCATACTGCCATTTATATTCCTGTATTTGAGAGCTTACTGGTAATCATTCCTCAAGAATCACTGTAATCAACCAGAATTGTGAGCATAAAGGAAATAATAGCTATTCAATTCAATATTATTTAATGGGATGTTTACATTGAGCAGTCATGTACCTAGTGCATTGAACTGGCCTTTAACGTAATAATTATACAACCTACCAAATTATTCCATTTGAAAAGGCATAAGTATCCCACACTTCTGTGACTTGTTGGTACTAGATTTCAGAATGAATTACAGAGCTTTATCCTTACTGAAGAACTTTACATGCATAAAAAATTATTTCTTTTTTTCAATATAGTTAGAAATGGGTTAAGGTTTTACCAAAGACATTAGGCCTATTTTGAAGTTTTGTCATAGCAAGATTTTAGTATACATTTGAAACTATTTACAGACAGCAATGACAAGCAGGAGACAGAAATCTACAAAGCGGACAGCTTTATAAAGCAGACAGAATATATTTCAAGATTACTACTTCACAAGAAAAGAGTTCTCAATTTAAATTTTTAATGAGGACTCAATGTACCTTCAACTGCTGGAAAAGTCTCCTCTTCAGATATCTCTGTAAGGACCTTTTCTTTTGGGACAGCTTTCACAGGTAGTTCAGGAACTTCAAAGATATTAGCTTTGTTTTAGAAACTTGAAACACGTTTATTTGAAATTTACTGAAGCTTAATTTGCACATGTATCATAAAACAGACAACATATAAGAACTGGTACATATGACTTTATGAAGTTTGATAACATGATGGTATGTTGCCAAGACGAAATGATTGATGAATACAGAGGATTCAGATGAAGACTCCAAGTACCTTTAACTGTGGAAACTTCCTCCTTTTTGGGCACAGAAACATGGATTTTTTCCTCAGAAACAGCTTTCTTGCGCAGTTCTGGTACTTTAAAGATATTTGAGTTTTAAAAACTTGAAAGCTATTTTGTGTAGATTATCCACAACAGGTATGCACATTACATCTACAGATAAATAACACAAAACAAAACAGAAAACCACACCAATAGACTCCACCTCCATATTTTAAAAGGGGAACAGTAAGGAGGGCAGTGGAAGGGGTTGGGGTAGTATAAGGGAAAGCACGGGGTGGGGGGTCGGGGTAGTGTAAGTAAAGGGGCAGGGTTTTAGGCCTTAGGGCAGTAGGAGGGGAATGGGTAGTCGGGGTAGTTTCTAGGGCTGGGGGTGTGTGGGTAGGTTTCTAGGCAATGGAAGGGGTTGGGGTAATTTAAGGAACAGTGCAAGGGGTGGGAAGTAGAGTAAGTAAAGGGGCAGGGTTTTAGGCATTAGGGCAGGGGGAGGGAAATGGAAAGAGTCAGCACGGGGGGAGTAGGGGTAGTGTTAGTAAAGAGGCAGGGTTTTAGGAACAGTGTGGGGTGGGGGGCAGTCAGGGGTGTGGGGGGGGTCGGGGTAGTTGCGACCATAGCCACACATACCCCTTTACCATTCATGCCTATACCACTAAATTGCGTGGTAAAGGAATGCGTGGTTAAGACGCATTCGTGGTTTGGGCTGCGTGGTAGAGCCACGCATGGTTAAACCATGCATGCTTCTATCATACAACCATTTTGAAAATGTGTTGTATATATTTACACATGCCATGATGACATGTAGTATTGCATTCATTATTACAATACATTTTTTTATTTGTTCGGGTGCTAAAATGTGAAAAGTTTGAAATAATGGTTCCATATACCTTTTAATGGTGGAACTTCTTCTTTTTGTGGAACAGTGACCTTTTCCTCAGGGACAACTCGCTTACGCAGCCCAGGAACTTTAAAGATATAGATTGTTTTTAATTCACATATATACTCTAAAATATGTTTAATGTATCAATTAAAATCTAAATAAAAAGATTGCAACATTTTGGTTTACCCAGCATTATTGTTCTACCTCAAATAAGCCACTGAATATTGAAAAGGGGGTTAAACAAGCTATGTATCATTTTATTGTCTGATGAAATGAAGAGCAATTCAAGTTATTGAGAATATTTAACTGATTTGATTGGTGTGAGCTATGGGTATAGCTTACAAATTTTCATATTTCCTCATAGCTTGTCTTCCATGACCCCACAAATGTTTTTCATGAAAATATCTAACTCTATAATAGATTTTATGGCTATAACAGATTGAAAAAAGAAGTACCTTTGGCAGGTGGGGCCTCCACCTTTTTTGGAGCAACAGCCGGAACCTTTTTCTCTGGAACTGCTACCATAGGCACTTCTTGAACTTTAAATATATGCAGTAGTTTTTGTTAGGTATTTTAGACCCAGTTTTTATATATAAAGACATTCTTTGTACTACATGAACAAAAACAGTGTTTTTGTTTATTTTAACAGCTGTCAAATGTGCAGATACTTATATAAAGGTTTGGCAATGGGAAAAGAAATCGCGTTTTAAATAAACTATCATTTGGATCAGACACAAAAGACAGGTCATTAATTCAATAACCTAACAAGACAAAATTGCCTATAGTGGTATCTTATCAGTTCACAGAATTCAGCAAGACATCTATCAAATGCCCTGCATTGCTACTGGGTTGCCCATTGTATCCCTAAGGTCCAGAGTACCCCTAATAATGCTACAGTGCATATTTTTTTTTTGTGAATGATAAGTCCTTTGTTGTGAGCAGTACACTTTGTCTTTTG
The DNA here is from genome assembly GCA_963921515.1 of Calotriton arnoldi. NCBI lineage: Eukaryota > Metazoa > Chordata > Amphibia > Caudata > Salamandridae > Calotriton > Calotriton arnoldi. The sequence goes on along the minus strand of CAWUFW010000128.1, from coordinate 1,393,766 downwards.
TTGATTCTCTTTTTTATTAACATGATTTAAAAAAAATATATATAATTTGCTTTAACTAGTTAAAAATGAATTTGTGTTTCAGCATACCATTGGTGTTGACTTTTTTGTTTCCTGAACGTAGTTGTACTTGTAATATGGAAAGTGATTATGAAAAAGGACTACGCATTTTATAAACATATAATGGCTTCTGTATACCTTTAGCTGGTGAAATTTCTTCTTTTTTTGGGATGGTCATTGGCACCTTTTCATCTTGCACCATTCTCTTGGGCAACTCTGGCACTTTAAAAAAAGTGTTTTCCATTCATAAATCTTAAAACGTACAGACATCATACTGACAACAAGGGCATGATGACTAAGACAGACAGAACCATTAACTCTACTGATGGAGTAAGAATGGAAGCTACTGATGATTGATGAAACAATGAGTGATTGTTTGATGAAGCTTCTATGTACCTTTCACAACTGGAGCCTCTTCCTTCTTAGGAACTGGAACAGGCCCTTTTTCTTCTGGAGCTTCTTTCTTTGGTATTTCTGGCACATTCAAGACAGTATCTTTGATTTGAAATTTTAAAAGCATACATGTAACAAAACAACATGCAAAATAAAAACACACACATAGGGGCAGTAACACTGCGGTGTTATTTGATAGAGAATGAATGTACTAATTCAACAGAAGTAGACTGTTGCATCTCACAAACATTAAAATGACAACAAGGACATACTGACTTTGTTGATGGGTTGAACATTTAACTGAAACAACGAAGCAAGAATGGAAGTGACTGAAGAAAAATAGTTATTTAATGAAGCTCCAATCTTTCACAGCTGGAAGCCCCTCTTCCCTAGGGATTGAAATAAGTACTTTTTCTTCTTGGATAAGTTTCTGTGGTATTGATGGTACTTTAAAGGAAGTACCTTTGGTTCAGAATTTCAAAAGCATTCAAACATAATAAAACAAAATGCAAAGTAAGAAAGACAAAGGAAAGCAAACACAATAGTAACATCTCCTATTGAATGGATACAATGAGCAAACAGAGGTAGACTGGGCACACACATTACAATGTGATAGAAAAGTGTGTTGTGAAAGTCTTATTGTTTTATGAAACATAAATGTGTACCTGTAGGAGAGGGTGCCTCTTTTCTGTGTGGAACAGGGACAGTGACTTTTTCTTCAAAAACAGCTTTCTTTTCCATCTCAGGCACTACAAGTATATTCAGTTTACAATATTAGAAATCCTGTTTTCTAATTAAAATATTTGACAATAAAGTGATAACTTGTCAAAGCTAGAATGGGCATTTCCCTTGTGTCAAAATAAAGTGTGTATGTTTAGCAAAGGTTTATTAGCCATTAGAGAGGCCATTAGAGAGGCTACATTAATGCCAGCTTGGAATTATAACTGTTGAAATAGCCATGGTACCTCTCTCATAATGGAACCATGTCATTCCTTGAGACAGAAGGGCAAACTTGTGTGTGTGTGTGTGTATGGGTGGGGAGTTGCATGTAATTTCCGTTGATGAAGTTGAAAAAGGCGACTAATGGCATTGGAGGTGTTAAAGTTTTAATCTCTTACTACAGCTCCACTTCAATGTACACTAAATATTCACAAATAGACATGATTAAACACTGACAAAAAACACATAGGAAGAGTTTACAATAATTTCTGTGTAAAATCAATGTACCTTTGACTTTTGGCATTTCTTCTCTCTTAGGAGTAGGAACAAGCTTCTTTTCTTCAGGTACAACTTTTCTGAGCACGGGCACTTTAAAAACATTAGTCTCTATTAGGAATACTTAAACCTTGTACTCAACAGTTGCAAAAGAATAAGAGTATCCCAAGCAATCTAAAAGACCCTCATCTTAAGCATTTCTAAGACAGAGCTAAAAGGGAAGAATATGTATACCTTTAGCAGACGGAGCCTCTTCTTTTACAGGAACTGTAATGGGTGTCCTTTTCTCTGCAACAACTCTCTTCTGCAGTTCAGGGACTTTAAAGATATTATTTAGATTTTAGGATCATGAAAATACATGGACACTTGAGGAATAATAAAACTTCACACAGAACTAAGACCAAAGACACACATAAATATGCTACACAGAAAGGCACACTAATGAAACAGATGGCTTAAAAGATAAAGATGAAGTGGCCTTGTACCTTTTGGTGGTGCAACTTCCTCCTTTTTAGGAACTGCAATTGGCGCTTTTTCTTCCGGCTTCTTTGGTAATTCGGGCACTTAAAAGATATCCATTTTGTTTCAGAATTTGGCCATTCATTTAAAACACACATGAAACACACACATTGACATAGGACTCAGAACAAGGATTCTACAAATGGGCTGTTACAGCTATTTTAATTTAGGAAATTCACAGGAATTGACAATATGTTTAAATAGGTTCCGATTTTCCATATATATTTTCATATATTTACCACAATTCTCCAAAGAGTTTATTGTTTTGTGGCCTTCTGTTACAAGCCAATGTAACATTTAGTGAATTAAATCAGAACATTCCATAGGCTATGTTGTAATTGCATACCTTTTAAAATGATTTTAAACTGAATACGCATATTAAAACATCTCAATTTTAAACTATGCAGTTTACATTGTGTGCATATCACCAACATATGCAGATTCATGAAAATAAGCTTCCTGTTTGATGTTTGTGTGGTTTTCTGAATAGGGAGTGTTCAGGTTTTTATATATCACTGAAAATTTAACATATATTCAGATTCAAGGAGCTCACTGAAACCAAATGCTCAATATGATTCCTCTCATGAGCAATCGTTTAAGTGCTATACTTATTTTTTCCTTCAGGTGTGTGTAAATGCACAAATTAGGATGACCGCACTAATAAAAAACCAATCAGTTAGTAGAAACGTATATCAGATTTGTATTTGTTTTACATGAGATGGACAAATATTTCCATCACTGCAGTGATATCATGGTCACTATAATATCAAAGTCGCTCTACAAGTGGGTAACTATGTGGTGCTTTATTTACATACTTGAGAACTGGATATGTGATAGCCTTTAACTGAAATTCTCCTGAGTGCTCCTGTGTATTTGTATCATGGCTGTGCATTTATGAATACTGTGTGTTTACCATTCATTAGATGGTACTTTTAGATGCTAAGAATTTGGAATTTGGTATAGCATTGAGGAGTCACATGCTTACATTTTAGAGCACTAATAGAGCATCTATCTATCTATCTATCTATCTATCTATAGTTCTAGATATATATAGATATACATACATACACACATATATATATATATATATATATATATATATAGATATTTAGCTATATGTATATATATATATATTTGGAAATAATACACATTTTGAATTATATAATTTAAGCATTCAACATATTTACCACCCTATAGTATATTGCTACTTTGATGACATATTTCTAAACACATGTTCTCCATTTCCTTGAGTTTAGCTCTGTTAAAATTATTTTGAATCTGTCTTGATCACTGACTGATGTGGCTCCTAATCATATACAGTTGCCATATCCAACAGTCACGTGTATGTTAATGGAAACAAGCAAATTATCAACACTGGAGACTCAGGAAACTATGGGAGTAATTAACTTCCAGGCTGCAAACATTATCTTTATCAATAGTTTGTGTTCACCAGAACCATTTTTAGATGCATTATAGTGTATTCTACAACAGTCAATATGGAAAGGTACTATTTCACTTTCATGCTATGATAATGTTAATGATAATCTCTGTTCTCTCTACACTAATATATAGTTATATTTTGAACATGTGGGGCTAAAAGATAAAATAACTGTAAATATCCCCTAAAAACAAATGCAGAACAAAGACAGGAAACAGACATTCTGAAAAAACGTGACTTACATTTTTTAAAAATGTTAGCAACAGTGGCACATAGATCATCTTTTCTGACATCAACACTGGGGTGGGTAAATGTTTTAGTACTGCTTTTGTAGCCTTATATTAATTAGATCTTTATTAACTAAGGAGGAAACTGCCATGCGTACTCTCCATTTTAAATGTTGATTTAGCTTCACAGCAGGCTTATGTAGTCCACACATTGATTATTTTCCAAAGAATAGGCAAAGGACAGCATGTAGGGTGGAACTTTTGTGTAATGAAATAAATTACTTTTTGGTTCTGAAGAAGAAAATGCAGTTAGAATGAAGAAGAAATTCTAGTTACATGTGAGGCAGCTTCTCATTGTATTACACAAACAGAACATGGATAGCATGAGTACGATACTTGAATGTAGTGAAGAGGAAACCTGCGCAAAGTGAGTGATAATTAAAGGTCCCCTATTTGCAGTACGTTTAAGTTATAAGATGTAAACATTGTTATTAGAGTTCCAACTACGTGTTGAATCATTTGATGCTACTTCACACTAAAATGAAAGTTTTTGTAAGTATATATGTTCAAGGCTAATTGTGTATTTAATTTAATGAACTGATGTATGTTTTTGTGTGTATGTGAGAGAGAGGGAGAGAAAAGCATTGCACTGCCTGATATAACATGGTATAATAAATATTGAATTGAATGGCAGACTGTGAAAAGCAGATGGCAGGTTAGGAGAGTGGACAACAATTATGGAAATGGCAAAAATTTGAGAATTCTGCTTTGACATATCTTGCCGTTCAATGTATTTGGAGAATTGCCATGTTTCCCTCTTTTGCTTAATCTGTTCTATTTAACACCTGTATATCATTATGTTTTTTATGCTGATCAGGCTACAAAAAATATGTAGTTTATCTGCAGTTTCAAACTGTACATTGCTAAAATGGCTCTGGTTAAATTAGAAATGTATACAACTTTTAAATATACTTAAACAAAAAGTAATGTGCGAGACCTAACTTAAAGTGCAATGAAGATACAGGAAGTAGGATGTTTTGTAAGCAGTGGCTGCAACCAAATCAAACAGTAGTATATACAACATGGTGGGAGAATTGAAATAGGACAGATCGGGATTAAAAGGAAATATACTGTAACACCATGTATGAATTGATCATAGTGATAGATAGCATTGAAAGGACATTAGAATAAAGGATACAGAAAAGTTGGTGTATGTTTGAGGCATTGGCATTAGATGATGTAGTGAAAACAATATGTTAATATAGAGGATTAGGTTAGAAGAGAGTGAGGGGAGATTGCTATAGAGGTGACATGGTACACAAAGGAATTTGTTTTGAAATATTCTTCCTAAACTATGAAGCGAAATCAATAAATAATGAACATTTGAAAAGTAAAATCAAAAGAAAGATAATGATTGGTGATAAAACCAGAATGCTGGGCTGGTCAGCAAAGTACGAGGTAAGGATAAAAAGTTGTCTGTAAAAATTCAGAGAAGTCATTTATTGTAGAATGTAAGAAGTTGATTATTTGAGTATCTGAGAGAGTAGTAGAGGCAAGTATGTAAAGATATTAGATCAAGGAAAATAACAATGTAGGAAATATTGAAGGAAATGGTGAAGCCAACACAATTACACCTCCTGAAACATTTGTTTGTCCTAGCGGAAGAGATCAGTGGGACTTCAAACATTTATAGAATGTACAATTAAAACATATAATTTTTGGGTAGTCAGAGAACACCAAAAGCTGTAATTGTAACAGAGAATCACAGACTGTAACAAGGCACCATGAAAAGTTATTAGCTAGCAGAGTAGGAGAGGGCTGCAGATTGGAGATACTGAGTTTGATATATTTTTCTTAAAAGTGCGAAGTTCCTAATACTTAAGATAAACAAATCACATGATGTTGCTCTCAGTGTTCATGGGAGAGAAAGGTGGATTTGGGTTAATTATAAAAGAAATGCACCCACTGACTGGAGCAGAAGCACAAAGTAAGGTATGATTGAGTAATGTAAATGTATGTCAAGTAGCTGCTTTGAGCAGTGCATTTAGCAGTAACGTTAGCCTTGCTGATTCCATTAAGCATTATTAACAAACAGTATTAGGTAGTGTGAGGAAAAGCATGTAATTCATAAGCCCATAAATTATGATGCATAATTAAGCTGCACAGGTTTCAGATTTGTGAGCAACTCTAAAATGTACCTTTTAGTGGTGGAATCTCCACCTTTTGTGGCAGTGAAACTTCTTCTGGTATAGCTCTCTTGTGCACTTCCGAAACTTTGAAAATAGTATATATAATTACATATTTAGTATCTAGACAGAATCTATTCATGTGCATGTACACATATAGATTAAGAATGAGATCCTTACTTTTATAATTCTTCTGGAGTATATTTTAACATCATACAAAAACATTCATATTAACACATCAGACAAAACATAACAGCCATTTAGACAGATCCTTAATGTTCTTTCTAAACTTAAAATTATTTATAATCATTAATGATTTAACACTTATACAAGAGTCATGGTATAGTGAGCACTCAAAATATATAGATAAACATTAAGGGCCAGATGTGCTAATAAATGGTCGCAAAATACTGGTGGCAAATTGCGACCAGTATTTTTGCAAACAGTACTGAATTTTATGAACCAACATATGTACTAATAGGTTGGTTTGTGAAATTAGAATGGGTCACAATCCAACCTATCTCTTGAATATTAATGAGGTAGGTCACAACTGACATAATCCGATTGGATGTCATTACAGGGATGGTGGCCTTCTGTGGTGAGCAGACCACCATGTCTGTGATTGATAAACTTTTTTTAAATGCAGCCCGTTTTCTTGAAACAGAACAGTGCTCAATTAAAAGCAAAAAGTTTATTTTACTAAAAAAGTGTGTTTGAGAGTTAGCAGGACTCCCGAACAGACATTTTTGGGTCATTTACAAAGAAGAAGTGGTCACATAGGGACTCCTTTCCTTTTGTGAAATTTTACCAAACCTGCTCAGAAGTCAATAACTTTTTAGTTTTTTGTGACTGGATTTCAGGTTAAAACGATCGCTACACAACATACCGATTCACAATTTGGAAGGGACTCCCTTACAAATTGCAGATTGGTACCCATTCGCAAAACCATTTTAGGAGTCAGTAAAACGTTACCAGCTCCTAAAATGGCCTTAGTACATTGAAAAAATAATTTTAACGGCCACAAAACAATGAATCAGAGTGTATGTGACTATTAAAATGCTTATTATATCTGCCTCAAAGTACGGTACATCAATCAAATATAGTGTATTTCACCATAACAATTCAGGTACCAGAAATAGCACATTTACTTATCACACAAAAGATCACATATTTCAAAGAATATGTCCTCTAAATGTCACCCTTTTCTTGAAAAACCAGTCTATAGGACACAAGTGATTTGTAGAAACAAAATATATTTAAGTACACCTTTCTGAAAATGTTTTCTTCCTGCATGTGAGTGCACTTGTGCTCAAAGAAATACCCATAAGTACACACACACACACACACTAACACCTGGCTATCTATTTCTTTTCATCATATATGCTAGTTTGTGTAATTTGCAAACACTATCATCTTCAGACTTTACTTGTCCTCATTAACCAGCGGCGATCTTCCCTCAATATTTGCCTTTCACAGTTACTTTTAGTAAACAGTAATACCATGACTAAAACTAGCTTTTTTTGGCTAATCAAATATCAAAGTCTCACAACGAAATTCTGAACACATATATGTATATTGTAGCATCAATGTTATTCTATGAATAAAACAGAAAGGTTTCTCATTCTACCAAACTAGGAAAACAAAGCATAATAAACAATTAAAACCACTGAAGGAAGGGATGTGTTAGTATCTATGAAAAGATATTAATAATGCAAGTGTAAATCACATTTCTAATGCTTTATTTCCATGTACCTTTAACTGGCGGAAGGTCTTCTATTTTAGGTACTGGTACAGTCACTTTTTCTTCAGGGGCAACTTTCTTAACTACCTTGGAAACTTTAAAGAAATTGCAGTTCTTTTTAGCAAAATGCAGATATTATTCACAAATAAGGACAGACATATTTAGAGTGGGTATTGTTAAATTATGCACTATAAGTATCTTTCCTAATATTACAATTGTTGTTATTTATTCTCCAGTTAAAAGAAAAACCTGTAATTGTAACTGATTTTATTCACACGTTACAGAATTTCAGCCTCCCCAAGATTCCCAGCATACCTGTAATGTAGTATGCCTCCCGTCATTGAAATTTTATAGACTAACTTTGATAATAACATCTTGAAAAGGCAGCGCATAAGTATCTAACATAATTTGGGAACCACTTAATTGAAGAAATAAGAAGTCAAAAGTGACAGGTAAGGCCAATGCAAGACACATTGAGCCGTTGGGCTGACAGACTTGCATGCGTTATTGCACATATATACTTTAAGAAAATTAAGAGGTTTTGTTGAAAGAGAATTACTCTACCTGTGACACGTGGGACCTCCTCTTTTTAGGAATGGAAGGTAAAACATCCTCTTGTGGTGCCGGTTTCTTTGGAATCTCAGGTACTTTAAATATATTGTTTGTGTTAGAAAACGTCATAACTTACCAAGACACAAATATAACAATCACATATAACACAAAAAGCCATACAGACATCTACAATGAATGCTTCCTGTGATCATAAAACAAAAGAATTATTAAAACAGAGTTGTACATACAACATTCACCTCTAATTGAATTGAATTTTCAAAAATTGTCATCACTTCCAGGGCTTTTCTAGAGGGATGTTGTCTGAAACAGGCAAACTGGGGTAAAGAACTCGTACATTCTTAACATTTTGCCTTAGCTCCTCTACCCACCTCCCTGTCGGCACATATAGCACTTCCAGGGCTTTTCTAGAGCGATGTTGCCTGAAACAGGCAAACTGGGGTAAAGAACTCATTTATTCTTAACGTTTTGCCTTAGCTCCTCTACCCACCGCCCTGTCGGCACATATAGCATGGAGTGGGCAAATGCTTTGCCATTTTTGGACAATGTTCAATTTGCAACAATGATTTTCACAACAGTTTGAGTGAAACTGTTAGCAAAACTATAAGGGTTGTTCCCTGAGATCAACTGTGGTATAGTATGTGATAGATGGATTATGTGATAGGAGGATCTGGCCATGTTATATTTATTGTTGTTAAAGCATTATCTCATCCACTCCAAGAGATTCTGAGTCAGCCACTAATGAATTTGCTGTGAAGAAACAAAATCTGAAGCAGCACTGGTGTTGCTGGTTAAGACACATGCATTATTTTTTTGCACTAGTCCGTTAGAGTATGTTGGCAATGAGCAACTCAAATAAACTCCAAATTAATTTCAAGAACCTGAAGGGTTTATAGTTTTTGAACCATAACTAACATAGATAAACATGAACGTTTTATATTCTGTACCTCAGAAAAAGGTTCTGATGCAATTTTAAGATTTGTGGGTTAAAGCATTTGCAGACTAAATGAAAAAAAGTATTGTTTGTCATGAATGCACATTGAATATAAGGCCTTGTCTTAAGAATGCATTTATGGAAAATAGTCCCTTATTTATTGTTCATATCACTGGGGAAACCTATATTGCAATGTGAGAGTGAACAGCTCTTCAAAAATATTTAACCATTTACTGCTGAGAAGGCTCTCGATTAGTTAAACAGGGCAAATAAAAGTAGCCTCCATCCACACTCTACCATACATGCTGTCAATGAAAAGAAAAAACTGTGTACTCCAATCTGAGACAGAGTACAGAAACTAACCCAAACAATGTTCATGCAAGGGAGAGAAGAGAATTAGTGAACTTGATTTCCTGTTGCACACTGTCACAGGCCAGTTACGAACACAGTTACATTTAGGATGACAACAGACAGAAGTGATATTGTGAGTGCTTCCTTTAATGGGGTTAATGATTAACTTTTTTCTTTCCGATGAAATGCTAGTAAGAGTGAAGACTTGAAGATGGAGATGATTCTGTGGTTAATGCCAACATGAAATTGGAACTTAAGACACACAGTTTATGAAGTTGAAATACCTTTCATTGGAGGAATCTTTTTAAGAACAACTTTCTCTTCCATCAATTCTTTTTTCGTCTTCTCTGCCACTTAAAAGATATTAGTTAAGACATTCAGCAGTGTTTTTGTTTTTGAACACACAGGACAAAACAGGTCACAAAAACGTAAAATATACACAAGTTGTATACAAGACGATATAATTATTCTTTTAAACATAGAAAAAGCAAAAGGAGCAAGCAAGATTGAATTCTTCAAATTATGTACCTTTCACAAGAGGAGCTTTTGCTTTCTTTAGTTGAACTTTTTCTTCTTGGACAGCTTTTTTGGGTTCTTCAGCCACTTTAAAAATATTATTTTTGTTTAAGAATGTCATACGCACACATGAAACAGACAGAAACAGAACAGAAATGTGCAACACATGCTCATCAGCAGATATATGATCACTTAAAACTTTCTGAGAATTTCATTCCCATAAGTTTGGAAACATACTATTCTGATGCATCTGTGTGATGGGGGTTGTATGGCTTTTCGTGATATTGGACACATGCATCTAACATTGCTACATAAGGGAGGCATTTGTAGAATGTGTCTGGAAATGCAGGTGGTATGTTTTCCTAATAGACAGTCAAAGAGTTAAAAATCATGACATGTTGATATGCTGTTTGGTGGGGTGGTCAGCTATTTTAAAGTTCACTGAGGGTAGGACATTTTTGGGACAGGTGATATAACTATTCAACTTCTTTGAAAATATTAATAATATTAAAAATCAGTTTAGCGTCAACACAAATTGGATCAATTCAAACTGATATCTGCTACAGATTTACATTGAAACTCTTCAGATTTTCAATTGTCAGTCTGTTAAAGAATGAAGATAGAACACCACTAAGCTTGACACATACAATGGCATTTTTTGGAATATCACTGTAATATAAGAGTCATCTTCTGTGTGGAGGAGAGTCTTGCTATAGGTGCCACTGCCTCCATAGTGATGCCATCTTTCTCTGATAAATGGAGATGTGTACTAATGTCAGGTGAAATAAATCTCAGTCACTAATGTAATATGTCTGCCAAACGTTGGTGTATTTGAGGCAAGAGATCTTATACAGGCTGCCTGTAATTGGTGTATCTAAACTAACTTACTAACTAAAAAGCACTAAGGAGTGACTGAACGGATAAGTGGAATTAAATTAAATTCACCCCTTTCAATGAAGGGCTGAGAAAGCAAAAAAGAGTGAATGAGATAGAGGGCTGACAGCAGATGATCCTGAAGCTGATAAACAAAGGATGCCACAACTTAATAGAGTGAGGAACAAAAAAATGAAGTGAGTAGATGAATGAAGGGATTGAAAAAACCAAATGAGGGAATAATAAAGTTTGAGGAATAAAGGGAGTACGGTGTGTGGGATTGTTTAAATCAAATGAGAGGATGGGTGAGGATAATGAGAATCCAGTTTAACAGTTGAATGAGGGGCTGACACACAAGGTGTCTAGAAATTAAGAGTGTAGACGGGTAAGCAGTGAGAAATGAGAATAGCAGATTGAAAGCGGTAAAGAAGATAGTAAATAGGTGAGGGTCTGGAAAACCAAGGCAAATGATGTGTGCGAATCATTGGTACCTTTCACTGTAGATGAGTGTGGGGATGTAAAGTCTACAGCATGCATATGTGATAGGATAATAGACAAAATGAGTAGATCTGTAAGAAGACTTGGTAACCATGACAGCAGGTGAAAGAGAGGCTGCACAATTAAGAGTTTAGATGAGTAATGAGCCTGAGAAAACAAGATATTGTATGACTAAGGCGATGAGAATCTTAATCAAAGAATCGTTCAGCAAATCAAAAATCAAGAAGATGGATAAGTGATGGTAAGCAGAAGGAACAGAACAAAAAAACAAATTTTTCTTCCTGAAAGACCCGGTGGCAGCCATCTTTTCAGAAACAGGAAACATAAAGGGTCTACTCACTCCTCTTGCGCCACAAAAATTAATGGCTTCAAAAACGCAAGGGGTACAACAGTCAACACCTTACGTAACTGCACCAATTATAGAGCCCATATGCAGTGAAAGTGCAACAAAAATGGATCAAAGTACAACAGACTTAATAGATGGGGAAAATTTAGCAAAAACTCCCCAAGTCAAAAGCAATAAAAAAATCACAGTGCAGGCAATTATACATTCTATGGACACTCATAAGAATGACTTGGAACTCATTAAGCAAATAGTCATAGAACTGACTACTGAATTTAAGGAGAAAACAATTCAACAACACGGCGAACTAGAGATGGCACCAAAGATCAAAACACTGGATCACCTTCACTCAACTCCTAATAAAGAAAAACTGGTTGAACATAATCAATGTTACGATTTCCCTTTAACCCCTCACGTCACCAAGGGTTCGAAGGAGGACGAACTGCAAGCTTCATGGTTGCATTCTACATTGATAACAGACAATGCTGAACTCGTAAAAGCCTTGGAGACAAAAACTATAAATCAGATAAATGCGGCAACCATCCCAGTAATAGCACAAGTAGAAACCATAAATCAACCATACAAACTGAAACTAATTTTTCCAACAAAATCACTCGGCACTGCAATAAATCAGGACCTCCTCTCAATTATAGAAATATCAAGCCACTCTTCTTCTCAAATTGCAACGGATTTAAAGAATAATTCAATATATGGTCCAGTATTTAATCCAAGGCAGGATCAATTTGATATGCAAATAGGGAAAAGTCCAAGTATATCGCCACTGCACCTGGATAATTCTAAAATAGGAGGATATGAAACCTATAAATCTAAAAAATATATCAATCAAATTGATACAGATAATCTATCCTCTCTATATTCGTCACTATTAAGCATCCTTCAAACGTCGATTTCTGTATTAAACATGCAATCGGACAAATTAGATCTACAGATCGATCTCATGAATATTATGGCAACACATGTTTCCAGCATTAACACCAAAATAGACATACTCACCAAACAGCTGGTGAAAGTTCAAACATCTAAAAGCACGGATACACAAGGTAATTGCAAATGCGATCAAATAATAGACAAACTAAGCACTTTGCCATCTATATTAACAGATATCCTGAAAGAAATAAGGCATAAGGAAGAGGATAAATCATCTTTAATGCAAAACCCAGACAAATATATACAAGAACAACCGCAGGTAGCAGACAACTCAATGAAAAAGGAAACTTATGTCCAACGTGCAGGTCAATTAAATGTGACAGATTGTGCAAGCACAAATGAAAATCAAAACAATTTATCACTGACCCATCCAATATTGAATGGTTCACAATCGCTCATTACAAATACAAACATCTCAATTATCCAAGTATTAACAAAAAGGCAAAAAAAACGTGCTAGAAAGGGAAGAGCAAATACAAATGGTTCTATGCAAAAAGACCTAGATGGCAAGAAAGTCTATCCAGTGTTCAATGCCACACAAAAAAAGAAACCTCTTCCAGAAATAAAGGTTATAGAAGAAAAATTTACATTACAGGATAAGTCAGTGGACACAACATTGCGGCCTCCAATTAATAAGTTAGATAACAAAGTCTCCGAAAATAGTGTAAAAAAATGGAAGGCAAGACAGGAGGATAAAGATAACCAAACTCCACCCAAACAAGTTCTATCTTAAAAAAAAACAGATGTAAATAAAAAAAACAAAAAAAAGGACGTCCTTCCAGACACCTTCCAAACGGAGGCATTCATTTCGGACAATCAAGACGTTGATCACGATACATCATCAGAGGATATAAGAGGACGAGATCTATCGAGACAACTCGATGCACCATCTGGCAATCTCTCTGAACAGAACCCTTTGGTAAGGACTAAATCAATCGATAATGGTTCAGTAGTGGCTTCTACATTTACCGACCACAATAAAATTAAAACACATGAACGTATAATAACTTCTAGGGGGGACGAAACAATTACGATCACATGTCCCCTATTAGAAAGTCACACGGAGCATAAAACTCACTGTATAAGAAACATCACTCAGCACCTCTATAATGAAAAAAACACAATAAGAACTAATCCTGCTTACCATGCAGGCCAAATAAAATATAAAAGGCCAATGCAGGATCACACAATTGAAGCACCGTCTGAAGTAAAGGATACCAGTGACCAATGGCAAATCACACTAATTCCGTTATATAGTTCAAGAGGAAAGCAAGACATTTTAAATAGGGGAAACATTTTGAGGCTGCTAACTGAGATACGATCATTACGTTTTATTAAAACAACTGATTTATTATCTGTGAAGTTTCTGCCTAACATACATAACCATCAGTCAGAAATAACTTTAACATCATGGAAATCTGAAAAAATAGTGGGTCAAATTCTAGACGCCAAAGATCAATTTGAATCATGGGGCATATCAATAATAAAACCTATTCCGCAGCATTACCCAGCACCATTGACACATTGGGAAAACAAGGATAGGACCCACATTCCAGTATATTCGATCTTGCAGAATGCCCGAGGATCAACGGGTATAGAAATAACAACACCTACTGAAAGAAGATATCTTCATAGGCACTGGTCACCGCTAACAACAAAAAACGTAAATATGCAATGACCAATTTCTGAACCAGCATGTGCCTTGCAAGCTGCAAAATTAAATATATACTCTTGGAATATTGCAGGTGCAAAAACAAAGCTTACAGACAGGACCGTAACAGAAACTTGGGTTTCATATGACATCATAGCTCTGCAAGAAACCTGGTTGACAGGCTCATTTCAATTGCCGGGTTTTACATTACATCAGGTGGATGCTGTACAAACGAATCGCTTTGGAAGATCAAAAGGCGGATTATCGGTCTATATATCAAACAACCTCAAAGTTGAATCAGAACAGATGACGACTACATCTACAAGTATCCAAATAATAAGACTCAACTTTGGTAGAGATCATTGGATAACTTCACTAATCCTTTTCAATATTTATGCCCATCCAAATGCCCAAGAAAAAACAATAACATTCAAAAAGTTATTACATGAAATATCTGAAGTAAGATATAACACCCCAAACTGGGAAATAGTGATTACAGGTGATTTCAATACCCATCTCATTCTCATGCCGGAGGATGATGACCAGTTAGTAGTAGAAAATGAAACTTGGTCGGTACCCCACCAAACAGCACATCCTTGGAGGAAACCCAACAAAGTAGGCAAGGAACTGGTCACCTCTCTAGAACATTTCGGTTTGAGAGTAATTAATGGGAGAACACCGGACGATAATCCTCCAAATTTAACCTATCATGGACCAATGTCTGGGTCTGTAATTGACTATACTATTCTTTCCCTGCCATTAATACAGCAACTAAGTATGTTTAAAATCAAGTGTACAACAGACAGTGATCACTCAATCCAACATATAGTCATAAACATTCATCCAGACAGATATCAGTCTGTTTTAACAATTGACGAAGGAAGTGCACTAATTATTTATAAACGATTAAATTGGTCATCTCATCGACTTCCAGAACTCGCAGGCAAAGCTAAAACAGTCTTGGAGAATAGTATAGGGTCATCCTCGACAGTATTAAATGCCTGGATCAAATTTGTGACCGAAATGATGAACCATAAGCCAAATCTAATATCAGGACGGACCAAAAGCTATATACATCAATCACTACAGAGAATAAAAAGAATTGAAAAAAGAACTGAGAAGAGAAATAAGGAAGGTAAAGAAGCGAGGTAATCAAACAGTCGCATGGGATAAGTTAAAACAATTGAAGAAGGAATTTAAGAAACATGTCTGGCAGGAAAAAAGAAAAATGACAGACGAGTTCTGGGCTAAACTGCTCTACAATTGTAAACAATCAAATACCAAAGCGTTTTGGAAAACAATAAACGGCTTAAATAAGGCAAACACAGTAACAGTATCTTCAAATGTTACGGAACAAGATTGGGTAGTTTATCTGACAAAACTCTTTATTGATGAAGACCAGCTTCAAGTAAGAAAAACAAACAAAGTTATTGAGACTGAACTAATAACCAAGACCAAAACATTGCCGCAATTTGAGTTCGTACCCGCTTTATATATCACATCGTGTCACGCTTACAAGAGTTGAAAATGTGATCAAATCAGGAAGAAGTGACAGCGCCCCTGGTCCAAATGGCATCCCACAGGCAATATTTAAATTGGACCCAAAATACTGGGCCAATCCAATAATGGTCTTGTTTAAAGAGGTGGAAAATACAGGCATGATTCCAGACAGCTGGAGGGGATCAATAATAAACCCTATTTTTAAGGAGGAGACAAAACAAAGCCATCTAACTACAGATTAATAGCCCTTATTGACTCTGAAGCAAAATATTATGCATCATTAATATTGGAAGATCTAATAGAGTGGTCAAATTCAAAAAAATTGATCCCACCCCAACAAACGGGATTTCGGAAAGGGTATGGCACGTCTATAAATATGACAACAGTAGCATCAATTGCGGAAAAGAGTAAGCGCCAAAAGAAGAAATTGCAACTCTGCTTTATAGATCTGAAAGCAGCTTTTGATCGGGTGGATCGACCACTTTTATGGGTTAAATTAAGACGGTGGGGTATTCAAGAAAAAATGTTAAGAGCAATTGAATCGTTATATACAAAAACATGGATTCAAATTAAAGTAGGGGATGGGACCAAAATATCAAGGAAAATACCAACCGCAAGGGGTCTTAAGCAAGGGTGTGTGCTAGCGCCACATGTTCAACCTCTTTACGGCGGATTTATCCACCCACCTGGATCAAGTCAATTCGCACGCTCAAAGGTTAGGCCCACTAACGATATCCCATCTATCATATGCAGATGATATTGTGCTGCTGAGTCATACAGAAATTGGACTTCAAAGACTGATAAAAGAAACTGTGGCATATACAAAACTCAATAAATTGGAAATCAACATTACCAAGACAAAAACCATGCGTATTGGGAATAATCCCCATGCCGCATTAAAGATCAAGCTGGATAATGTAACCATAGAAGAAGTCAGTGTTTATAAATATTTAGGTTTTAATTTTGATAAAAATTTTAACTTTCATGCACACCAACAGTATATGGTTAGGAAAAATAATGCTCTAATACATTCATTCAGTTTACTTGCAAAAAAACTAGATGACCCCTCTTATCAACCATTGCTCTCGGTTATCAAAGCAAAACTGCTTCCATCTCTAACTTACGCAAGTATGGTGATGCATGGAAAGGACTCCAAAATGTTGGATAGATTACAAATCAAAACATACAAACGGGTCTTTTGTCTGCCCTGTAATGCTTCTCCCGCTCAAATTCGTTTGGAATTTGGTTTGACACAACAAAACATAGCAAGAAGATATCACTTCATCAAATCTATGCATAAAATACGAAACAATCAGTCCAGCCCTTTAATTAGTGCTTTATGGGAATCGGTGAATAATGACGTGAATTCAAGTTATAACAAATACTTGTCATCATCTATACAATTAACCAATGCGGGTGACTTATGGGGCTTGAATTTATCGCATCCTACTTTCGGCCAAGCCATGAACAAAACAGCAAAAATTCATTCGCTAGTTGAGGACAAAAGCACATTTTCGCGGCGATCCCATGCCTGGATGACAATTCAAACCTATGTCACATTGCAACCGGCAACTTACCTACACCTAACCTATCCAGTGTATTTCAAGAAAAAACTATTGGCTATGCGCTTAGGTGATCTGCCGTCTTTGTCAGACAAACCAGCATGGCGATATAAAGGACCAAAAACGTGCAGACTGTGTGATGCTCCAAACGAGGATTTTGTGCATTTGATCACCATATGTCCCAAAATGAATAATGCACGCCGTACACTTTTAAAATGCCTATTTAATGAGAGAGGGATCCGTACGTGCAGAACAGCCATCATGAGAAGTCTGGACCCTACAGATCCTCAGCTAAACTGTAAACTTCTGAAGTTTTTACAATTTCACGACAAAGCAGTCAAACAGAATTTTAAGATGCATTCTATAGCATGAGGAATTTGCCTCGTATTATGAGTAGAATACATTTATATGCTGTTAAAATGGTAGTAGGATGTTGACATTTGGAGCTGTGGAATTTTATACTGATGTATACGCCATTTTATAGCAAATAGTGAAGAGTATCCATATTAATGATTGAATTCATTTTACAATGTTATGTTTTAAATGAGACAACGAGATTTTCCTGAGTCGTAGCAATATTAATTCATGTTTTTTAAATAAGTGATTATTTAAAAAAAGGATTTCTTTTAAATGTACATTGTGAAGGTTTTTATGAACTAATAACAATAAACATTTTCATTTCATTTCATTTCATTTCATTGATGGTTGTGAAATCAACAAAGGGGAATTGGCAAAGCCAGACAATCCTGAAACAATACTGTAGTTTCATGTGACTGAGCAAGTGAGGAACCGGAAAAACAAGAAAATGGATGAACGAGGGGGATGGGATACCAGGGGATGGGATACCATGTAAGTGAGTGGATAAGAGTCTGAGAAATCAAGAGAGTATATAAGTGAATGATAAAGAAATCCAAGAGAGTGGTTGAGTTAGGGGGTCCATACCTAAGAGCATGGGTAAATAGAGGGTAAAAACTTATTGGGTATCCTAGTGAGTCACTTGAAAAACCAAGAGATTGGAATTATTATGGGTTTGTAAAAAAAAAGGGTGAATGAATGAGATGGGAAAAATTATAACAGGGGACAATCAGCCCCTAAGATTCTAATCTAATAGAAGATTGCAGGTGGGAAAGTGAACACTGTGAATAAGTAAAGAGATTGTAGAACAAAGAGATTACATGAGTGAGTGGGGCTAAGAAGAAATCCTTAGTGAATAGAGTAGAGAAACCAAGAGAGAACCAGTAGAGTGGATGAGTAGCGATAATAGTGGATAAGTGTGAAGCTACCATGATAGCATGCAAGGTTCTGGTAAACCAGAAGAGTGGCTGAGCAAGGGGTTGAGTACACTAGCGTGAGAGGGCTCAAAGCTAAATAGTTGATGAGTATCTGGCTAAGAATCCAAATGAATGGATGATTGAGGGGTTGAGAAGCTGAGTGTGAATGAGTGGCCAAGGTAAAAAAGAGACAATGAATGGCTAAAATATTGTTAATCGAAGAGAGTGGATAAATTAGAGGCTATGAAACCAAGAGTTTATGATTAAGGAGCTGAAAAACTAAGATAGTGAAAGAATAAGAAGACAAGGGAGTAAAGAAAGGAAAGAGAATAGATAACTGAGAAAACATGAGAATGATTGAGTGCAGGTTGTAAAAACAAGAGGCTAAGGGCAAGATGTACGAAAAGGAAATTGCATTTCTTAACGGACCGAATTGCAATTTCAGTCCGTTAAGAAATGCAATACTGCCTTTCAATATGTACAGAGGCCTAAACGTGGTCACAAAATGCAATTGTTCCCCAGTAGAAATCGCATTTATTTTGCGATTCCCTAAATAGGAAATCGCAAATAGGAAATCCCTATGCACATTTACAAAGCATTTCCTAAATGTAAAATGGGCATTTAGGAAATGATCTTACCATCGAATCCAAGTGGATCCCAACCATGTGCAATGTAAAAAAACACACCCAAAATGCATAAAGTGCCAAGTAGCGTGCACATGCCCCTAGGGCATTTATGCGCTTTACATATGCACCACTTTTTTCGGGGGGTGCATCAAGAGGGGCCTTAGGCCCATAGGCACCCTTTGTTTTGCATTTCCTAATTTGCGATTTCCTATATGGAAATAGCTCATTTGGAAATGCAAAACCATTCCTACCTATGAACCTTTATGCCCATACAAAACAATGGTTTAGCATTTCCCAATTAGCGAAATCCTAATAGTGATTCCTACTCTGTAGGAATTGCTATTAGAAAATGTCTATTTTTGTACATTTCATTTCCTAAATAGAGATTTAGGATTCACAATTTAGGAAATGCAAACTGGAAGTTTCATACATCTGGCCCTAGATGAGTAAATAAGTACTGAGACACTAGGTAAGATAACAAGTGAGGGCCTAGATATTGGATTAAACAGGGGGTTCAGGAAATATATGCGAGTCAAGTAACAAAGGCATCTAGAAGTTGTAAATGTGAATAAGTAGTGGGTATTGTTATTTTGATATTTGAGACTGCCAGGTGATTTTGGTGTTGATGAGAGAATGATAAAATTATACTGTGTAGATAATTGAAAGTAAATGAGAGCCATCGTCACTTGGCTATGAATGTCTAGAAGGCTCTGATATGGTAAATGCATTAATGATAGTAATTTAGAAAGAGAGTATCATCATCTGCTCATTGTGACATAGGGTGTGATGGCAATCATGTCTGCTCAAAGTTTGTGTAAATGATTGTACTTTGAGTGTAACAGAGGTTCTCTGAAGATAATAAAAGTTTAAAATGATTTTTCCCAAACTATATCTGCAATACAGGTAGGTGTGACAGTGCATTTGTATGCATGAGTGCATGTAACTAAATAGATTGTAAACAAGTAGAATCTTGAAAGAATATGCCAGGGTGCATAGCCCTCCAATTTTCAGAATGCTTGGAAAGGGAAATTATTAAGGCACAGTCACTGCTGAGTAATTATTTATAATGTCAAAGAGGGTATTAGAGAAAAACGGAAGCAAAATTTAAGCACAAAAACAGAGTGAAATTTACAACATGCATGAGAGACAAACATGTACCTTTTTTGTCATAAAATTCTTCAAACTGAACAGAAACAACTTCTTCCTCATGGAGCTCTTCATAAATGTTCTCCTGATAAGTTATCTCTTCTTCTTCTTCATAGATGTGTTCTACCTCTTCCTCAATTTCAACTTTTTCTTCATAGAGTTCTTTTTCCTCTTGAATTTCTTCTATGATCTTCTTTTGCTCTTCTATTTGTTTTATTTCTTCATAAACTTCTTCTTCCTCTTCTTCAATTTCAGGCGTTTCTGCATAGACTTCTTCTTTGTAAGTGGTCGTTTCATCTTCATAAATGTTTTCTTCTGAGATCTGCTCTTCTTCCTCTGGTGCATAAATATGTTCTTCCTCATGAATTTCTTCATATATTTGCTCTTCTTCTTCTTCTTCTTCTTCTTCTTCTTCTTCTTCTTCTTCTTCTTCTTCTACTTCTTCGAAGATTTTCTCTCTTTCCTCATAAAATGTCTCTTGATGAATCTCTTGCCTTTCCTGTCTTTCTCCATAAACTTGCTCCTCAATGACTTTTACTCCATAGACTTGTTCTTCATAATACTTCTCACTTCTGTCATAAACCTCTTCTATCTGAATGTCATCCTCTTTTTTGGAAGTGCCTCTTTCTCTTTTGAGAGATATTGCTTTTACTTCTTCAACTTGTCTGGGAATAGCAGGAACTTTAAAAACATATATTCATGTTAAAACATGAGCTGACATAATTAAACCAACATAATAAAAACACATAGGATCACACGTATGCAACATTATTATTCCAGATAAAATTAATATGAAGTGTCTGGCCTAATCTTGCCATCATCAGATCACTGCACCAGGTGTACAAGTGATACATTGTAAGATCATCTTTTAAATACATTGGTTTGACTGCATGGTGTGAACAGTAGGTGATTCAATAAACTATTTGTTTGATGATCGATGTATATTCATACTCAGTATCACCTAATGTAATTTTGGTATATTGATATACATTTGGTTTCATTGTCAACTTTTTTATTAAAATATTTAGTCTATCTGGTGGAATGCTTACTGCTGAATTAAGCATCTTTGTTTTCTTAAAACAAAACACTGCTAAGGAAAATTAAAGGGCTTTTGTAGTCTACATTCACAGGTCAGGAATACACCTAACGAGTGCATTACCTTCAGACCTTGCCTGCTTCACAATATTACAAGTATCCAATATATTCTACTCACTGCCACTTTTATTTAGTTAAATTTACACATTTTGCCTTTTGCTACATCACATTTCGACTTTGTTCGAGGACTTTGACATCAATGTGGGCTAAGTAGGCCACAAATGAAAAATTGTTCAGTGACTGAATGGACAGCTGAGATGCACCAACTTCCTAAGTATACCTTTCCTCCAGTATTACATGATTTTGCTGTCTGCTGTGATTAATGTGGCACTACAGAATCTAATTGAATGAATCAATGAACTTTGGAGTTTTGCATCTTTAAAAATGCTGCTCACTAAATCACTGAGGGGGAGATTTACTAATATTTTACGGTCTGTTTGATTTACAAAAGTGAGGCAAATCGAAGTGACACAAGTCGTTGCGAAATCTTTTTTTATCAATTTACTTTCCAGCTCTAAACTTGTTTAGCGCTGGAAATAAAGTGTAACTCAAAGCAGCGCAGAGTGCTGCTTTGCATTACTTAGCGCCAAGGGGGCGTACCATGGTTGGAGCATGGGCGTTCCCATGTAACCAACCAAGGTATCTGATGCTAAACCCTATTTACTGAATAAAGCAGACAGGGTTTAGCGTCAGAAAACTGCGCCCGTTTGAAGTAGGCGCAAGAAAGGAGAAATGCTTGCATTTTTCTTTCCTTTTCTGACTTTGTACGTGTGCTGCATTTTACAGCACACATACAAAGAGGGAAAAGGGCTAAAGTTAGTCTAAGCATGGTATTTTGTACTGGAAGGGTACCCTTCCAGTAAAAAACCTATGCTAGTCTCACGGAGACACCCTAGGACCATGGCGCAAAGGTGTCCCTGTGGTGCATGGCAGCTGATTTCAGTGCTAGGTAAAGGGGAGGAGAGTGCCAAATTTCAGTAAATTTGGCGCTCTCCTGCTCTCGCCTTTTCACACAACCCAGCATTTGTGACTGCTACACTGAGCTGCATGAATAAATTGTAAATCTGCCCCTGAATGTTCATTTACCTCTCTTTAAGGAATCGGACTAAAATAAGCAACTATCTGATTTTTAAGTAATTTTGTTCCAAATCCTGTTTCATAGTTACCTCATACATTTGACTCTCCTCTATGATACTGACAAGATATGAAAGAATATGGTTCTACAAAGTCTTATTTTTGTTTTGTTTTCTAATTACGTTTTGTTGTATCTAGATTTCATACCATAGATGTTTAATAGGCTGATTTTTTAATTGCATAAATGTATCACACAATTAAAGTGCAGAATCGGCAAGAGGGGATAAACTTAATCACTTATTCAACTATGAATAGGACATCTTCCTTTTTCTTTTACCAAGTCACTAATAGCCACCAAAATGAGAAATATTAGCAAATGCACTTCAGGCATGTCAGCATTATTTATTTGCTTTTAAAGTGCTTAGCGAGCAGCATTTAGCAGTTATCCTCAATCAATGGATCTTACACTGCAAAGCATAGGACAAATACACATGTAAAATGGATTAGAAATTAACACAGCAAACAAAGACACAACAAACAGATTTAAGATCATATTAGGGTTGCTGTTTTTCTCTCTAGGAAAGTAATACCTGCAGCTGGTGGAGGAGTCTCATGTTTAAGAAGAGAAACTGATACTTTTTCCTTTATGACAGACTTCTTCGGCACTCCAGGCACTTTAAAGATATTAATATAAAGAACTGTAAACACACATTTACTGTGATGTGTAACACATAAGTTAGTGCGAAAGACAAATGTAACTGAAGGTGCAACTCATCAAAAACAAACTGCTTACTAAGACTACAACATTGAAGTAAACACACCAAGAATACAGAAGATTGTTAAACCTATGCAGCCAAGGTACCTTTTTCTGGCGGAGTTCCTACTTTTTTGGGCACTGCAATTGGTACTTTTTCTTCTGAAATTAGTTTCTTTTGGGGTTCAGGTACTTTAAAAATAATACAAATGAAATCTCAAAACCACAGTTTTCATTAAAAACTAGCATATGTTTTTAAAGACATACACAAATAAAAAATGTTGCCATTGAAAAAGTTTACACACCACACATGGTCATTAACACAACAGAAGAGCACAAAACTAATTTCACAAACAGGTATACATTTAAACCAGGATACCTTTAGATGGAAGAACTTCTATTTTTTTGGAAACAAGAATTGAAACTTTTTCTTCTGCTGTCAATATTTTATCTTGAGGAACAGGCTTCTTGCGGACCTCTGGCACTTTAAAGATATTAATAATAAGACTCTTAAACTCCATTGCAAAATACGGAAGAATACACAAGACTGGCAGACAAGACTTAAACATGGAGTGCTATTGGACAGAAACCCATATACTTCAACATAACATATTTAACATCTATAGACATTATTAGGAACACATCACTCACAGATTACTGTAAATGTAATACCATGGACCTTTCTCTTCACGTGGTTGAAGTTAAGTTATAATATTGAGGGAAATCACTATGCATCTTACCAATTGAATTTTTTCTTTTTAGTACATCCTGCTTTGTTATGAATTATTGTACCCAAATCATTACATTTCTCATTGAAGACTAATTAGACCAATATTTAATTGAAAAGACTATCACAAAAGGCCACAATATTACACAGAACATGCAGAAGAGAAACATGTAACACGAAGCACAAAATACCTTTCACTGGTGGCGCTTCCACTTTTTTGGGAATTGCAACAGGTATCTTCTCTTCAGGAACTGGCTTCTTAGCCATTATAGGCACTTTAAATAGTAATAGTTGTTTTAAGTATTTTTTAAACAAAAAAACAAACAGAAATACAACACACAAAACACCAAAATACCATCAACATGAACAAAACAGAGACATGCAATAATCTTTGAAATTTGTCTCTAAATATTAGTAAAGCTTGCAGAGGTTACTGTTCAAAAATGTACTGCATGGTATACCTTTAGGAGCAAGGACATCTTCTTTTTTAGGCACAGTAATTGGCAACTTTTCTTCTGTGACTTCTCTTTTAGGAACCTCAGGCACTTTAAGAAATTGCAAGTGCATGATTGTGAGAAGCTCACTTAAGATTTTCAACATATTAATCAAGAAACAAAAGCAAATGGGGCAATATGCCAATCGCTGTTACACAATGACTGAGATTAACCAAATACTGTGGACACAATCCCATTAATATACTCACAATAGCACAGAGACTATTTTTGGAAATACTGCTACAAACACATATAATTCCCTTTACTTTTACCTTTTGCAGGTAAAACCTCCCTCTTTTGGGGAGTGGACACAGGCATTTCTTCTTCAGGGAGAGGCCTCTTGGGTTCCTCAGCTATTTCAAAGATATTAGAAAATGTTAACTATGCACTGAAAACTGTGACACAGATTTACCATATTATTACAGCGCAGCACAGTAAACAAAATGGCTGCGCTGCATTGTGTGAGAGAGACAGAGAACAGTAGATAACAGGGAAGTGCATATCTAAAGAGATTTGACACTATCCTGCTCCCTCCCCCGTGCTGGTGAACACATGGGCTGCCAAGTGCCATGTACACACATTTGTGCCATAGTGCATAGGTGTCTGCATGTGTCCAGCATGATTTTTGTCCTGGAAGGGCACCCTTCCAGCAAAAAATACTATGCCTAGACAAACTTTAAAACTTTTTCTACTTCAGATGTATGCTGTACATTGCAGCACACATGCAAAGGGGGAAACATTAGGCGAAATAAAAGCATTTCTTATTTTTAATGCCTTATGTCAAGTGGCCTTATTTTTTGGTACAAAACCCTGTCTACTAGTGCTCGTTGATAGGGTTTTGCACAAGTTTGCATGTTAATATGGGCCTGCATGTATGAAATAAATACTGCAGGTATACATAATACCTGATGCAAAGTACCTTAACTTTAGACTTAAACATCTTTATTATTCATTATATGAGAAATCTTCAGATTAAATCCTGTACAAGTGTAAACTTTACAGTGTATCAGGGAAAATGATTATGGGAAAACAACAGTCCTTGGTTATGAAGGGCTGCATGAGTAGGATATGACAAGGATTGTGGGGGTCAAGCCACTTCCAAAGAACCAGAGAGATTCCACAGATCAGGTGTCAGTGGAGAGGTAGTTCCAGAGTTTCGATAAATAACACTAATAGATTAATAAAACATAAAGGTAATACCCAGGGAGGATGGGTGAGATAAAGGTGCTCATTTGAAAAAGAGCAGAAAATATTTATTAGGCATATTATTCTATGTCATTTGCATAATAGTCTAGAGGGTTCATAGAACATATGTTGCTACATATCAGAGTCAACTAATTCTAGGCTGCAGAGAACAGACTTTTTATAATGCACTTGATAGGGATGTACAGCTTACACTTAAATTGAAATAGTTATGGGGAATACATACACTGAGACACAAGGAGACAAAATGATTCACAAAATGTTGGGGAAGTTAAGTTTGTAACATTGATCCTGTGATTCCAGGTTCAGAATTTAGAGGGAAAAAACTGTTCTTTTTTATTGACTTATTAAAGAGCAGACAAGTTCCACAGGAAAAAACACACATACTCATGTACACATTAAACATAAGAAAAGGCAAACAAGGTTTTCAGTTTTAAGAAGAAATACCTTTAGGAAGTGGAACTTCTGCCTTTTTAGGAACTGCAACTGGTAATTTCTCTTCAGGAATGGGCCTTCTTGCCACCTCAGGAACTTTAAAGATATTATGTTATCTTAAAGGGTGTTACTATGTACAAAGATAGACATGATGTGTTTTTGGTTAAGGACCCTAAAGGCCCTCCAAAAACAAAGAAATAGCACACAGTGCATGGTCACAGAGAGAAATATAGTTTTCTAAACTTAAGACCTGTTTTTTAAGATGCACCCAAATTGGAAAGTAAAGGGAGCTTAAGCACAATATTGCTACAAAAAACACAAAGGACAAAAACATAACTAACAGTGTTTAAAAAGATACATGACACAAGAGCGAATATATAAAGGACGCAAAACTAAAAACACGAAACTGACATTGAGTACTATTGCATCAAAACATAACTAAATATACCAAAAAGATAGTTGAAGCAAGAGCAAACCGAAGCAAGCTCAAAAGTAAGAAAACACTTCTTTTTATGAAGAACAGGTGTACCTCTAGCTGAAGGGGCTTTATCTTCCTTCTTTGCCACAGGAGTTGGTATTTTGTCTTCTGGGATGATTCTCTTCGT
This sequence comes from Calotriton arnoldi, assembly GCA_963921515.1. Lineage (NCBI taxonomy): Eukaryota > Metazoa > Chordata > Amphibia > Caudata > Salamandridae > Calotriton > Calotriton arnoldi. The sequence goes on along the minus strand of CAWUFW010000128.1, from coordinate 1,366,814 downwards.
AACCACAGGCACTTCAGAAATAGGAATTACATGAATACTGGAGTGAGGTGTTTTTAGAATGGAACAGTCTGAAATTATTTCAATAATTGCTACAAAACTAATGCTGCAACAAAACTATTAGCTCCTCTTTCAAGTGCATGAAAATTGCATGCCATGTCAATATTGATGCTAGAAGCCATGAACAACAGTAGCACAGCATTACAAAATAATATAAAAAATTGTTACTGATTTACATGACTTTATGTACCTTTGGCTGGTGGGACCTCCTCTATTTTAGGAATGAGACTTGGCACTCTCTCTTCTGGCACTGTTTTCTTAGAGACCTCAGGCACTTTAAAAATATTGTATCATTTTAGTGATGACGAAGAAATTGTAGGAAACAACACAAGCATAACTCACATAAAAGCATATCTTCTGAGACATACATTGACAGTGTGGACCAACTAAGTTTTTGCTTTGATTAACAAAAGGGTTCATATACCTTTAGCTGGTGGTGTCACCTCCTTTTTAGGAGCAGCAACAGGAACCTTTTCCTCTGGAGCAAATGTTCTTGGAATTTCAGGCACTTTAAATGCATTAAATATGTTTGTTGTAATATTTGGTGACATATCAGGCAATTTTGTTTCTAGATATATAAGTATGATTGGTCTTGTGACAAACATGTATTTTAAAGAGAGAAGCAGCACAGCAAAAAAGGCATCACTTTAAAAGATTTGTTTGATTTCAAACAAATTACAGTCTTCCCAAGCAAACAATACTATACATTAGTACACATGTAACATGTACAAGCAATTTAGACATACCTCACTTTATACAACAAAACATATAAATATTTATATCATGTGAATTGTAATTATATATGATTTACATAAGCAAGACAAATTTTAGCACATAGAAATGTCAATGTACCTTTTTCATATGGTACCTCCTCCTTTTTAGGAATAGCAACTGGGACTTTTTCTTCTGGGACAGACCTCTTATGCACCTCCGGAACTTCAAAGATATTAATGTTAAGAATGGTATGGTAAGTGACAAACATATACAAAGGGATATGCAAAGTTAAGATACACACGGTACAATAAGAACATGTAGTGTGACAAGAGTTGTAGACATAAAATGGCAGACACAAAAGTGCACGAGTAGATACACCTGTCCTGTTTGTCTGCACCTAGAGAAGGCTGACCCAATCTATCATGTTTTAATGTCTCTCTCTCCATGTATCACATATCCACAAAACCACACATACACAAGCACACACATCATACCATACCTATATACACAAGGACCGTTCATTTTAGTGGAGTGTGTATTTACTATTCTAACTCCAAGTGCTCCTTGAAAATGGGGTAGGGTATAAAGTGGACTGAAGCAAATATAACTGTGCTTTTAGTTTTTTTGACACACTTGCTTGAAAGTACTTAAAAGCACTACAGGACCGGTCCCCTTGGGTCATGTTTCATACAGAGATGGATGGTGTTTGTCTGCTTGTGTCAGAGATTACCAATACAGTGATGACTGGTTGGTCCCCACAGTGTGGGTTAAAAATGCCCATATGTGTGCGTGTATCACACACACACATACACACGCACACCCACACACCCACACACACACACTGCACCAATTACAAAAATAAAGGGATGATTTGAGGGTCTGGAGTACAAAATAGTCCTGCCACAAATACTGCATCTGTTTTGCTGCACATTATAGTATGTCTCTACCTGTTGCTATTTCATACTACAAATTCCACCTGAGCTCCCAGCTAAGTTTCATTATTGTTAACACATATTACAACTGATATCAACTAATAACAACTATCTGGGTTGCAGAATACCAAGGCTATTTAGTCTTATTTTCTCATGCCTCCTTCATCCAGCAATATAATCTACCTGCTTCTGTATTGCCTCTCATGGATTCCTTTTAATCCCTGCCTTCTCCCTTTGCTTCTGTTGTTTGTTTTTCTCTTCCTCCCTGTAACTGTTTGCTGCTTTTCTCTCTCTTGTTCTGGTTCAAAATCTAAAAACTAAAAATAAATTGCAGTCCCCAAAAAACAGTGCCCCACCTGCAACCACCTCAAATTAAGCACTGATGCCTTCCCTTTCCATCACTCACTTCCTGCCCTGTTAAACCTTGAAATGTCACTAACACCAAATATCATTGATGCTTCCGCTTGTGTTTTTAATGAATGGATAAATACACACATGAATGTGCATAGTTATAAAGCACATCTCAATACATTAAATAATAACAGACACATTTGCTGTTATATGACTTTAGCAAGCTGATAGCTCTTTCTATGTGTTTCACCTTTAGCTGATAAATGTTTACAGTTTTAAGTATATTTTCTCTGTGGTAGATTTCATGAGAACTTCAAAAACAAAAGATTATTGCCTTTTAGAGCCACTAATAAGACAAAAATATGTGACAAATGTCTGCAATAAGACAAAAATATGTTAGGTGTGTTTGTAGTTTCCCGGCCACAGCACCCTAGACCCCTCCCCCCTCCCCCCTCCCAGGACCTACTTAATGGCAGCTAGAGAGGAACTGACAAAATGCCACTGCAAGCACCTGGAGCACAAATGAAGCCACCACCAGCACATACGGAACATCAAGTGCACATCTCTTATTATTATTATTAATAATTTCTATAGCGCTGAATCACCCCAAAGGGGTATCTCTGCGCTTAGGACGGTGTGCTGTAGCCAGACCCGAGGGACTCAGAAAAGGAAGGTTTTTAAAAGCTTCCTGAATTGAGAGAGGCTCTGGCAATCGCGAAGCTGGAGGGGCAATTCGTTCCAGAAAGTAGGGGCAAGATGTGTAAATGCTTTGCCACCCTTGCAAGCCTTTTTAATTCTAGGGGTGCAAACGAGTAGCTTGGCGCCTGATCGAAGGGGCCGTAGGGGGGTGTACTTGATAAGTTTATCAGACAAGTAGGAAGGCCCCTGTCCATTAAGGGCTTTATAAACAGTGCAGCCTATCTTAAATTTCACCCGCTTTCTCACAGGGAGCCAGTGGAGTTTATTAAGAAGTGGGATAGAAGCCGTTCTGGGTGGGGCATTTGCTACTAGATGGGCAGCCGTGTTTTGTACAACTTGTAGCTTGTTTAAGGAGGCTTCGTTGGCCGAGGCTAACAGTGCGTTACAATAGCACAGACGGCTTAATACTAGGGCTTGCATCAATGTTTTTTTAGTGGAGGATGGTAACAGGGGGAAGACTCTTCTGAGTAAGCTGAGTGTGAGGAAGCAGGTGCCAGCAGTAGTAGTGGCGTGGGCATCGAGTGTGAGGTTCTGGTCGATCCTGATTCCTAAATTCTTGACCACTTCTTTAGGAGAAGGGGCCTTGCCCAGCTCCTCCGGCCACCATCTGGGAGTCCAGCTTATAGCTGCTCCTCCAAACAGCATGATCTCCGATTTCGCGGCGTTCAGTTGGAGGAAGTTGGTCCTCATCCAGGCAGCAATGGTCTTCATGCCCTCAGAAAAGATGAGTTGTATATCAGATCTGTTTTTATCAAAGGTGAGGAGGAGCTGGGTGTCGTCCGCGTAGGAGATGGGACTGAACCCTAAGTTCCTCATTAGTTTGGCCAAGGGGGTAACATAAATGTTAAAGAGAGTAGGGCTCAAGCAGGAGCCCTGCGGTACCCCCTTGGTAACTTTGGTGGTTTTAGATCTAAAGGTCCCCAATGTAACCGTCTGGGTTCTATCTGTGAGAAAGTCTGTCAACCATTTTAATGCAGCCCCCTGAACTCCAATGTCCTTAAGTCTCTCCAGTAGGATCTGGTGCGAGATGGTGTCAAACGCCGCCGATAGGTCAAGCAGCACCAATAGTGCTTGCATCAACGCTGGCACTAACAGCAGCAAAGAAATCTTCACCATCATCAAAGATTTCACTGCGCCCCCTGCTGCCTCCAGCAAATTCACCTCCTCACAAGACCTTTGCAACACGTTTTCTGAATTCTTCTGTAACAAAATCAGCTCCATATATGGCATCTTAGACACTTGACAAGACCCCGTCACCATCGCAACTCAACTTCCCATCATGGTCCAAGAACGAACCCTGACCTCAAGGCCCACCATCGCCACTGTCGAAATTGCTGCTACCATGAAGACAATCTACTTGGGAGCCCCATATGACCCTTGCTCCCATCACGCCTTCACCAAAGGGCTCCTACTGATCAGTGAAGAACTAACACCCATCCTCAATGGTTCCATTAACACAGCCACATTTCCAGACACTAGGAAACATGCCACTGTCACTAACCTGCTCACGAAACTGTTTGCTAATTCAGCCACACTTTTTAACTACAGACCCCTCTCCCTCCTACCTTATCCAGCAAAGGTCTTAGAGAAACTAATGACCCAACGCCTCGTCAACCACATCAGAAACCATCAGCTCCTCAACGGCAAACAGTCCAGATTGAGGGCCAACCACAGTATAGAAACAGCGCTCAAACAACATCAGCATGATACTTGACAGAGGAGACATGGCATTCCTCATTCTTCTGGACCTCTCTGTAGCATTTGATATGGCCTCACACCCCATACTCATCAGGCGCTTGCACAAGATTAGCATAGAAGAACTTGCTTCCGCTGGATCTGCTCCTTCTAAACTGATAGAACACAAGCTGTCAGCCTGGCATCTTACCCCTTGGAAGCCAGCAAACTCATCTGCAGAGGGCCTCAAGGTTCATCACTCAGCCCCAACTACGTCAACTCATACATGATCCCTCTTCTCTCCTATGCGGATGACACAGAACCCATACTCTCCCTCTTGGACAAGACCTCCAACAAAAGAAACAAGTTCACTGTTCACGGCCTGCACCAACAGTAGTGATCTTTGACAAGACTCCATCCATGGGACTCCATCTGGTAGCCAGCCGAACTCGGATCTACACCCACACCCCACACTCATGCCAGGAACCTTGGAATTATCATCAACAGCAAACTGGACATGACCACACAAGTGAACACCATCAGTGCATCCTGCTTCTTCACCATGTGGATATTGAGGAAGATCTTCAAATGGCTATGAAGCAACAATAGAAAAACTGTCACTCAGGCCCTAGTCTCCAGCAAGTTGGACTATGGGAACACCGTGCACACTGGGATCACCAAGCAACACACTAGAAGACTACAAACCATCCAGAACTTAGCAGCCTGACTCATCAACAACCTCCCACACAGAACTCACATCACACCACACCTCAGGGAGCTCCACTGACTCCCGATACACAAATGCACTCATTTCAAATTCCTCAAAAACACATTAAAGGCACTACACAACTTAAGCATCACCTGACCGAATAGTTGCATCTCCTTTCCACCAACCAGCCTGACACCTCTGTTCCACACGACTCTGGCCCGCACACATTTCAAGCATACACAGAACCACATCAGGAGAATGGGAGTTCTCTTGATCATTCTTAAAGCGTGGAATGGCTTCTACTCCACATCAGAGCTTTCTCCTCTCTTCTATCACTTTGCAAAAAGCTAAAGACCTGGCTTTTCAAATAACCCACCTACCATAGACAGGGCTAGGCACAGACACCTGCTCAGTGTGAGGATATCCAGGGTACTTAGGCAAGAAGCTGAAGATCTGGCTTTTCTATTAACCAACCTACCATGGGCAGGGCTAGGCAGACACATCTGCTCAGCACCAGGATACCCTTGCAAGTGATAGTGGACTTTAAAAATACACATAACAATTATAAAACAAGGACAACACTAATATGACCACTTTTTAACATATTTGCACTTAAACAAAAGAGATTGTTATTTTGCGACATCAGACTAAACCCTCACAATGTGCATGGTAAGTGCAACTCTTTTAGGTGGTGAAAAGCATGCTTTCTTTTCAAAGCAGCATTCAATTTTTTCCTTTTAAAAATTGTGTAAACAGTTTGAACATTTTCTGAAATATTTTGAAAGATAGTGTAATAAGGCATGTTACACATGCATAGCATTGATAACAAACACACCCAAATACAACATAAACAAGTAGGAGTGCAAGAATTGGCAGGATATCTATTATTTGTATTCCAAGAGAAGCAGTACCTTTAGAAGGTGGTACTTCAACTTTCTGAGGAGCAGCAATGGGGAATTTCTCTTCTGGAACAGCCCTCTTTGGTACTCCAGATACTTTAAAGATAGTATGCAATTTTAAGACATTGCTACACTTTGTCTAAAACATTTCAAAACTAAATAGAACCAGAAATTAGTCTTGATAAAGATCATATTTGAGAAAGATATGTAAGTGATGTAAAATAAATAATGTGTGACACTTAAAAAGTATTTAAAAACTAAAACAATTTCAAAGAAATAGAACGGCAAAACAAAATACAACAGACATCTAATGCCAAAGGTGAAAAAGTACCTGAAAGTAGGACACAGGTTGATTGAGTTTCTATTAAGGGGCAACAAATAAACTAAGGGGTCTCATGACACAGAGAAAACATGAATGACAAGCAAATTGTCAAGAACAACAAAAACACATAAACGTATTAAGGACAATCATGAAAGAGGTAAACAAAAACTGGATGTACCTTTGGCAGGAATGGTCTCTTGCTTCTTAGTCACCGGTCTTTTTTCTTCTGGTGCTATTCTTTCCGGCACTAAAGAAATTTATTCCAAGAATACTATATTGTAAAAATCGTAACTCTGGATTTGTTTAGGTATGTCGAAGAGCACTACAATTCAGTTTGCATAATGAGGTTGTGATGGTCAATGTAATTTGTCATAGAATATATTTGCAACTTTAGGCACAGGGAAATAAATAAATGTGTCCAACCTCTTTTGGGCCAAGTGGGGAAACTGGGGTTAGAATCGAGGACTCTAGGAACAACGGTCAGCAACTTAATTATTAGATCACATCTCTTTGCTCGTTTAGGTGCATCTTTACAGCACATTACCCATATGTTGAGACAATGATATAAACTAATTTAGTAAATGTAACAATAATGGGCACCTATATACCTATGTGATATTTAGCTTCTCTGTGGTGAATATGCCTTGGGGTTTTAAGCCAGAGCCTGCACTTGTAAAACATCTCATTTCCATCTGTGTATGTCTACTCCTCATCCTCATTTCAGATGTCACTGGGGTTAATGTATAATTTCTGTACAATTTTAAAAGCATATCTTCCAACAATATTTGTTAAGGTGTTCCTGCACTTTGTAAAACTACACAGACAATTCCAGCTTGCTGTATGTATGTATATGCATTTCTATAGTGCGAAGCTAGCCAACAGAAGGTGAAGCGCTGTGGTTCCAGTCTATTATATTTACATACAAATTAAAGTCTGGATTGATGCATATTCGGCCTGTGATATCCACAGGTGGAGGAAGATGGGGAAAATGAGGGAGGTGTGTGGTTGGAAACATTAGATGGCTAGAATGAATTTAAAACAAAATAAAGGCTGAGATCAGGGCATCTTCCTCTTGCATGACTAGTAGGTGATGTTTTACAACCTTAACTCAAGCATTTGGGTGGATCGTTTTCCCTTCCTAGGATAAATGATATGTTGTGCATGATGGTCAAAACTAGCTATTTTAATGTGATTGACCTTTCACAGGTGTACCATCAAGTTGACCTCCACCCGGAATCAAGATCTTATACATCATTTATAACCCCTTTCGGTGCATACAGGTATTGCAGGATGCCTTTTGGCCTAGCTTTCGCTGCTGCAGTCTTTCAAAGAATAACGTAGAACATTTAGTAAGGTCTTAAAAATGTTCTGGTTTTCCAAGACGATGTCTTGACATACAGCAACTCACAAACAGAACAGAACGGTATCTTGAGGTCAGTCTTGGCAATTCTAAAGGAAGCAGGCCTAACTCTGAAGCTAGACAAATGTCAATTTGGTGTTGGTTCAGTCGACCACCTTAGCCACACTATCTCCAAAGATGGGATAAAACTCAACGTTGACCTGATCAAAGCAGTTAGAGAAGCACCGCCACCTTCCAATAATGATGAACTCAGGTCATTTTTAGGACTTGTTGAACACATGCCTAAGTTTATAAAAAACTTTGCAGAGAGAGTTGCACCACTAAAGGAATTGCTAAAAAAAAGGAGTTCCTTTTGTATGGAATGAACAGTTGTAAGACACATTTGAAAACATTAAACAAGCAATCATTTCTGCTCCTGCCCTTGGAAATTTTGATGTGAGGCGCAAAACCATCCATTCCAACAACTGAAGCAAGTACCAAGAGGTTAGGGGCCATTCTAACTCAAGTCATGGATAACAATAAACAAGTTGTAGCATTTGCATAACATGCACTTAAAGGAGCAGAGACTAATTAATCCACGATTAAAAGAGAGGCTGTTGGGGGCCATCCTATTCTTCAAGTACTTCCTGTGGGGCCTACTGTTTACTTTGCGTACTGACCATAAACCCCTGAATCCCATTTTCTTCACCAAAGGCATAGAAAACACCACACCAATGATTTCTAAATGAGTGTTAGGACTTGAGGGGTATAATTAAAGAATTTAATATATTTCTTGGGTTAGAAACCTAGCAGCAGATTGCCTCTCAAAAATGCCCATAGGATAATATGAAACCACCGAAGATGGTCAAGTGGGACCAGTATTGGAGGTAGCCTTAGTGGGCATCAGTAAAGAAGAATGGGAGTCAGGGACTGAGGAGGATGATATCCTATCCAGGGTAAGAGACAAGAGTGATTAGGTGTAGATTAGTTTATTGTTCAGTTAATTAAAACTCACAATTGAGACATTGCATTAAAAACCATATAAAATCATCCATCTTTTGATTTATGCACCTAATGCATTTGCTACAAGTTCAATGTGCCATAGTTTAAAGTGCTGGAGCATAGAGATGTAAACATAACCAGTTCACAATTGAATGGAGACATTACATTAAAACCCACATAAAATTCATCCATCTTTTGATTAGTGCACCATGTACAGCTGCTACAAAATCAGCATGCCAAGTTTAAAGTGCCGGTACATGGAGATGTAGACATAACCAGTTCAATTTAGCCAAATCAGTATGCCAAGCCAACCATGCCGTTTAAAGTGCAGGTGCGTCCAGATGTAAACATAACCAGTACAGTTTAGTTAATACGTATAGACAAGAGTGTTTAAGGGTGGCCTAACAAACTATACGGTCTACCAGAAGATTTGCCAAGTTTTTTGGGAGTCAGGCAAGAACTAAATATCAAGGGAAAACTAATCAAAAGAGGAGACAAATTAATACCTCCTAGGAAGTTGTGGGATAGAATTTGCTGATTTAGCACATGACGGACACCCAGGAAGGAGTCTAACTAAAAGCAAGGCCAGAGTCCATTATTGGTTTCCAGGCATGGACATCCTCGTGGAAAACATGGTGAAGAACTGTATAACATGTGCTTAAAATGACAAATCTAAAACTGCTTGGAAAATCCCAATGTCCCCTGTAGAAGTACCAAGTAAACCATGGGACAAGTTAGCTGTAAACATAATTGGACCCCTCAAATACATAAGTACATGATTGTGTTGATTGATTATCATTCTCATTGGATAGTGACCAGGGTATTACACTCCATAACCACCAAAGTAATGATAGAATTTCTCATGGACACATTTTGTACTGAGGGCATTTCCAACACATTAATATCAGATAATTGGGTAAAATGTAACTCTGAGGAGATGAGGGATTTCCTAAGTAACTTGTCTATAACCCATTTAATCACAGCTCTAGACTGTCCAAGAGCCAATGGTTTGGCGAGCAAGCCAATAGGATGATTAAAGAGAATTTACAACTAGCCACAATTCCAGGTGCATCCCTGGACAAATTGTTACGTGACATACTATGGTCTTAACATTTGACTCCCAATACTGTCACAGGAATCTCTCTGTTCACGTCACTTAAAGGGCGAGTACCTGGAACCAAACTCAAGCCTAATTTTTTTGTGAGTAGGACATCCTTTATGGGTCCAAAGGGACGAATTGGGAGAATGGATTAAACTACATCAAGAAAACTACAGTGCATATTGCAACAAAAAACAAAGAGCACTTAGGAAGGCTTGGAAGACAGGAGACTAGGTAATAGTACAACTCCCAGAAACCTGCAACCCAAGGACAGTCGATATTCCAAGCCCAAAAGCATAACACAGGTGCAGAAAAACGGAGCAGTGCTGGATGATGGTAAGATGTGGAGCATGGATAGACTATCGAGGTATCCTGCCACATTTATTGATTTATTGACTGGCCAGGTAAACCAGCTAGGAGCAGCGACAATGATGAAGTTGATGGTAACATGAAACCAAATAGGAACAGGATGAAACCGGCATGGTTCAAGGATTATGTCACGAAATAAGGGAACTAAGCAGTGCCTTACCCTACTGTATGTGATTTCTGGCCACTACAGTATGTTTAGTCAATGACTGCACAATCAAATATTGTATACTTATGTTAATCTGTTATGAGCTCTACCGTCAAGTATTGTATCTCAAGCTTAATTTATTTCTCTTTTTATAAAGGGGAACATGTGCTGTATTTTACCTCTCGCAATTGTTATTTACATATATGTAACCTTTTGTTTTAACATTACATGCCAATATAATTATTCTCATTCCCATCCCTCTTGGTATTTCCCTATCCTCGCCTTTCCCAGTTGACCCCGTTTTATCTATAATGGTATGCTCGGGCGTCTGCCTTACAATATTGGGGACAGAATGCTGGCATTGTTGTGAAGTGACTTGGAGGTGTTAGTTGGCAAATAAACCTTCTCCAACTGTAACCAGTGTTTCCGTCTTTGATTATATCAGAAACTCCAAATGATAAGATGAAACAGACAAATAGTACACAAACATACGTATAAGCAATTGCACGCAATGATGAAAAAGAGATCACAGACAGACAAAATATAGAAAGATTAGGCATTGAAAGCAATTTTGGTGCTAGAATTCTAAGTACCTTTTGTCGGCAGAGCTTCTTCTCTTTTGGGAACAACACGAGGCACTTGTTCTTCAGTGACAAGTTTCCTGGTCGCCTCAGGCACTTTAAAGATACCAAGTGAAAGTTCGCTAAAGTTTTGAATTCTTAAATGAGAGTAGTAAAACTGTGCCATTCCTATTAGCAACTAGTAAGAATCCCATGGAGAAGCACAGCACAAAGGCTGCTTCATGTACAAAACACAAACAACTCCAAAACAAATGTAAAACAGATAGGTACATTGAGAAGTAGGGACATGAAATTGGCAGGAGTGCTGTATTTAAACTTCACTTAAAGCTGAAGAGACTGCATTTTTCCAACAAACACAGGCACCACGGATCAAACATTTGAACAGAATGCAAAAAAGAAGGTGCCAAGTGAATTAAATAAAGAAAACATAAACAGCTGCCCTGCTGATAACGACATGAAAGATTAACTTAAGAGTTCAAACTTTAGTCTTAAAACTGCCCTAAACCACAAAAGATGAGCAAGATTTACAAAGATTTTATTTTCACTTTAGACAATCTTACAACAAGGAAAAACCTGATGAATTCAGGACAATCTATTCTGGCTTAAGACAGCCTTCAGACTAGAAAATTCCATGGTAAATCACTGAGGTGAGAACATGGCACGCTTTGGTCATTCTTACAAGTGTCATTGTTCCTGACTCATGGCAATTCCTTGGTCTCCTTGCGATATGTTGGGGAGAATCCTTAGGAAAATATGTTCATAGGTAGGGGCAATTAATGCATTTCCTCAATTGCCTCGGGCAGAGAATGGAGCATGCTATATGCACCAACTTATGAATCTGGGTCAGCAAGTTAGATATTTGAGTGTGAGAGAGTGGCAGAATGTATGGCACACATATCACCATGTGATGTATATGCTAACTACACATTCCTATGTATTGGTGGGGGTAGGTCTAAATTTTAGGTTGGCCTATGGAACTAGTGAGCCAAGTGGTCAGGTGGCCATTACGAGTTGAGTAGATGATGAATGGACTTGTTAATCAAATTTTTCTACCTTCTCCCCATAATTAATATTCTTGTTGTGTACAGTTTACGGTTTTGGAATCAAGGGTTACAGAAAAACAGTCTGTTCTGTTCTGCTGGATAATCAGCCTCATTGCATAGGTTTCCTTGCTTCTACTCTCCTTATCTCTTTTGAGTCCAATCAGCACGTAGTACCACACTGTTCTTAAGGAGACTGTGGGGATGGTGGGCAGATTGCTCCTTCCAGTGCAGTAGAAGTTGAGTTTTGTTCAAACTTGGTAAATTTGGGCCTATTTATTAGTCCTTTGCCACAAAAGGAACAATACTACACTGTTTGCTGGTCTTCGCTTTAAGTGCCTCTTTCAAGTCTGTGGGTGAGCCCTCGCTTCAGGGTTTGGTACCCTCAGGCAGCTGATGTTGATGTTTAGTAGCCTTTATTCAAGCATTTTAAATATGTTTAAATCTTTTCCTGAGTCTGTACTAGAGATCTTGCTGATTGGGCCTCCCAGCGAATAGCCTGGGCACCCATCCCCTGCAATTACAGTAGCTGAAAATTGTGTGACAGCTTATGTGCTGTTTGAGGTCAGGTAGCTCCAATTATATTTGTGGCAGAGAAATGGGCAGGCTTTGGGTTTTCTGGTACGTAAGTGAGAAATAGAACAGTTCTTTCTTGAATCTGTCCAATGTAACACTAGTATGCATTAAGGTATTTTCTGTCTAATGACGAAATGTATTTCCACTTTCATTGTAGTGTACTAATGTATTTGAATATTCTGATGTACCACCTGAATCCATTGAACTGTTTATCTCTGTATTTCTCATAGGCACCTTATGATTGCATTTGATCATTCTATTGCTTAGAAATAACTATACTATGATGTTGTTGCTATGCTGTCTTACTATAAGAATATGTATAGATTTAAGAACAAGTTTTGGACTACGGCTCAAGTTGTTTGTTTTTAATATGCCTGTGGTGCCTTTAGGAAAAATCCAAAAGCATGACAATCATAGGGATTTTTAATATATGGCAAAAATAAATATAATGTCTTTTGGGAAACATGAGTCTTTCTATATATTTTTATATAGAAGTAGAAACGAATATTACAAAAGGACAACATAACTGAAACATTACATACATAAACACTAAAATACTAAATAGTACCATTTAAAAAGCTTATAATAAACAACTTGAAAACCACACAGACTACATGCAACACATATAAGTAACAAATAAAACATTATACCTTTAGGAAAGGAACGTACTCCTTCTTCAGGTATAGCTTTCTTAGCCATTCCTGGCACTTGAAAGATATTATTTAGGTGTACAGCATTAATATTTAGACCTCTTAATTGATCTAATGTTAATTATCAGAAAAGAATATCAACAGTCTAAAATATTAACATCTTGACAATCATTTAAATGCACGGTTTTAACATTACAAGCTCAAGGTGCGAAAAGAAACAACATAAATGAACAATAAAATACAAAGAGCAAACAGAGATGCGTCATTCTAAACGGTTGATATGCACGAAAAGCAAAGGCAGAAACTGTGTAAGTCAGAGCTGTTTCAAGTGTACCTTTTGCAGGCGTGCCTTCCTCCCTTCTGGAAACCGGCACCTTGTCTTCTGGGGCAGGTTTTTTGGGAACGGCAGTCACTTTAAAGATACCATTACCAGAATTAAATTTTATTATGTATGATCCTTCACTGAACGAGGCATGAAGATAGCAATATTTTAAAATAAGTATTCATACCTCACCAAAGATTAGAAGCTGCATGCAATTCCACATTTAAAATGAGCACTCAAAAATTAAAAACAAAAACATAAAACAAAAAAAAGAAAGAAGCCATATTTTAAACTATCGAAAACAATCATGGTCTCAAGATATTAGAACAAGCTAGCTGATGGTGCCACTTCCTTTTTAGAAACAACAGTAGGCACCTTTTCTTATAGAACAGCTGTCTTTGGCGCCCATGGCACTTTAAAGACAGCGTATACTTTAGAACAATGAACACCAGGAGTATACACTTAAGAACATCCAATATTGTAAAGCACGCAAGCATAAACAGGCATGCAAGTGAGAGTGAAATAAAACTCCATACATTTGTCAAAAACATATTTTGAACATGTTCATTTAAAAACAACAGGAATCAAAGCACCTTCCAACATAAATGGACTACGGAATACCTTTTGCTAGAGGAGCCTCCTCTTTTTTAAGGATGTCAACAGAAATTCTCTCTTCCCCAGCAGTTCTCCTGGGCCCACCAGGAACTTAAAAAGATATAAAAATACCCTTCTTTATATGTTCATGAACTCCAAGACAGTATACAGACAAGAAATTGTATAAAGAGAATAATGTGTTACAATACACAGACCATGTATGGTTTATATTGATTACATTATTTACAGATATAAAATAAGTATTGTAGATGAAGTAAGGTTTCACACAAAAATGTGTTTGACATTAAGAACTCAACAGCTCTGTTAATGTTGTCTATGAGTTAACTTGCAGTAGCTGTACAGGAATATACTTCATGGAGTTTACTAATACTTTTGTTAACCCATGAGTCCAAAAGCAATATCAGTGGCAAATGTATTTAAAAAGTGGCTATAGTTTGTAGATTTCCATCACATTAATTTGAGAGTACAATGGTTTTGGGGATACTTTATTCTTGTGACAGCTTAAAGGTTTTTCTTAACGGTCATACCTTCAGCATATGGAACTTCTGTTGCAGGAACATCAATTTGGGCCCACATTTCTGGTGCAACTCCCCTGGCTGACTCGGACACTTTAGGGAGATTAAGAGGAAATGTTTTAAGGTGAGTTAGTGAGACTGTGGTTTTGTGAAGTGCATGATGCTACATACATTGTTGCACGAATTGGCTGTCATCATTGTTGTATAAGATACATTATGTGTTGTTGGAACTAATAAAAAATGCTTGGAGGACTTAGTGCCCACCTAAAAGTCTGCCTCAAATATAACAAATCAGGGAAGACATCTAGAAAGTCTAATGAGAATCAATCATTGGAATGTCTACAACAGACTTGTTTAAGACACGCCACTGCTGCAGAGTAATGACATTTAAAACACATGTCAATATTTAAATGGGTGGCTTTGAGATGCCACTTATTTATAAATGTGCGCGTGGATTAACAAATAATGAATGAAAAATGAATGCATAAATTTATAAATGTGATCTACTCTGCCCAAACACCATACAAAAAATGACCTTTCTGCACTTCCTGTCTTAGAGAGTGATGACATAATAGTGAGAAGAGAGGTATTGCCA
Organism: Calotriton arnoldi; assembly: GCA_963921515.1. Taxonomy (NCBI): domain Eukaryota; kingdom Metazoa; phylum Chordata; class Amphibia; order Caudata; family Salamandridae; genus Calotriton; species Calotriton arnoldi. Next base: position 1,351,609 of record CAWUFW010000128.1, on the reverse strand, counting down.
CTTTAATGATAGAAAGCTGGATTGCTTGCCATGGTGAGGTCCAGAGGACAAAGGAGAGTGCCTTCTATTGTCTGATTCTGTGAAGAAGCAAACACTGCCTATTTAGGAGTCTCTGCATGCTCTGGTAATGAGGTATTGTTTTTGGGCAGAGCAGAGACATTGCCCAGGGCATAGGTCTTTTATTCTGCTAGTACCAATATTCCTTACACGATGTTATGGGTGAGGCAACATGTTTGGAAGGTCACCAAGGTATTCCTAGGGTGGGTGTGAATGGAATGTCATCAGTGTATAGCAGTTTACATCACATGTGATTTCCCATTATCGATATGAGAAAATTGCTATTTTGGCAGACCAACATTGGGGGTTGATGGCTGGCCAGTTACTACTGATTGGTCTTCTGGTGTAGATGACATTGGGAGTGTGTGTGAAAAAAGGCACTAACACATAATTTAAAATGAGCTGCCATGTTGTGGCTGTGTCAAGAGTTAACCCTAGGCTTTAAACTTTAGATTTGTAGAATGAATGCTTACAGACCCACTGACAGACCCACTCACTAAACAACATGACTGGAGAGACACAGGTAAATGCCAGAAAGAATAAGGAGCACACAGAAACATATGTCTTTGTGAGACAGGTAACCCATTCTAGGAAAGCCAGTCAGGCTCAGATCATGTCAAATAAATGATCAGGACTCCCAATTTATTTGTATTGGGCAGTCATCATTTCTTGCTGTCCACCAGCAAACATAAATAGCTGACATGTGCATCCCATAGTGGATGCTTTATCAGACATAAGTATGTTCTCTTCTGTTGGAAAGAGGGAGTGCTATTGGCTGCTTATCTGCTTGTATTTATCCACTGTTTCCTCTTTTGCATTCAGTCGAACTGCAGAAGAATGTCTCTTCGGGTATTCCTTTATTGGCTTCCAAATAGGTCAGAAAAGAACAATGGATAGGAAAAATCTTTCTTTCTCACTAAGCATTGACAGCATGACACTTCAACACCAAAGAAGCAAGTCACTCAGTAGAGTGTTTTCAACAGACATTGTGGACCTGTATTTAAGGTTTAAGTAATAGAATGCCTATGGGGAGTTAAACAAAAGGTTTACCTTACCAGACAAATTTACATGGATGATGAACCAGCTTTCGATCAGCATAATTCTCTAGTTCAAGATCTTCCATGGAGGCTATTAGGAAATCAGATGTTTTCCAATGTTTTGAGCACATCTGTTAAAGTAGTTATCATCAGGCAAACTAGATTAACTACTTGCATGTTTATTTTGATATTTTGATAGTTCGTCATGCTCTCTTATGCTGGAGCAATAGTTTCATTTTATAATATAGGAAAATGTGTTTAATTTGCGCATTGACCATTACAGTGTAAAGCAGCAGCAGTAGATGGATTAATGTTCACCTGCTTTCTTCACCCTATGGAAGGGATCTTAAATTACCTCAAGGCTGTAGAGATCATTCTGGTGCCATGATTTTATTAAACATTGGCTGATAATGTTCCCAAAACGTTATTGGGTGGGATTCTGAGTTTCAATGTGTCTGTCTGACTCCCTTACCTTCACACTGAGGTGTTAGTCCACACTTTGGAAATTTGAATATTTTTGTTCATGACAGAAGAATAACAAGAGTCACCAAACATGTATGGAGGAGTACAGTTGACATGAAATCAGTAAGACAGTTGACTCTTAAGGAGATGGAGAGCGCCTGTCACAACGTCTTGAGTGATGTCTCTGTCGTATTTTATGAAGTGCTAAAATGTGTGGATGCAATTTGCTTTATGGCTAAGGCCACATTGTAGGGCTACCTTACGATATTTGTATATATATATATATATATATATATATATATATATATATATATATATATATATATATATATCCAAAGTAGTTTGCAGCGCCCTTCTCGAAACATCCATCGGCACCTCCTGCCAAGAACGGGCACGAACTCCAGTTTGAGGTACGAATATAAGTTTTTATTGCAGCGTTACTCCAGCAGACATGACGCGTTTCGGTAACCACTGTTACCTTGATCACATCTTTTTAAATAACCTAGGTCCCGGCTGAGCTAGGGTTCAACATCCACAATTAGGGACATTGCAAAAAAGGGTCAGATAGATATAGAAATATATTGATATATATAGAGACATAGATACAGATATATGAAGATATATATATATATATATATATATATTTATATATATATATATATGTATATATGTGTATATATATATATATATATATATATATATATAATATATATATATATATATACACACACACAGAAACCTATATGTATACACACATACACACACACAGGAACACACTGAAAACATGTACATTTTTACCTTGTTGCACAATAAAATATGTTTTAGTAATTGTATTCCTACCTCTATCAGTTGTGACCTCTTTTCTGCCAACTGAAATGGCCACCTTTTCTTCTGACACACCCCACTGTCGGACATCTTGTACTTTAAAAATAGTATAAATATTTTGAATGCTCATTCGTGGCATTATGAATGCTTGAAACTATAAATAAAGAGGGCCTTGAAACACACTCACTACGGTAATAATTGAAATTAAAAAGGTACCAAATAACCTGCCCCTAGAAAATGTGCAGAGTAGGCAGAAACCATCTCAATTTGCAGGCAGTTATCCCAAAGTGAGATTACTTTCAATTATAGACCAGTGCCTTTTGCCAGTGTCTGTTAGCAAATGTACATGCTGCTGTAAAATACTGTAAGGAATATATATGTTTATATATGAGTACTTTGTTGGAGAAATGCCTGTAAATAGTTCCTTTTCAGAAACATTGAAGAAGTTAATTTTTTTCAATATATAAGAAGAGCAACATGCTCAAATTATATCATAACTATAATACACTTGAAGTGTATCCAAATAAAAAGGAAGAGCCTGAAGGACATTAAAGCTAACATAGAGAAGTCAATGTAACACACATACAAAAATAAGGGCAAAGACGTGCATTCAAAGTGATAAGCTTTTGAAAGAAAACTGAAGAAGTTCCAACACTAAAATCAATCCTTGTTTGGAACAATGAAAACATTGACATGAAATTCTTCATAGGACAAACACGACAAATGTAACATTTAATATGAAGCTATTCCATAACCACAAACTTGTGAGTAGCAAAATAAAAAGACCATACATTAATGGACTCACAAACAGAATCTTACATGTTCACATAACTACTGCGTAGCATAAAAAAGGCACATATATGTGGCCTTTATCTAGGCAAGGAACATACATACAATGACCAACATTTTGAAGACTGCATTTTTTACATATAAAGACATATGTACCTCTCCTTTCTGTTACTTCCTCTTGCACAAGTGTAGGGCCAGGTTTTCTTGGCAAACCCCTTCGCTCAGCTTTGTGGGCTTTAAAAATAATACATTTCATGTTGATATTGCCGCTGGCTTGCAAGTACACTAAAGGTAACATCTTAGCATATCAAAAGTAACAACAACATGGTTTGAGTGTCTGTTATTAAGCAAAAGAGGCAAAACACTCCTGAAAATAAATATTTCAAGCCCAGTGTAAGAATGTAAAAAAGGTACAGATACCTTGAGCCAATATAAACTCTTCTTCCTCTCGGCTGACATAGGTTCGATCAAACTGTTCATCTACAGGTCTCCTGGCAACTGCAGGCACTTAAAAGACATTTACACAACATTTATTTTACATTAGACTTGAAAAGTATGGTGTATAAAACATTAAGTAATACTCCATGAAGCACTGCTGGATCTATAATACAACATGAACTACTCTAGTTTATGTTAGACACTGACAACTGAGCAGCACTGTCTATGGCATGAACATTGAAGTGGGAATCTTTTATTAAACTAGGCTTTGGAGTGAAGCCCATAGACAAAACTGCCCATGAGCACTCTTTTACATATAACATAAAGATTTTAATAAAGACAGTAGTAGTATGGGCTTTTACTTTTCAAATCAATTGATAACAAAGTGTTATAAAAGACATTGACCAAAGTATAAATACTGCTCATGAACATACAAGCCCATTGATAATTACAACTCCTCCTTAACTAGACAGACCAAACGAGACCCCAAAGAATTGACATATAAATAGTTAAGTGGAAAACATTAGCATTAAACAACTAAAGATTGTGAAGATGATCATTAAAAAGAAGCAGTGCACATTTGCCCAAATGAACAAATACTGGGTAACAACACAAGTAACAAAACAAGAGTACCACGTGTGGCATCAATCAAATTGCTTGGAAAGCAGTCTGTAACAACTTTTTCTAAGTTCTATGGCAACATATAGCTCACTAGTGAAGGGAACAGTGTGGGGGCTTTGCAGCATTGGCACATTCAGGTGTTAGTGGCATTACTCTCCTTGGAGTTAGTCAATAGTGCTAGCAATTCGACTGTACTCTCTCTATGCTCTGTTGTCTTTGCCATTGACCCATTACCCAGAGGAGGCCCAATAAACAACATTGTTGACATCTAGTGCCTCAATAATGCTGTAAAAGCATGTCACACAGTAGAAAGAGTTGTGCATTCAGCACACAGGTTTCAGTTGACAAAGGACAAATGTGAATACACCCACATGCGAAGCATACACAAAGCTGACTGTAGTAGTACAAATTGCACCAACTGGCATACTTGCCGCACCTTCTTTTTCTGATATCTCTCTTCTCGTGGGTTCTATGGGTGGTACTCTCCCTTCGGTCACATCTTCCTCAGAGACTTCATAAGCTTAAATTAGAATGTGAGAATTACTACGCTGAGGACTCAAATGCCAAAACAGTGGTAGTGTGCATTTTGTATTTCACTAGAATATTCTCCCTATATGTGAAAAACTATCACAAAACTTTCTACGTTCTCTAATATTATCTAAAGCAAGAACAAGGGGCTCTGAAAAGTGAGAGATCAACTGAAATATCATGGCATACCACTTCAGAGAATACTGATAACCACAGTGCACTGTGATTGGTTGTAGGACGGTAAAATCAACTTAAAATATGATGTTTTGAGCAGTTATATATGTTTGGGTCCATGTACATTTTAACTGGTTTTTCAACAAATATGTGACTTTAGACATATTAAAATTCTCTTTTGTTGTGGACCTGGATGCTTTGGCCTTCCCACTTACAGAACACTATTTTGTCAAAACTGTTCCCCAAAACAAATCTTTACCTCGAAATGCTTCTGAACACTTGTAATGTAAGAAGTGTTACAAACTCAATATCAAATTATTGGCTTTTTTAATCATATTCATGTTTATTATTATGCCTAAACCAAGATATAAAAGGGCACAGAAAATTGCTAAACAATGTACAGAGACAGAAAAGCGGCTTGCACACAAAATTCTAGTTACAAACCTTCTAGGAAACATTTCTGGTTAAAATGTGGATGCACAGAAAATGTACAAGTCATTTGTGGAACTGCAAATTGTCTGGAAGTAATTATTCTAAAATTTTATTTGAGGCAAAAACACATAACTAATAATCATACTTTAAATATTTTTTAAAGTATGAAAAGTAAATCTAAAGGAAGAATTGTACAGGAAGACTGAATGTGGAAAGGCACATTGACACAAATTCATCTGCTTAATGTATTTGTCTTTCTGTACTGTCATATCTGTTGTTTTAGATAATAAAGAGTGAATGGTGCACTGTACAGGTAAAGTTGTATGTTTCATGCATAGTAAAGAAATGCTAGCATATTCTCTGCCAATGTTTAGATAAACATTCAAGAGAACACTGACCATATGCCGAGTAAAGGACCAAAATCTACCTTTCTCTTCATAAAATGCTTCTCTGGCTCCATATACTTCTTCTTCATAGTATTCTTCCCTTTTCTCATATACATGCTCTTCGTAGAATTCTTCTTTCTGGCCATAAACGTGTACTTCATAAGATGCCTCTTGTTCACCATATTCTACTTCTTCTCTGTGGCCAACTTCTCTTTCAGCGTAGGTGACTTCTTCTTCATACACTGGCTCTGTCTCAGGGTACTCTTCTTCATATATTTGCTCCTTTCTAGTTACAACAGCTACTTCCTTCTGAGTCTTCCTTGACACCGGAGGAACTTGAAAAATATTCACTCATATTAATATGAAAACCACTCAAGGCACTGGTAAGCATTAGATGACACGCTAGGGACGAATGTTGGTCTTGGTGTTGCAAGCTCTACTGCTTAGTATGATTATAAAAGTTTAATGTTAAATAGGCAAACTGTTCCACTTGAACACCACTTCCCTTGCCTTAGAGAGTTTTGGAGTTTTCAGCTGCATATTATTGTGCAATAAGTCCTAGGTTACAAGATAAGTAGGTTCAATGGAGCAAGAGCTTATGTTGATTTTTTTTTAGTTGAAAGAAAGCTTAAGAAAACTTAAGAACATGAATGACAGATAACGTTCAATGTAAACAATGTGGACTGCATTCACTACCACAAACACTGAAGGCTGAGATGTTGCACTTCCTCCAATTTAAAGCACTTGTGAGTTTTAATGGGGTTGGTAGCACAGAGTGAGCCTACAGTGTAGTAAGAGTAGCTGTATAAACATGCACTGTTACAACATAAATTGAGAAACATGTTAAACAAGACAACACACAGAATCAATGTGACTGACATTGAGCTGGTGGCTTTTTAGTTTGTGATTTAGGAAGGGGTTTGCAAAAACTCTAGGTTTTTATACCATTTGAATGTAATATTATGACATTTGTATGCTAAGATGCTCAATCTCCTATCTGTGTTTGCAGTATTTAGATCAACATAACCATAAGTATTAAGATGCAAATTAGCCTAGCAATGTAGTAAATGGACATACAGCATAATTGTGGTAAATGCTGCAGAGTTGCTCTTTAAATGAGAATGCAAACTGTACCACTGAAACAATTGTTACATATTAGTAATAATGCTAACAAATCAACCTAATGCCCCACCCAAATATGTTTGAGAGAGCTGATGTATGGTGACTGTAGGTCACCTGTCTTTTCTGTATAGTCACCCCAGATTTTTTGCCTTTCTCTGGACACTAGCATTGCTGGCTTTAGAAGTCTGTGCACTTTATCTCTCCTAACCTGGAGTAAAGTGCCTGTGCTTCCCCTTTACACATGGTTACAATGGCTTATTCCTGAGTGGATCCTTTAACTTGCCTGTATATAAAATGTACCGAGGACCTTGAAGTTAAATGCTGCTTGTATACTGCAGCACCTATTGTGCCATCCACAACAGTGGCACTGCATACATGGCTACAGGCCTACCCTGTGTAGCATGGCTGTTGCAGTGTAAAACCTGTCAAAATATCCCTTTTTGACAGGTAAAAGCCTCCCATTTAAATATTAGTAAGTTACCCCTATGGAGGACTGTAGACCACAAGGAGAAGTGCATGGTATTTAAACGTGGGACAGGTAGAACATTAATATTACCATATACCTACAGAGACAAGGCTCAAAATGCTATTTTCACTGTGGCAGGCCTAGCTATTCTATGAAAAAAAACAGAGGGTAGATTAAAATACCAATACTAACTTGTGAAATGGACCAGCTATAAAAATAATTAAACCACTATTTTTAATAGTTATTAAAAATACAATTCTATTGTGAAGTTGGATTTTTAATGACTACTAAGGGAAAGTAACAAATAGAACTTTACCCTTTACCTGTCTAAACTTTCAGCAGGCTAATTAGCATTTGTGTCTGCCGACTTCCAGCCTGTGCTCAGCCTTAAATGAGGTGTGAACATGTGAAATGCCTTCAAGGAAGACAATAGGTTCACCTGAATGAGCAGGGGTAACTCCTCTAGGCTCTGCAGAATCTACGGGGTCGGGGCTGTGGGAATCCTGTTGACACCACAGTGTCAAATCCTGCCTGACTGGTCTGTTTGAGCCACATGTAACACTTTGGTGCACTTGAAAGGAAGAACACAGGACACCATGACAATTGCTGTCTATTCCCTCTCTGGGTGCTCTAGAACCCTGCCTTTGTCCTACCAGACTTTTGTCTCCTAATTTGTAATGGCTACAGGGCCTGCTTCAAATTGGATTTTAGTGTTGGATGTAGGATGACATGGGTGATTGCCATAGTGCACTCCCACTATAGACCCACAACCCAGAGAGCTGACCAGTGGGGACTGGACTTTGCTGTTGGCCTCTGCCTGATACCCTGAGAGTTTTAGAAGTGTACTCCAGTAGTTGTTTTGGAATTAGAAGAAATGTCAACATGTTTCTTCAGAAAAGTAACAAAGTCCCTTAGAATTTTTTTTATCTTTTTGACTTCCAAACTTTCATTGAGACCAATATGCTTGTTGTATCCAACCAGCGGTCAGTCTCAAATTGCGTGTAGTTACCGGTCTATGGCATCCATTGACTGTCATTGGTGCTTTGTGCTTTTGATGCTATTTCTACTTAAAATTTTAAAGCTCAATATCTCAGGTTTCCTGTATAATATTTTTATCATTCTGTTAAATAAAGGTTACTTTATTTTTCTAATCTGGTTTGGGATTTTTATTGTTTGTTGTTTCTACTAGATTACTATTCTGGCTCTGCATAATACTTTATATAATACTTTAAGTTACATCTGTCTGCTCTGTGCCATAGTTAGCAGCGAGTTCAGCTCAGGTTAATTTAGTGACTTTGAGGTTTAACACTGAAAAGAGTTGTGATTGTTTCTTGAGGCGGGCAGTTGCCCACCGCAAACAAAATCCAATTTCTTACACTGACATAAACCAATACACCCTCATTAATCATTCAATATACACCCTTTCTAATGCACCAAAAAGTCTTTAACTTTGTTCCAATGAGCACATTGAAAATGGAACTCAAAATATGGTTGTTATTGCCAAGTCATACCTGCCTCTTTGCCGTATGACTTTTGAGTTTGCTTTAATACAGGGCTAGTCACATACTTTTCATAAATAATTATAGCTGCCTATAAAGGGCCTTAAATCTGCAACCCAAGAGGCCATACACACTTGTCCCTATTGATTGATCATGGCGGCACTACCATTTAGGACAGCCTAAAAATGGGGTATTTATTATATGATGGTGTGACCTCTATGGAGGAGAGGCGTGTGCTACACTCGTTGCTGACCCAAAATATCTTCTATTGTACTTCCTTGCAGTGCTTTCTAAGAATCAATAAGCAAATATACTGTATACTATCTTCCTATAAATCCATGAGATTACACCTGGAGATGTTTGCCCTTTCCTCTTCCTACTGGACTCCATTTCATTGTGGCGTGAGTATATTACAGTCTCTTTGGCTCCCCTCAGATTTCTGCCTCAGTCATCATGAGGTTGTCTGTCTTTTCCATGTCTGTTTATGATGTTTCCTTTCATGGGTATGGCTGGATCTTATCCCCATGATAGACCCTCCCCAAAGCATGCATCACAGTAAAAATTCACAGCCTACACTTAAATGACAACACAAGTATACTGATAATTTGATACAAAACAAGAAACACTTTGAAGACTGTTACAGATGTACAAGTTTACAAGAATCACAGAACACAAATTGGAACTTAGAGTTAAGAGAAAAGATTCATGCTTCCAAGTGAGTAAAGAAATTAGATGTTATTGCATGGCTTGTGTCCATTGAAAAATGCTGCAAAAGGTTTTGATCTACTCCCTAAAAGAGATAGTTTTCTTTTAAGGACACGTGCATACGATGTCTCTATAAGTAAGGTTAAAGAGTCTTGGCAGCCACATGTAAACACATATTAAACACATACTTTATAAGGAATATAAGCGTATGAACAGTAGAAATGCTATGAATTTTGTTAATTGTGAACATAAAGGTGAACAAGATGAATATGCAGACAAACTGCATCAAACATGTGAAATGAAAATGGAATAAGTTAAACAAAACTGTATTATGCCATTGCTCTGACTTTCCTTTGGAGAGCAGGGTATATTTACAATTTTATAACAGTCAACATTCAAAGATCTTTCAGCTCAAAATAAGGCTGACAATTCCAAGTATTAATTTGTTTCATTGACACATTAAATGCCACCATTTCTGAACACTCTGCAGTGGTAAATGTAGCTTTTTTTTCTATACAAATTTTACATTTACCAGTAGGCAACTGTGCACTGTGACTGAAACATATCTGGGTTTAATGAAAAGGCAAGTCACACTCCACCATTTTCTCCCTGCAAACGTTTCTGAGGGCTAAGAGAGGGAGCTATGCATGCTGAAGAACTAGTATTAATAAGTAGCCTTTCCTTCCAACACACTATAAAACAGAGAAGTAGCTATTAGTGCAGCAGTTGCAGTAGCACTGGGACAACGGTGTGCAGGTCCCACTGCATCCCAGTTCTAGCTGTTTGTACAATCTGACTGTGGGGTAGAGGGGTCAATTTACCTTGCTTGCTTGTGCTAGGGTCTGCGACACCCTTGCTACACTACTGCTATGAAAGATAATCACTGTAAAGGCTAGCTGGTATTGATATTCCATGACATGTTCTTTAATGGCCTGCAGAGGATTCATTTCAAACCCACCTCACTTACTTGCCCTCTACTATACTCAGTGAACTGAGCACATAACTTGCTAATTAAATGCAACATTGACTCAGGACTAGTAGGCATTTTAATATGCATACCACAAGGCATAAAATATAGCTCTACGTATTGGAAGGGGAGTCAAATGGTGCTTTATTTTCTACTTAATTATTATTACCTTTTTCTTGAGCTACACTCTCAGAGATGAGATCGGGAGCTGCACGTTTCCTTGCAATATCTGAAAGTACACAAACATTACAATACAGTTAACTATCGAAAACAATAATGAGTGTTCAAAATAAAGGTTTAAAACTATGGCTAACACCCTGATTCAACAAAGAAGTTTTCCCACAATAGAAAAAGACAAAGCTGAAAACAAAAATCAAAAAATAGTTTGCCGAAAGTAAATTCAAGAAGCATTTATTGTTATGGTATTCCTAGTGGATGTGTTCACACATCACTTTTGAAAGACACTTTCATTCATAAGTGACAATTATACTTGACAGATACTACTGAAACAAAAACTAAGTCTGGATGCAAACAAAGATCTTGATTATTTCTGAACCCCATCATTCAGGAATCATGCCTCAGCACTTTGTAAGCTAGACCTTGAAAGCACATCACACACACACACTATTTTCTGAAAAAGTTTTCATTAAAAGCCCTGTGTTCTTCTGCAACTATTGTGTGGTAACGTGCGTGGAGGGGCAGGAATCGATTACGTTGCCTTTATACTTCTGTGTGGATGTGTTATCTTACCATGGACCTCACTCTTACATTATAAACACCTAAAACAGAAACAAGACTGTACAATTGTGTATGGTTTGTATAATTTTTAACTCTTTTAATGGGAAAAAGTATTGGTGCATGAGGTCAGCAAGCGTTTACGCTGCTACTAATTGCCCTGTAATATTGCATCACTGTCAATTTAAAGTTAGTCAGTCTCTTTTTGAGGCACTAGCATCTGCAGACTATGTCAATGTCAACATAAGTAGCAAAGCAAAGCTCACCAAATTGAAAAGATAGTGTCAAATTAGAATTGCACTTTTAAGATGATATGATGAAATTGTGAAGAAGACTAAGTGTATTGCTTTGCAATGGTTGCTTATGTTTGAGGAATTAACCTTCAGTAAAAGGTACCACATAACAGAACCATACAAAAGGCACACAATTGCAGACAAGAAGAGTGCGTGCGCCTAAGTACAATACCTTTGACAGAGGGCACTTCTTCCTTAGGTGGAGGAACTCCTTTAGGGACTTTCTTAACAAGCGGTTTGTGCACTTTAAAGAGATTAATAAGAATATGGTTACATGCAGTTCAAACTCCTTTTTTGAGGAAAGAGTTTAAGAAAGATTTTAAAAACATGTTTCCACAAAGAAGACATTGAACAACAAACATGACAAGCACACAAATTATATGAAAATAGTGCCACAAAATAAAAGAATCCACTTTGCATCTCATCAAGCACATAACAATCAATGGTGGGCATTGTGTTTTTTTGCCAATGAAAATGACAATGCAAATGAAAGAATGTAAGATTTCACTCTATATTATCTGCTACAGTGGGGTAAATGAGACTTTAGCGTTGAGATAGAAAGGAAGAGGCAAGGAATGGAAATGTTAGGAAATGACAGAAGACAATAAGTGTGGATTGCATCTACATTAGGGTATTATTTTTCTTATGATTAAGATGCAGGTTTAACAAATAGCATATAATTAAACTAAGCAAAACATATTTTGACTGGCATCAACTCCAAACAATATACTGTAGAAAATACTAATGGCTTTCCAAGACTGAACAACAGCTGATGAAAGTGAACTGAAACAGAAATAGTGACAGAAAAACTACATTTCTTCAAAATTATGTATTTATTTATTGCATGGCTGTTACTGAGAAACAAGTTAAAGGATTTACATATTAACAATTTTAGCTGTGTTCTAAAGGCAATGTTAAGGCATGTCATGAATACTAGGCAAGAAATTCTAAGATGCTCATTTAGTTACTGGGTAACTGTCATGCTCTTTTGCAACACAGTGTATATGTTAAAATTAGTGATCAGCAAAGCTGGCTATGTTATAAATATCTGATCAGTTATCAGACACACATATTAAGCCTGTAAATGTGAGGGACCGAACAAAAGTGAGTTATATCACTATATTTGTTGCCACAAACTATTTTAGTATCTAGGAAAAAATATATGGTCAAACACTTTGTATAAGATGTGTTCTACATTACAGCCAGTTATGGTACCTTTCTTGGGCTTCTTCTCTTCTGGTACTGGTAATGGAGCAGCGATTTCTTAGAAATACAAATAATAGGTTTTCTGTCAAATCTACCCAAATTCAACTTTTTACTCTGTTTGGCTTCTGAGTGAAGGGTGAAAGAACTGTGGTAATGTTTTTAACATTTGAAGCAGACACTTATTTAAAACATTCACATGTGCCTTACCTTCAATTAGGATCTCTTCAGGTGGATATGAAATCTTTGAGTCAGGAACATCTGGCAAATAATATAGTGAGCCTAATTAAACATGTGACAAACATTCTTGTATTCCAAATGCTGCAGTTCTTAAGCATAAACTCATACAACATTTATGAAGTCCTGCTATGCTGGGCAACACATTTGGGCTTTGGCTCTAACACCTACTCTCCCCTTAGTGTGTGCACTGCTTGACAGTTGATATCATCAAACAGTCAAGGTAAGCTTGTATCTGTTCTTGATTTGGAGGGAAATGGGGCTGCTTACGTTTTGTAGGGAAACATAATTTACTGATCCACTTTTGTTTTGGCAAACACCGCTTTTAACAATAGGAGCTTCCAGGTAGTGGAGGTCTATTATATGCTATACTGTCAGCATTGTGGTCTAAACAAAGTCATGATTTGTTCTAAAAGGGAAAGGCCAGGCAGTACATTTTGTCACCTATTGATTCTTTGGAATTGTCACTATTGCAAGGGGACAAAATGTTGCACTTTGGAAGGAGGTAACAAAAAACTACTTATTGAATTCTTTGGTAAACTCTAACTTCCAGTCAAATTTGTACATTTTAAAGATATCTACTCATGCTTAGGCTATCAACCATGCAACAGTATTCTTGACATAACGAAAGGTTATAGATATTTGGCAAAGACATTCAGGTATCCGTTTTATTGATATTCCTTACCGGGTGGTCTTAATTCCAATTTGATTTCTGAAAGAAAGCAAAAGGATTTATATTACTTTTCATTAATTCAAATACTATCTTCTTCAAGCATATCCTTTCTCTACAGGCTGCATTTGCAGTCTGTACAGAAAGCATATAACATATAACAGGATATATTATGGTGTTCAAGTTATATATGAAACAATTACGTTCTTAAATGGTAATTATTCACTTTATTGGGTGTCACCATGCCATAACATTAACCAAAGACAATAGTTAAAGAGCAGTGTTACTGTGAATCCCACAGTATCTGCCAACTATTGTGTCAGGTGTTGTCTGATAGTCTGAAAGAGGATCCAGTACCCAGCACATGGTAGCAGGTTGTTATTTAATTGTCCCAATAACTTTCAGAAGAACTATGCAGAATCATTTAAACATAATTTTGCTAATGCTGTGTTGAAGTCAGTTCCCTATTTTTATTTCCGTAAGGCAATGTGACACTTTTGTTGAACAACTTTAATTTTACTGCACAGCATTAATTAGGGAATACACAATTGGTATCCACTTACCTTTAGTCATCAAGTAGAGTTCGGCAGTGCTTGTTGCTTCACCCCTTGGTTCTAGACGAGCGATTACAGAATAAACTCCTGAGGCAGTAAAGACAAGTCTATATGTGAGCAGAAGAAGGTAAGAGGGAAAAGAATAACCAAGTAATTCAGGTGCCATTCATTAAACAAACCTTCATCTTCTGCAGAAACACTGTGGATGGTCATGTAATGACAACGGCCCTCGGTTCTGAAGCTGTACTTTTCACTTTCACGCAGTTCTGTTGTTCCTTTATACCATGTAACGATTGCATCATCAAAAGATACTTCACACTCGAAAGTGGCTGACTCATGTTCACTCACTACAATATTCTGTATGCTCTTTGTGAACTGTATTGGTTCCGCTGTTGGTAAAAAATAGACAAATAATGTTTTCAACAGATGTATTTCTTTCTTTAATTTCAGATGACAATCCATTTCCTTCTTCTCTGATCCAGATTGCACTATGTTACCCTTTGAGGATCTACTTATTAGTACAGTTCACCATTATTTTTTCCATATTATTTGTTGCCACCAAAATTCACCCTACACAGTCAGTTCTCACCTAAAATCCACACTAACATGCTGCTCTGCATCACTCTGTGCATTATTTTACTGATGTTCTATTATAAATCATAAAAAGGTTGACAACGTTGACAACAATGTTCAATGCTATGCACTACTGCACTTAATATTATACAATCCCCAGATCTCTAAATAATGAAGATGTGACAAGACTGTACTGCAGTTTCTCTAGGATGAGGGCTGTACTTCTCATTAATAGGAAAAGATAACATGTTGGTAATTCAACAACTGGTTTTACAAACCTTCAATCATTAAATCTGCAGTGGTTTCCAGGCTCTCAAACTTGCAGGTGTATTGTCCTGCATCTTGAGTGGTGACATCCTTGATGATCAGCTTCTGTATTTTCTCATCCACCTCTGTTCTGTATCTACCACGTGGTGCAATTACCTTCCCATTCCTGTACCACTGGGATTGCACATTTGGCACAGAGAATTGACAGGTCAGAGTGCAGCTGTGTCCTTCTCTGATAACATTATCCTCAATGTGCCTTTCAACCATTGGTTCTGTTACCAAGTAATAACATACAGTTAGTATTTTGAAAATGTTACTGTCCTCGTAAAGCTACTTGAGAAAAAAAATCTGACTTTTCCACATGTCAACTGTTTTAATTTAAATGCTTTGTGCTACTCAGAATGTTCTTTTAGTGTCTAAAAAGAGTGCAACTATTAGCTAAATATTTGCCAAACCACTAATGGTAACAAGTCACAAACTTATTTAGCCAATGTTTTACATTTTATTTGACCAGAATATAGATAACAGATTTCTTCACAAAGTTATCCTCAAACACAAACTGGTTATGTTTACTCACCAATCACAGTTAGTTTAGCACTAGAGATATGAGGACCGCAGACAACTCTAAAATTTCCTTGATCTTGTGGCTGGCAGTTCTTGATTTTAAGAATATGGCAGTCATTCTCAATGCTAATTTGATACTTGTCACTTGATTCCAATTTTTCTGTTCCTTTGTACCAGGAAAGCTTGATTTCTGGATAGTTGATCTTAATTTCACACTCAAAGACAGCCTCATTCTTAGTCAATACTGTTTGGTTTTCAATGTCCTTGATCAGAGTGATTGGCTGAAAAATAAAATTCACATTAGTTCAAATGCAGTTCCTACGGTGCGCAAGAAACTCTTGTGTCAGCACACAGACATTAGCTTACATCTGCCTGGGTGAGCCTTTGCTGAATGAATTGGACCAATTCATCAAATTCTTGCTCCTCTGCCTGGGACCGCCCCACTGTTTCAATTTCCTAATCGGAACACAAAAGGTTACATTTTTTTTGTTTACATACATAACGTTTTTCTAATTTTCTATGGTCGACCGTGAAAGTGGACAAATTATAAGCATAATAACAAATATAAATATTTCAAAAAAGTGCAAATGAATAACTACCATTCTATGGCTTTCTTCTTCCCTGCTTGCTTTAAGCAGCTCAAAGGCTTGCAGGAGGCCTCGGAAGTCTGTAATTCCATACATGCGAGCATATTTTTCATATTCCTTAGGATCAACATTTTTTAGAAGTTCCATGATATCAATGGGTTGCTCTTCTTCTTCCTTCTTCCTGGTTGGTGTCCTGTTGAAAGAATAAATCAGTTTAACAAGCTGAATTTTGAAAATGAATTTATTTAAATCACTATTAACTATAATGTTACAATATTCTTCTTACCATTTTTTTTATTTGTGTGCAATTGCTTAGCTTATGAAAGCTAATGTAGGCTTGCCAATGATAATTGGCAGGCACTAAAGTGTGAAGAAGATGCCAAAACTTCTCTGAGAAAGAATCAAATCCACAATTTGCTAATTAAAATTTGTGCTAGATGATAAATTGTTTTCAAAATTAAACCCAGCTTTTTCGCTCTGCTCCCATGCATCCCAAAAGTATGGATTCCCCTGCTGATGTATGACTTGAATAGTTTGCAGTTATTGAAAATTAATAATTAATAATCAACAACTTCAGGTCTCCTTAAATTATTTTAAAGTCATCCTATCCTGGAGTGTCATTTGTCAACAAATTTTCACCCTGAATTACATTTTGAGGCAATAACATACAGACAAGACTGAAATTCATCCTGCTCAAAGAAACATACTTAGGTAAACTATACCCAGTTACTCACGGTTCTGTTGTCGATATATCACATCTTTATAAATGCCCACCCAGTAGCAGATACCCCTGTATTTCTAACTTGATTATTTTTGTCTTGTCATTTTCCCATCTGAGCTTTCACAAGATCTGCAAATTATGGTAATCCACACCCACATCAAGTGCACTACTTCATGGGGCACTGCTCTGCCATGTTACATTTTGGGAGGCTACATTGTTGAAAATAATATAAATATGTTAAGGATAGGGTTAAGAGCAAAAACATTAAAATAGGAGGATAGGAAAGTTTGCCCCCTCCTGAGATTATGTAATAACTCACAATATAGTGATGGTGGTGTTGCGCCTGATGATATAGTGGCATTTGATATAAAGACCATCCATACCATAATCAATGGGCCAGTGCCTAATTTTCAAGTCCAATAACTTGTGGAGTAGAGCTCATGTACTCCAACACACAGAATGAGACTTTGCAGTTCTATTTAAACTGCTTCAAAAAATGTGAATACATTATTAAATTGTTGGAAATTACCATCTTTTGTGTGGCGTATTCACAGATTGACTGCTTTTGCTGGCTGTTGTACTCTGTGCATCTTACTGCTGCTAGCCAGAGGTAAAGTTGCTGTGCTCCCCTTTCAAAATGATGAAATTCGCTTACCCCCATTGCCATATTGAACTTACCTATCAGTCCCTAGTATATGGTACCTAAAGTGTACCCAAGGCCTGTAAGTTAAGTGTCATTAGTGGGCTGCAGCAACCATTGTGCCACCCACTGCAGTGACAAAACAAACATTACTGCAGGCCTGCCATGTGTAGCCTGACTGTGCAGGTATTATCATCAAATTCAACCTGTCAAAAGAACCCCTTTTGAATGGCCTAAACCCTCCTTTTAAATGTTAATAAATCACTCCTGAGTAGGCCTCAAAGCCATAAGGCAGGGTACATGGTATTTAAAGGTAGGACATTTAAAAGTTAAATGTTAAGCATTTTCTTACAGTGAAAGGGGACAAAAGGCTATTTTCATTGTAGTAGGGTGAGCTGTTCCATAGGAAAGCATTAGGATACAATATTAAATGTAATATCTCTGTCCACGAAAAACAGCTACAGAGTTCATTCTTGGACTTTATGAAATATTTAATACAAGCCCCATCACTGGTAAAGCCCACTTTCTAATAAATGTTTTAGAACAGGTTCTTTTAGAAAGTGGCTTGTTACCTGCCTAAAGCCAAAAGAATACCCTTTGCATGAGCATTCAGTTATCACACAGGAGCTGAATAGCCCCTTTGATGAGCTGTGAACTTGCTCCCAGTGCTGAGACAAAGGCCTTGGGTGTGGAGAGGTGTCCCGGTCAGCCCTGGGCATAGTGGGCGTAGTGGGGCTATGCGGAGGGCCACGGAGGTATGAACAAACTCCGTGGCTCTCGTGGCCCTCCGCGTAGCCCCGCTACGCCACCCGCCTCCACCCCCTCTATATTATTAACAATGAATTATACAACTAAAAAGTAAATTTAAACCACTTACCTGAACTGCGGCATCCCCGGGCTGCCCTCCTCCTCTTCATCGCCGTTTCTGCTAACTCTTGCAAAAACTGCGCATGCGCGCGCCCCCGCGCATGTGCATTTCTTACAAGAAATGCACATGCGCGGACGCGCGCGCATGCGCAGTTTTTGCAAGAATTAGCAGAAACGTCAATGAAGAGGAGGAGGGCAGCCCGGGGACGCCGCAGTTCCGGTAAGTGGTTTAAATTTACTTTTTAGTTGTATAATTCATTGTTAATATAGGGGGGATGGAGGCGGGGGCTGGCCAACTCCGCTACGCTGCAGAGAGTGCGGAGATTTGCCTTCTCCGCGGAACGCGGAGGAGGCAAATTTCCGCACACTTCGCGGGCGGAGCGGAGGTCTCTGCCCGGGGCTAGTTCTGGTTCACTGGCAGGCTGCCCATTTGAGCTGTGCCCAGGAACTTAATTAACTTTGAAGATGCTGGCCCTGTCACAGGCAGATGTAGCTAACAGCTGGGCCTGCCACCTTCCTTTGTCCTCTCAGCTTGTCAAAATAGTGAAAATGAAATCTGGGAGAGGGTCTGACCCCAGTACCAGTTTTGAATGACTACAGAGGAGGGGATACTCATTTTCCTAGCCACACCTTTACAGTGGGCAAAGGAGCTTTGTACAGGGGAAGAAAGGTCTTGCCATGTTGGTTTTGGGCAGAAAGGGACACTGTGAGAATGCTTGCAGTAAGGCACACAGGAAGTCCTGCAAACGTGGGCAGGGTTGCCCTTGTAAGCTTTTACCTTATTGGTTAGGGAAGGGCCAAGAGTCACCCCCACCAGGCATAAATCTGGCAACCACAATACCCTCTTAAGAACAATTTTTGGACCTGTGGAAGGGCAGAAGACTGTACCTGCTGTCCGTGACCTGAAAAGAACCCTAAAGACTGGACCTGTGCTCCATCTTGTACCTAGGACAAAGAGGTGAACTCCAAGGGTCATTAAGGCTGACCTCCTGTTTGCGCTACAGGGACACAACAAGCTCCAAGAGGCCCTTTTCCTGCATTTCCAACTGATCAGCTCCAACTGGACCTGCACTGGACACTGCTACTGGCCTCTGCTGGGTTCATGTTACTAGCTGACCTTCACTAACGCAGTTCATCCTTACGAAACCACGATGGTGTTCATGTTGTTGATTTACAGAAGTGCATAATAACCTTTAATCAGGTAACTAGATCAACTTGTAAATGTACAGCCTATAATTTCTTCAATTTTATACTTACTTCTTTAGTTTAGCTCGAAGGTCTCCCTCTATTGTCTCCTGCTTTCTTTCCTCAACCTGCAAGCCTGTGCTGCATTCAATTTCGCCGTGTTTGTTGACAGCTATGCATCTGTACTGGCCAGAGTCAGTTTTGGTTACATCTTTAATTTCAAGTTTGGCTTCTTCTCCCTTCTGCTGTACAACAATGCGGCCTCCTTGGTTCAGTTGTCTCCATTTTCCTTTTACCCATTTAACATTGGGAATTGGGTCACCGCCAACCTTGGCTATGAATGTGGCTGTACTCTCTGGGAAAAGCAAAAATGCTGAATTAGTCTATCTTATTTTATCATGAATAAAAGTTATATATAAGCATTTGTGTCCTTAAGACGATGCCAAGATCATAAGATGCTTACTTTCTGTTACTTTAATGCTGCCAGGTTCTGATTTAAAGAAGAGTTTTCCATCAATGGGTGCTTTTTTCACCACTGGAATAACAGCTGGTTTTTCTGTAAAGAAGAATACAATTTGTGATAACATGGTATAAAGTCACATTTACAAATGTGAAGACAAATAACTGTTTGACCACGGACAGGGAATAGTTAGTGCATAATTAAACTTTGAATTAATGTTTGCTTAACCTATGAATGCATCCATTTACATATATAATTACACATTGCTGAAATAAATAAGTAAAGCATAACATACCACCATCAACTTGTGTTTTTACTTGATTACAATAATATATTTACTGTAAAAGATTATCTATTTGTCTCTATCTATCTATCTATCTATCTATCTATCTATCTATCTATCCATCTATCCATCTATCCATCTATACAGATAGATAGATAGATAGATAGATAGATAGATAGATAGATAATCTATCCAGATAGATAGATAGCTAGATAGATAGCTAGATAGCTAGATAGATAGATAGATAGATAGATAGATAGATAGATAGATAGATAGATAGATAGATAGATAGAGGTAAGTCACTCATTTTAGTAGACAATAAATAATGAGCTATACTGTGAGGCAAACCAACTGTTTGTGTTTATTTAGTATATGGAGGCTAGCTAATGTTTCGGCCATGTTGGCCTTGCTCACAGCTGTAAAATTGTTAAATTCCTCAGTTCAAAACATAAGTTTATGTGAAGGAGAGGAATCAACTTGTACCAGATGGACCATTTTTAGTGTAGATTTTGTTTTAAATTCCATATGGGAGTTTCCCATAATGGAAAGAAATTGCATTTGAGGTTGATACAAGCCAGTTAAGAAGAAATGTATGGTGGTGGCAAATCATTCTGCCTTAATATGCCACGAAGGTTTGTGGTGAATGCTATGAGGCCAATATAGAATTGCAATAACTGAATAAAGGATAGCTTATCATAACAGATATCTACTCAGTTAGAATTGTTTTACATACAGACTTGATTCTTTTAAAGAATTATGATTCATTTTATCATTTAGAATGTATTTTATAATTTCAGTAAGTGGTCAAACCAGATATCAGAATATTTCCAAAACAGCATCTCATGTCACAAACTTACCTTTGATAGAAACCTTTGCTTTGGAAGTATCGCTTCCTGCAACATTAGTAGCTTTGCACAAGTAATCGCCAGAATCAGTTTTAGCAACAGCTTTCAGTTCCATACTGGCTGTTCCCTTGATAAAGCCCAGCTTGCATTTATCTGATGATTTTATTTCTTTTCCAGCTTTAAGCCATTGGACTTTGATTGGCTGTGATCCCTGGACATGACAAGTCAGTAGCAAGGTCTCTCCTTCGGTTACCGTCATTGGTTCTAGAGGCTGATCAAACACTGGAGGTGTTTTGGGCTCTGGAATGGAAATGCATTCTTCCTTAAGTAACAAGTTATTGAGTGCTTTGTTTAACAGTAGAAATAGTCTAACATTGGTTGTCACAGTTGTCGCATTCTAAATATGAATATTTTGAAAATTTAATGGATAACTTGATGTAGATAGATGCCTTTTTTTAAACATGCGGCAGTTGATTATTTAAAACTGAACTATGTATTTTATGTTACTCCAAGAAAAGGTGGTTTGTAACAATAAAGGATTTAAATGGTAAAATTAGAGAGTGAGTGAGTGAGTGGATGGGTGAATGAGTTGAAAGGTGCATGACAACAGTATATTTCTTCATGTCTGCAGAAGAGGCACCAATTTTGCTGTGACCACCCCCATTTTTTTGACTGCTGGTGGTTACTTACTCTGAAAGTGCCCTGGGCTCTGCTAACCAACTACTTTTCTACTAGTTATAAGTCTCCCCTAAGGTCTTCCCTAGGTGCCCCAAGGGTAGGCTGCATTGATATAAAAAGCACGGACAATAAAAAGGCTGTTTTATAAGCCCTGGTAAGGAAAGACAGCCAAAGTTGGTTTTCCCTATTGTAGTGCTGCTAGCCCCATAGGCTAACATCGGGAAGGCTTTATTAAACTTATTAAAGTCTATCTTTGCATTGGAGCTAGCTAGCAACATCATCCAAAGTATTAAATCAGTGGTCACAATAAATCCAACAACTTGCCAAGGTTAGATCTAATGTAATGATTACAGGAAAGTAGTTTTATAACTTACTATCCTGAAGTTACCCCAAATAGCCCTGTAGCAGCCTCTTCTGATTGGCCAGCCTTTGACAGCCTTAGCCAAGCTACTCTCTGAGTAGGTGTGAAGAGGCATGGGGCTGCAACAATACAGCCATTTGGTTGGAGGAGATTTACTTCCTGGAGAAGCCAGGGAGAGGAAGGGGGCTGGGGAGATGAGCTGGACTTCAAAGGCAGGAGAACAGATGTCATAGGACCTAGGCGAGCCCCCACTACCTTGATCCCCCACCACATGGGAGTCCCTCAAGTAGATTATGAAAGGGGCTGGAAGGGGGGTATAGTCAGATGTTAGCCACACCTTTGGTTTGGGTTACACAGACACACACATCAAGGAGAGATTTTCTCCATCTCGATTTTTGTGAAATTCCAGCACCAAGTACATTTTGAGTCAAAAATGCAGGAAGTGGTAATAGCAGGTGGAGGTAACTTTACCTCTATTAATTGGATTGTCCCCTCTCTTGCTATTCCAGAATGGAAGATAAATAAGGGAAAGCTGCAGGAGCTCCTCAGAACACTGTCTGGAACATCAGAAGAAGAAGGACTGCCCTGATGGACCCTTAGACTGCACCACGGAAGGCTTATACTCAAAAAGACTGCACCTGCTGCACTCTCAAGGCCAAAAAAAAGAAGGGGCTGTGCCTGACTCAAAGGAAAGAAGTGGACTCCCTGATCAGCAACAGATACATCAAAGCTGGGAGAAGTCTCCTGCAAGACCAAAGAGAGGATCACCCCAGTTGATCAGTTACAACTAGATTGTTCCTGGGCCATGCAGGTGCATTGTGAGAAATTTAGTCCAGGCCCACAAGAGGCTATCCAGAGTGTCTGGACGCTTGGACTGAGCTAGTGGACACTCATTTTCCCCAAATAAATTAAGAAACTTCTCAATTTAAAAGCTCAGAAACTTACTGCAAAAATGTGCAAAAAAGCTCCAGGAGGGGACCGGCTCGACGTCGAGTCAAACCACCGTTGTCAACTCGGTGTAACTTTTTCCAGAGGCTCACCGAGGCATCACGCTGCAGCAAGCTGCCACTGTGGAATCGAACTTTGGATCCAAGAAGCCCAAGTTCCTGCAGATGAGCCAGTTGATCAGAGAAAAGCCCCAAGAAAAAGACTAAGGGCCTCATTACGAGTTTAGTGGTCTTCAGCTGGGACCAACACCGCTGCGGTTCCAGGAAGACCGCCAAGCCCATGGTGCACCCACCCGCTGAATTACGAGTTTAATCCAGGGCGGGCAGGCGGTGCTCACGGCAATGGTATGTTAGGGTCATAGGAGCGCTGAACAAGCATACCACAGCTGTGAAAGAGCCTGCAGCACGTTCCTGCAGAGTGTGGCATGCACCATGTCGTGCATGCCACTGTGCAGGAACAAAGGTGCAATTCCAGGGGGGCACAACATGTGCCCCCCTGCACACACCCCATGGCCAGATTGACTGGCCCTTACCTGCATTTCTGCCACCGTTTCCATGGAGGGGTCCCAGCCATGTAATAGGCGGTGAAAATGTAGGACGTAATATGCTCAGCGGTGCCGGCATCAGCACCAGCAGCATATTCAGCCCTTTTGAAGACCGCCGCTGCAGCGGGATCCTTGATCCCGGTGAAGGCAGTGGTCTTGTGACGGTCCCACCACCACACTCATAATAGGGCGGACAGGGGGTGGTGGTCAGACGGGTGGTGGTGGTCGGACCGCCTCCGGGAGTACAGCGGTCCCAGGACCGCCATACTCGTAATAAGGCCCTGAGTCCGAAAGTAAACGCTTGACCAGGACCTAGCCCTCATCCTATCCGACCCACGCTTCAAAGTTATTGGCCTTAAACATTGACTTTGTCCCGGTCCAGAGTGACCAGATGGCGGCGAGTAGCGTTTTAAGCTTTTTGGCGCTAGAATGCACAATTGTTTATGTAATCTTTAAAAATTCATATCTCCAGTTCCCTATATTAGATTTTTGTTGTTTTGATATTGTGGTGAAAATACAAATATTCTCTATTTGTATTAATTGGTGATGGATTTTTATTGTGTTGTGTCTTTTACTTATTTTATGTTTTGGTGATATTAAATGCTTCACGCTTACCTGTCTCTTATGTTAAGCCTGACTGCTCATTTGCCAAGCTACCAAGGGTTGGGGAGCAAGGATTCATTTATTGAGACTTGACTGGACCTATTAGTGATCGTTGTATTATCACTGAAGGTGAATACCCCCACCAACTAATTGCCCACTTTCCTGCAAAGTTGTTCATCCATATAACATTACATTCTTTTGAGTAGATAGTTTATGTAATTATAACTCCCGCAGAATGTCTATATTAACCTAATTGTATCCATTACATATTAGTTTGATATTATTGTTATGTAACACTTCTTGATGTGGTGGATTAAGGAGGAAGTGAATAAAGATATGTATTTGGTGATCTTGCCGGTTAGATCACTAATAAATTCTTGTAAGATTATAGGAATAATGTTGTAATATTTTTGGACATCCCATTCACGCTATGGAGTTGCTCTCATACTTTCAAAAAGAATCTCTAAGTATATCGACTTGGCATACAGAAATAATAAGAAACTTTGGTACATCTTTTGTGACAACACAACAGTTGCCTTTGCTGTGTTTAGTAAATGGCTGTGGAAATAGTAAAAATTCTACTCTTTCAATTTGATCAAAGGAGTTTGGGGTGAAGGGTTATTACGTCTGTCAGACCTGCCTAATTTTGTAAAGCTCCACTTGGATCTTTAGATCATATTTCATTTATATGTTCTAATTTTATACAGTCTAATTGTTTTTTGCAAAATGTTTCAGAAAGATGGAGAACACACTCAGGGGCCGATTCCGATTCGGGCCGGAAATCTCTCCAACCGAGCCGGACCCGGAGAGAATTCCGACCGAATCGGACTCTAGCAGTCCGACCGAACGAGTACGATGCGCACGCATGCCATCGGACTCGAGTCGGTCGGACTCCCATTGAAGTCAATGGGAGCCTGTCGTACAACGCGTACGCGGGCTCCCATTGACTCAATGGGTGCGAGGCGGACAAGGGCGCCCCTACAGCGTGTACGCGTCCATGCGCATCGCGGCGTACATGCACAGGTAGGGGGACCCATGGGTCCCCCTGTGTGCGACTCGCGCGCCTACGCGTACAGGGGGTCCGACGCGGACCCCCAAAGTCCGGCTCCGACAGCTTTTCGAGCCGGACGGCGCGAGTCGGTCGGACTGCTCGCGGCGCGCATCGTACTTACCCGGCCGGGAAACGTCTCCATAGCGCGGTGCGAGTCGTGTCCGTGCGAGTCGGTCGGAGCGTGTTGAAGCCGCGTACGAGTCGGTCGGCGATTTCGCGGGTGCTTGCATCGTACTCGCTCGGCCGGACCCGCGTACGATTCGATCGGGAAACAGGGCTCCGAATCGGATCCGGTAAATCCGAATCCGATTCGGAGCCCTACCGGCCGAGATCGGAATCGGCCCCTCAGTATCAGTAACTAGTGAACACTGATAAAATGCTATTTGAATAAAACTTACTATGCAGAATCACATTCTGTTACCTGTTTCGCCTCTTAGTATAACAAATATTTCTGCAAGAGTTCTAATTTATATAGTCTTTAGGTCTGTTTCATTGGCATTTGAGGTAAACAACTAGGTAGATTTTTGGGGTGATCAGAATTGTTTCTTGATTCATAATGTTTGTAAGGCTGCTTATGGGGTCACAAATGAATGCTCAAGAATTATAATTAGCAGTGATAGCATGTTTAATCACCGGTTACTAGTTCCAGGTGAGGTTGAGGCAAATAGAGGAAGAACATATAGAGGCAAAACATAATACAGATGTACCTTTAATCACAATGGAAGATGTGCAGAGGACACTTCCTGCTTCATTCGACACTTTGCAGGTATATAACCCAGCGTCTGACTGGCTTGCTTGCTTGATGCGCAGAAGCACAACATTGTTTTTGAAGGATACTTCATGGTTAGGAGTTTCTTCAACCTCTAGGTTATTTTTGAACCAAGATACAGCTAACGGCTGAGATCCGGCCACACGCCCCTCAAGTGTAAACATGCTTCCTTCAGTTTCTTCAACTGCTTCAGACAGCTTCTTAGTAAAGGTTGGTGGTACTTTTCGTTCTGCAAAAGAGTGTTCAATACAAATGATTTTGTCATTTAGTGTCATCAACATACGTGGATTTTTCAGGGTATTCCTAAGCATGCAAATAAGCAGTAAAAGGCATCGATTACTAGTTTACACCTGTTAGCAATCTATGGTTAGAATCATCACAACTGGGGAAACCCTCACGCTTTTCCTAAAAAAATTATATTAACATAAGAATCTCCAAATTTACATGGGTCAGGACGAATAATCAGCAATGCTATCATAAAGGCACTGTATGCTGTCAAAGTCATGAATCTAATTAGTGCATGGATTTATGGGAGGATTTAATGTGATGGGCAGTATTACAGAGGATTTATGTTTGCATTGCAGATCATCAGTCCTAAGGCAAGATAATCTGCAACCTTTTGTTCGTTTCTAAACCCAAAGCTTCACAACAGGTATTTGTACATGGAAAGAAATTATAAATGTGAGGGAATATAATTAAATCTTGGGCTAATGGCATTTGTTTCTGTTTTCTGATGCTATCTTATATAAAGACATTTAGGTGTGAATATACAAATGATTATTAATTTAACAGCTCTTTATTATGACTGACGCATTGAAGAAGCTCATAAGTACAGACCATAAGCAACAGCACCTGAAACCACTACCTTTTCGATAACACATCTATCAAGACCTTCATTAGCATAATGAATCCTGTCATAATAACCTTTAAACCATGTATTTACATATGTATGTACAAAGGTGTAAATGTCCAGCTCACTATCTTAAAGTCTGACCATTCATGTTTCACTTTTGTCTGGTTTTTCTGAATGAAAACAGAAATTAAGGACAACAATTTCTTCTAAATTCTGTGCATTATTTTGTAAGGTGCTTACCATTAAGACTTTGGCCATCCTAAACTGTCATATCTTTGCACCATGGGTGAAGTGGTTGGCTTAATATGGGCACTTGTCCAGGGGCAGAGTGAAAAGCAGGGCAAAACTAAACAATATAAAACTAAAAATATGTATATTTTTACTGACAAAAATAAAGGTTAAAGTGACGTTATATTTACGTATGGCAATAATATCTTATTTTACATTTTTAAAAAACCTTAGAAATTCACTGAAAAAAATCAAAGGTTAAAGTAATGTTCTGGTTAGGTGAAAATATCAGTTTAAACATAACATTTTAAACTTAAAAAACACTTTCAGCAGTTATAGTTAACTCAAGAAGCTATAACTGTGCGGCTTGGGATTGGCCAGGCCCTGCACCCAACCCCCATCTACTTGCAACCAGCCAACCCCCCCCATCCGAATGGACACCACCCTCTTTTTTTTTTAATTGTTGGAGTCCCAGGAGAGCAAAGGGATTGCGCTGACTCCCATGGGTTTCCAACAAGATTCTGGCACCCCAAAAAGAAAACTTTTTGTAAATATGATCCCAGTGCTGAGTCCTGTAATGGCGGCCACAACATTTCTCTTCATGTTGTGGGAAGCCAACCAGAGCACGAGCTCCTGTAGGAGTCAAGGGAGCCACTCTTGTGGGAGGGAGGCGGCTGACATGAAATAAGTTGCCTCAGCCAATCAGATTGCCCTATTATTTGAAGTTGCATGTTCGTGGAATTCCTGCGAGACTCCCGCGTACCCAACCATCCAGATATACATGCATTTTAAACTTTCATTTCTCAAAAACTACAGAACAGATTTACACCAAATCACAGCTTTCTACCAAATTTGGTGTACTCCGTTCAACCACTTGGGCTATAGCGCTGTTCAAAACTCCCTATGGAAATTACATGGGGAAATTGTGTTTTGGGACACCCCCCTTTTTTCTCAGCCCATGCTTGACAGATCATCCTGAAACCTTTTTTTGGGAATGTTTTGTGAAGATCCGTCAAATGGCAAACCAAAAAATCTATTTTCTATAATAACTAGGTCCTAACTATAACTACACTACTGTGTGTATTCCGACACGGAAGGGTATCTGGGCGTGTTCTTTCTTTGTGTGACACTGATTGCTGGATTTTACGGGCTGCAACCGCCCAACTGCCTCAGGGTACCGGAGTTAGGACAGTTATATATAAATATATATATACATATATGTGTATACATATATATGTATACACACATATGTATCTATATATGTATATATATATATGTGTGTGTGTGTATATATATATATATAGATATATATATTTTGTTCGTTTTTCACTGAAAAAAACAAAGGTTACAAGGATGTTATAGGTGGGAAATAGAATTTCAAAAAACGTACAAATTAAATAAAAAAACAAATGTTACAGGGACGTTATAGTTAGGTTCAGACTGTACACACACAAACAATAGATATTCAGCAGTTACAGTTATCTATAGTTATCTATAGTTACTATAACTCATGCTCTAAGGTAAATATAACTTGCTCCCTTGCCATGCACAGCTAATTGCCCCAGATATTACATCAGCCATTACATCTTCTATGACATCATTGATAATATCACTGCAACATTTGCAATAAAATATTGATGAGAAAACTGTGATTGGCAGGGGCGCAAGATACAGTTACCTTAGGGCACGAGTTATATTTTCTCGAGATACCTATAACTGCTGAATTTTTATGGTTTTGTGTGTGTAAAAGCTGAACCTGACTATAAAGTCACAGTTACCTTTGGGTTTTAGTGAAAATATATATATATATATATATATATATATATAAAACTGTGTTCCAAAAGAAATAGGCGGCGCTCCAGGATGTGACTTCAAATTCACCATTTCATTTAATTTTGACTTAGGGCTGACTACATCTACAAATAGGAGTAACCTATGCTTTCAAATGTTATTCATGAAAATCTGTTATATATCAATGATTTTGGCAGCTGTAGACCCAACTGCTTTAGATAAGTGTAAAGTGTAAGAAAGAGGACCAACCGTCCGTTTTTCAAAGGGTGGGTGGAAAAAGACGGGACCTTAGAGAAAAATGTTTAAGTGAGAAAAGCAATAAAAAATGACACTATTTGACTGTACTCTTCTTCACATTTACACAAATCTCATCACCATGCTATCTAAATATTGTTTCTCCTATCTTTATATTGCTAATATTTCTGGGAGCTGTAGTTTACCACTGTGGCACTGTGGTAAAACATCACATTACATGCTTTCATCACAAGGCATTCTGGGATTTGCAGTGCTCAGCTGTAGTGGCCATTCATAATAGTGATGATTCATTATTATGATATTCATAATAGTGATGATTCTACCACATGATATACTCTTGTTACAAAGCATTCTAGGATTTGTCATGCTAAGTTGATATGTCCATTCATCTTATAGAATGAATTGTAGCAAAAATCACGTATTAATTTTCACCCATTTCTACACTAGTGGTTTATTGGCATACTACCTTCTCCTTGTAGTATGCTAACAACCCACCTTCCTGCCTCCCCAATTGATATCAAATGCCAGTGCTTTTACCATCATGCCCATTAGTGGCCTCCAGTTCATTCATGTAATGACATTGACACTACTATTTTTTTCCTCTTTTATATTCCACCATAAATCCAATAAATTGCATGTGTTAAACGTGCTAAACAAGATTTTTCCCCCGAAACACAGCTGAAATGAACAAATTCTTCTGATGAGCAAACCCTCTCTGCAGTTCATTACAAACTGTTCCATTTTCATAAATGTACATGCAGTTCATCGTCCTGGTGATGTCCATATGGTGTCTTTGGCTTGTATTTTATTATTATGTATATGGAATCCAATTGTCTTAGAGCTTTTATTCTGCCTCACTGGCATTTGGTAGGAGAAACACCATTTAGATAGCATGGTGATGGGATTGGTGGAAATGTGAGAAAGACTATTGTCAAAACGCGTCTTAATTTTTTGACGCAAGATTAAATTAAATGGTAAACTTGAACTCACATTGTGCAGTGATCCCTAGTTTGTTTTGAAATTAAATCACAGGAGTGTTTTTTCCAGGAGGATTGTCCCTGGCACTAGGAGCTGTGTGTTGTTGTGCACACTAATCACCTTGTGAAAAAAATATAGTAGGCTTTCCTTTCTGGCACCTGGTCTGGTCCTTTCAGAACACACGTACAAACACTCCAAAATCAACAAAAAGGTACCAGCCAGATGCAAAACCTAGCTGTTCCAGCCTGGGGATTCCAATATCAAAAATGTTAACAAGACTATGCTCAAAATGAAATTACATTCTTCACTGAGCTTTTGGTGTTAGATAAACACTCAAGCCACTATTATGGTGTGCCCGAAACAATCATGATCCAAGAATTTTCCCATTACAGAAAATATATTCATTTGAGTTTCTTTAAAATGTCAGTTTTATTTGTAACCTCGCTTATTTTAAATTTAAATATTTTTGGTAGTTCTCATGCTTTGTATAGATATTTAAATCTCCCAAGCTACACAGCCAGAAACAATTTGAATATTCAAATTTCACAATTTTGGTTGAAACAAAAACTCATTATAGTGACTTGAGAACATGGCAAGAAGGAGTCCTTAGTACAAAAGCTTTGCATAGGTGCACAAAATCAGGGCAAATCCATCTGCACCATTTTTGCTGTTTGTGTAAAGGAGGATGGAATAAACACTATTTCAACTAAGGTAAACATGTCATAAATTGATTTCACACAATTTTTAAGGTTTTTAAGGTTTTTATGTGGTGTAGACACTAAAAGGAAAAATCTATTTTCTCCAGTTTTAATCACTCAGTACAGTGTGATTTTCATTGACTATAATTTCCTTGTTAAAATGTTTGTTACACAAACAAAATTATGTAGAGGCAAAATAATGTGTTATATTAGTTCAGCAAGGGACCCACAGTTAATTTTCTCAATTGTGTCCTGGTGAAATAGCCCTTGTATAATGCAGACTAGTGACATGTTGAATATGGTTTACAAATATCTACAGTCATAACTGTAGTCATATTACATACTACATTTTACACATATTTTACACATATTACAGTTTTAAATGAATTTGCTCACATACAATATTACACCATGTGGATGCAATATTATGTTCAGTAAATTTGCTCCTAAAGATTAGAAGTAGTATACAAAAAAGTGATGGATGGAATGCTTGAATTAATCTAAGCCGCTTGTGACTAATAAGAGCCGCATCCCAATCCATCGTTATTTTGCACACCAATTCACCTCAGTTTGGACCCCGCCATATATAAATCAGTCTTGACCCTACTCAATGGGAACCAGAGGTCGAATTGGGCAGGATCTGAGGGGCACGACGTGCCCATACTTTTTTCATTTAAGAAAAGCAGTTACCCTACTTTTTGTGATAAAACAACCATCCCGGGACTCCGACAGTTGAAATGCTTCAGCTCAAGTGTAAGGGAGGGAGTCTCCTGTGATGTGAAACTGAGGGTGTGACATAGAGCTAAAGAGGAAACAAGCCTTTTTGCCCAGGTGCCTGCTTGCCTAAAAGAAATGTAAATGTGCACATTTCAATAATCTGCAAATGTAAAGGCTGCTCGGAAGTTGGTATTGGCTGCAATTTATGGAATCACTAGAAGATTCCCGATGACACATATTTTTTCCTTTTGAGTGACATTGCAAGGTTGTTACCAGCTGAGCTGTGGAGTGTGTGCTTTTAAGGGACAGTTATAAAAAATAACTGCAGTACATACAGTCTGGATATTATTAAAATCTATATTTTGGAAGCACTTTTTTATCTTTTTGCGCATTTTACAGCAGCCTATGTTATACTATGTGTAATGCAAGTTTAAAATAATGACTTGAAAATTGACAGGCTGGGACCTTGTAGCACTGTAGCACTGATGTACTAATCAGAATTCAATTGCTTGGCTCTCTGATTACAGACACGGACCTCTACAGTGCATTAACTAATAGAGGCTTCATAATGTATGAGAGTGCATTTCCCACTGGCAAGTTAACTTGTATTTATTTTTCATTTAAGCTGTGCTTTATTATATATGTAATTACCTGAAAGTGGAAGACCAAAAAAGTTACAGAATATTTTGTTTCTTTTTAGCCACACATTTGACCCCTCCCCCTGAGGCTCACTGATCCTGCCCACATTGCACGTAGCATCACAGTTCCCATACTTTTTTATGCACTTCGACCACTGATGGGAACAGTCCAGCCCGAAATGCTAGGCCAGGTCCTCCTTCAGATGGTAAACACTTAAAACATTGTGAGTTTATGGGCATTCTCAAAACCTTTCGAAGGCACATTACTAAAAAGATGCAATCACTCATTTTTTCTTGTGAAGACTGTATCCATATCCTTGGTGTAAATGGGGAGGAACACTACCAAAAAGTAGTAGGGATGTGGGGAAGGGGTTTCCCATGGGTAAAAATATATACACCATGGAGAAAAAGAACACAAAGTTTGCAAGGTCAATTGCACTTGGATGGCATATTTATACATGTAAATATACACTTGTTACTTCCATGCAGAAGTCTTATTTTACAGGGAGTAGCCTGGAATACAGAGATGAATTCTGAAAATACTGATGGGAAATAAGCAACTGCAACAGTTCCTAGAAAGACTACTGTTATTCTGTGCTTATTCCAAAATGTCAGAAATATATTCACATGTAAATTACTGACTTTTACGAGAACTAGCCCAATGATCATCGTACATAAGTACTTACAAACCACCGTGATACTGGTGTTCGCAATAAAAGGAGCGGTTTTTTTTTTTTACTAGAATGCTTTCAACATATAATATGTGTACTTTTGGCATTGATTACCTTTCACCCGAAGTTCAGCTGCGCAGGAATCCTTTCCGACTTCATTCACTGCAGTGCAGGTGTACTGCCCAGAGTCTCCCTTGTCTGCCTTTAACACTGTGAGGTGGGATGTATTTTCCAGCTGGCTGATTTTATAATTTCCACCAGTTCTGATTTCTTTGTTGTCCTTGGCCCATGCAACTTTAATTGGCAGAGTGCCAGTGAAGTGGCATTCAAAATCAGCTGCTTCTCCCACCGGTATGTCAATGGGTGAAAGTTTGACATCGAAGAAAGGAGGCTGTCGTCCTTCTAAAAATGAAAACAAACTAAGCATTACTCGTGGCCAGGCTTTCCTAATGACTCATTTGTGTGACATGATATGTAAGCACATTGGGCCTAAATCTGGAACAAAATTTTGACTTAGGGCTGACTACATCTACAAATAGGAGTAACCTATGCTTTCAAATGTTATTCATGAAAATCTGTTATATATCAATGATTTTGGCAGCTGTAGACCCAACTGCTTTAGATAAGTGTAAAGTGTAAGAAAGAGGACCAACCGTCCGTTTTTCAAAGGGTGGGTGGAAAAAGACGGGACCTTAGAGAAAAATGTTTAAGTGAGAAAAGTAAGAATAACTAATGTTAATTTAAAAATGCGTAAATATCCTAGCCCTAATCTAGAGCATTTTTACACATATTCGCAAAATACTTGGACCTAGATTTTTTAAAAGGTTTGAGTGTCTAATTAGTGAATTCCATTCACTTAAACCTATTTCCATAGACAGTCTCATGTTACACTTGTTTGGGAAGAGACAGTTAGTGATTAGCGCAAGAGGCATAAGTTAATAGCAGCCATAGGTCTAATTTAAGAGAGTTATAAGTTACACATATTTTTCTGAATTGGGCCCAGTGCTCTATTCCTGCGAATGGGAGGAAGTAGTTAAAGTAAATAAAACAAATAGGTGAATGGAGCTAAACTAAAATAAAATACATTGATAACCAACAAACCTGTGAGTATGAGCTTGGCACTTGAGGAAGCAGTTCCAAGAAAATTGGTAGCCGTACAAGTGTATTGGCCAGCAGAACTCTTCTGAGTTTGCCCAATCAGTAGCGTGGCTACATTATCTACGTATGACGTCTGCACATTAAGAGAGTCTCTCAAAAGAACCCCATCTTTACTCCAAGACACATCAATTGGTTCTGAACCACTTATTTGACATTCAAACGTAACTGACAATCCAACCGTTTCCTGAATGTCCTTCACTTTTCTTACAAATGAAGGTGGAAGTTGTTGTGCTGTAAAAACAGAAATATGAAACGTTGAAGCTTACTGGAAGTTTTCTTATTATTGCTGAGTACTGCAATAGTTTTGCAGGAAATGTGCCACAGCATTGAAGAATAAATTAAAATTGAGCGAGTAAGCATTAATGACAGCATAGGTAAACCTTTCAACAGCCAACGCTGCAAATAAATCTTGGCAGACAAATGAAAAGAATTAGCATTCATCAAAAAAGATGAACTGGTGCATACAGGAACAATTTA
The DNA here is from genome assembly GCA_963921515.1 of Calotriton arnoldi. Classification (NCBI taxonomy): domain Eukaryota; kingdom Metazoa; phylum Chordata; class Amphibia; order Caudata; family Salamandridae; genus Calotriton; species Calotriton arnoldi. The sequence continues at coordinate 1,316,999 of CAWUFW010000128.1, read as the reverse complement.
AATAATGATAAATGTATATTAATGTAAACAGTAAATTGCTTAAAAAAAGACGGTAAAATAAATCACCTTGAACACTAATTTGGCATGAAGATGAAGCAACTCCAACACTGTTTTCGGCTTTGCATATGTAATCTCCAGTGTCAGATAAATGCACTTGGCTGAAAACCAGTGTAGCCACATTATTTTTAAAATGCATTTTGTTTGTAGCTGTTGGTCTTATCTTTGTATCACCCCTGTACCATGACACTGTAATTTCTGGAGTTCCTTCTACTTGACATTGCAGAGATGCGGAATCTCCAACAGTTACTTCCAGAGGCTCCAAATGAGTCACAAAAGATGGTGGTTCTGTTGGATAAATGATGAAATAGTTGTGTTAAATACAAATATAGCTGCACTATTATAATTTAAGTGAAGATGGAAACATAAGCTAAAAGACACACACCTATGATCGAAAGGTAGGCATGACAAGAATCTTGTCCAACCTCATTCTCAACTTTGCATACATATTGACCATCATCCTCCTTTGCGCTGTTGACGATTTCCAGTATGCAAGATTTTTCTGTAGTGATCAGATTGCATCTTTCAGACTGAGTGATGTTATGACCATTCTTTTGCCATGTAACTGAAATGGGACTTGTTCCAGAATATGTACATTCCAAAACAATGGACTTTCCTGTCTCTACATTGCAATCATTCAGTTTCTTCACAAATGATGCTGGTTCTGAACAAAAAAGACAAATAAGGGAAAACTCACTTAATGGCAGGTATTCACAGGAAGGTGGATACTGAAAAAAGTAACAGGAATAATGGTTATAAGGACCAACCTTTCACAAAAAGATGTGTCGTGCAAGAATCTTTCCCAGCATCATTGGTAACTTGGCAAGAGAAGTCCCCACTTTGAGAAACATCCACACTGTAAAGCTCCAGTGTTGCAAGAGAATCTTTCAAAGAGATGCTGCAGTTGGTTCCAGATACCAGTTCACTGCTTCCTTTAAACCAGTGGACCTTGAATGGTGGTGTTCCTCTGATGACACTTGTAAATGTTATATTCTCACCAGGTAAGGCTTCTTGAGGTTCTGGTTTCTTTACTATAGTGGGATGTTCTAGATTGACATAACAAAAACAAGAGGTGTGAATTTGGCTTTTCATTGTTGGTAAATTACTTTCTTTTTAACTAGTACAAACTGGCCCCATGTGGGCAAACTGTACTTTTACTGGGATGAAAAGATGAAGTCAAGGCTCCTCAAAAAGATCTTTTGTTAAAAACACAGAACTGGATGGAGTTTGCAATAAATCGATGGAGACAGGAAGGAGGAGGGAGTGAAGAGTGCATTCAAATTTTGAGTACTTTGGCAGAAAGACAAGGCTCAGTGACAATTGTGATGTATGAAGACTAACAAAATGTAAGACAGAAAGATGAAAATGGTTAGTTTTTATTGGATTAATGGAACAGGAGGCTGCTAGGATTCTGCTATATGAGAGTTGGGGCAGTTGTGTGCAATTTGTATATGTATGGGAAGTTTCATTACAGATGCTGGGGAGAGACTGAGCAAGATCTTGCTAGGTTTGAAATGGTGACTTATTGACAACGATCTTCAAAAGCACCAGCTGAGATTTTAAGTTTTACAGTGCAATAGGTAAGATTGGGCAGTTTTGTAAACCAGACAAATTATTTTTAATACTAGTTATACCACAGCACATATGTGAAGATTTCTGTTTAATCATGTGGGCTGATTGACATTTACTGTACAAAAGTATGTCAGCCTTTTTAAGTGACTGACCTTTTACTGATAGAATGGCACTGCATTCATCAGATCCAGCCACGTTGGTAGCTTCACATGAGTAATTCCCACCATCTTCTGCTGCTAGTGAGTTTATATTCAAAGAACATGTGTTGTCTGTTAATGTGGCTTGATGTTTTTCTCCACTGATGATTTCACTTCCATCATGAAACCAGGCAACTGAAATTGGTGGTGATCCAGAAACTTTGCACTCCAGGACAACTGAAGAGCCCAGCAACCCATTTGTTTCCTTTAGTTTTCGTGTAAAAGAAGGTGGAATAATCCGGTCTACGTGACAAATAAGGAAAAAAGAAAAAAGAGTAATGAAAGATAAGCAGCCAAAGATATATTCTTTGACACACTGCAAGAATCAACACTTTGTACATGAGATAGTTCATGCTCTCTGTGCCATTGCTCAAAATGTCCGACACTGACCATTGTTTCAGGCAGGATACCCTGATGCACCAAGCTTTCCTGCAAGTAAACACCAAGCATTGCCCAGCCAAGACTCAATTTTCTAGTCTTAAATTAAAAGACAAATCCCAGGAGATAAGACAAATCCAAAAGGTACCTTCTTAATCATGCTGTCACACTAGGATCAAGCTTAAGAAAGATTAAAGTACAATAAGAGTCCCACAAGGATATACACGTTCAGGCACATTCATCAACCATTTTTGCGAGCGCAAACGGTGCGATTTGCAAAAATCGGCCGTTTGCGCCCGCAAAAATGGCATTTGCGATGCATCAAGGTTCAGGGCACTCGCAATTTGAGAATTCGCAATTACTTGCGAGTTCTCAAATTGCGATAGCATTTAAGGAATCGCATTTTGCGATTCCTTAAATGCAATGCAAGAACCACTTTGAAGTAGCGATTTCACTATTAGGGGCAAAATTACCATGAAGTTGAACTTGATGGTAATTTGCAAAAACTTTGAAAAATGCACTAAAGTGCATTTTTCAAAGTTGTAAGTTACACAGACACATGTCCTTGGGACATGTGTGTGCGCAACATTTGTGCACAGATCAACTTCAGGGGTGCAACAGGGTGTCCTTTTGACACCCTTGCTCCCTTGAAATTGCATGCACAATTTGCGAGTACCAATTGGTACTCGCAAATTGCGCATGAATTTCCATTCATTCCTATGGGCCTTTAGGCCCATAGGAATGAATGGGAAGCCATTCTGTATTTGCGACTCGCAATTTGCGAGTCGCAAATAAGAATGTGTAGGAATCGCTATTTTTATAGCGATTCCTACATGCATAGGCTTTACGAGTCCTTAATTGCAATTCCTTAATAATAGCAATTAAGGACTCGCAAAATCCTACCTTGATGCATGTGCCTGAGAGTCTGGTAAATAACCAAATATGGGGTACTCAAAACTATCTGTTAGATTTGGGTAGTTGATAAGATGAGATGAAGTGTGGCAACTAGTGACCTCAAGAGAAGCAAGAGCTTAACAATGGCAATTTATTTGTGCAACCCCTATTGGAACTTTGGGGCTAATTTATGAGTCCTTGCGTCACTTTTACGCAGCCGGTGCATCACTTTTTGTGGCGCACCGGCGGAGTAAAAAATGCAACATGTTGCACCCTATTTACAAAGTAAGGCATCTATGCAGATGCGTCACTTTGTAAACACCTGCGCCACATTATACCTGAGCCAGGTATAATGTATGCAGGGTGGGCGTTCCCCCCACAAAAAGCCTCGTAGAAGTGGTGCATTGAAATCTATAAGATTTCAGTGCGCCACTTCTAGGATGCCATTGCGTCAATTTCTTACGCCTGCCTCACAGAAGGCGTAAGGGTGACGCAGGCCCTTTCACAAAGGGCTTGTGAAAATACACACCCCTACTCCTTAAATTTAAATAATTTACATTAAGTAAAATCAAATAACTTATTTTAACAACTGAATTAATTTAAATTAAATGCTGTTGTATTTACCAAAATCATGTACTTGCATCTTTATAGTGGTTGTTTTGAAGTAGCAACCAATTAATGTAGTGGTAGTCCCCCATAATGATTGTTTCACTTTTGTGAATTATTTATTCATATACCCACAAACCCAAAAACATAAGTTGACTGACAATATTGCCCAAAGTATTTGTTGCCAAAGTGTGCATTTTCATTTATAATAGGCATATTGATGAGATGACTTCCAATGATGTAATGCATTTCAGCCTGCCATTCTATAGAAATGACTGTTCTGTTATACATAAATATGATATCCAAAATCATTTACTTTAAAGATACTCAACTAATGAGATTCTGAATGCATACAGAATAGCATATAGAGGTCAAGGTCACACATTGGGTGTATTTAGCTCTAAATACATTGCACTCCATTTGTAATAATTGGCATCTTGTATCTAGGTTGGAGTTGCAGCTCAGAAAAAGAAAGAATATCCAAGAGTTGTGGATTAAAAGACATTCATATCTACTCATTCTAGAAAATGTAGGAAAATCCTCTACACCATGACCAATGACTCTAGTTTGATTTTGAAAGAGACAAAAGCACACAGTGAGAGTATACATTCAATACAAAGGTGAAAGATGGGATAAAAGAAACCAGCCCAGAGAATTCTAGGTCTGCATTTTTTGTGGATAAATGTATTTTGTAAAGTAAATGTGTATCCCGAAAAGATGCATAAGATCACCTTGTATTTGCCTTTGTAATAAGGTAACACTGAAGAGTAAGATCACAAAATAATGACGCACACTGACCTAGTACTTCAACGGAGACAGTGCAGCTGCTTTTGCCAACATTGTTTTTCACCTCATATGTATATTTTCCACCATCTGCCCTTCCAGTGGAAAATATTTTTAGTGTGGACACTTTGCCAAAAAAGCTAACTTTGTACTTGTCATCACTGGATAGTTCTTTTCCATCCTTAAACCATTTGGCAATAAGTTCTGGAGTGCCAGCTACAGTGCATTCTAGTGCACAAGAATCGCCTGCAGTAACTCGTGTGGGTTCGGGTTTTTCTACAATTGTGGCTGGTTCTGAAAAGGAATCAAAGGCAAATCACTTAGGCATGTCTTCAAAAAGATCTTAAATGTGAAAGTTATAGTAATGCATAACTGAACTACAGATTTGTGAATAAATGCGCATTTACACTGGGAAGATATAGCACATATTTGATTATAGTTTTTACCAACCTAAAACTGATAAAGTAGCAAAACATTCCTGCATCCCAGCATCATTTTTGATTTGACAAGTATATTTTGCTGTGTTGGATGGCTCCGCATTTGCAAAGTACAGTGTTGCAATGTTGTCGGAGTAGGAAATGCTGATATTTTCGCTTTCTCGAACAATCTCCTCTTTGTCTTTCAGCCACAGAACAGAAATTGGTTGAGTGCCATCAATGGTAGCCTGGAATTCAGCTGGTTCACCAACAACAATAGAGATGTTCTCCAGCTTCTTCACAAACATTGGTGGTTCTGACAAAGAAAGCACAAAGTTGTAATGCAAACATAACATTTTTGATAAGAGTGACGGGTTGTTAAGAAAGTCATAAAGCACAAAGAGAAATTGGACCGGTGAAACCTAAGTACTAACCTTTTAATTTTATGGTGCCGATGCATGTGTCACTTCCAACATCATTACTTGCTTTGCACTGATATTCACCAATGTCCCCAGCATCAACTTTAAGAATGTGAATGCTAGCAAACAAGTTCTCTGAGATAATCTTGAATTTCTTGCTACTTTTAATCTCCCTTCTGTCTTTATACCAAGACACTGCAAATGGTGGAGTACCCTGTAACTCACATTCAAGGCTGGCATCCAGACCTTTAAGAGTCTCTAATGGCTGAGGTCTTTTAATGAACACTGGAGGTTCTATAAGAGAAGAAACAAGAATTTCAGTACTTTTTATACATGAATATATTTTGAAAATCGATTCCAGTTACAAGATATTGAAAAGTGCAATCTTTGGAGCCTTAGGTAGTAGTAATGACGGTAGTGAAGAACTGCTCTAATTGCATTTAAGACATCTGTACAGCTGTCAGGCTATGCAAAAACTACACATTTCAGAAGGTTATGCATATGTTAAGAAAAACAGAGTGAGTTATCAAATCATTATTTACTGGCAAAAAAGAAGAAAGCAACAGTGCTCAAATTAGGATTTGCAGACGGAGATTTCTAATATTTCAGCAGCACCACAGAGGAAGGTGTATACACTGTGAGTCTAGACTCTCCTCTGTAACTATGTGCATTCATTGATTTAAAAATGCAGCACATGTTAGGATGGAAAATGGAGCCACATATAGCTTAATAAGGAAATATTTCCTAAATGGTAATAACAGAAAATTACATTTGATAAGTGATCTATGGATAGGACACATGTATTTTATTTTTCCGCAAACAGGTGATAGTTGAGGAGATATGTTGATATCATCTCCTGATGGATTACCACAAAAGCTTAATTTAGGATTTCAGCTGCTACTCTTTGGGTTTATTTTTGAGATGTTGACTGTTTCTTATGGAGAAAGAATGGTTTCATTTTAGACAATAAGATGCATTTAGAAAGTTGATCATTATTTAACGCCTGACTACCAATCAGTTAGGGAAAATGTGACTACTTGATCTGATCTGAGAGGTCTTGGATTACCTTATTTTATAAAACGGAAAATGTGTAGACATCCTGTTTGCTAGTCAATATAGAGAAAGGCAAACCAGTCCCTGAAAAAAGTGGGATAAAATATGTCTCCCTAGAGCTTTCTTAGCATGAACATTTCTAGAAGGCAACTGACTTGAAATAGCAGGGTAGTGTATTATTGGTAAGATACAAGAAGGGATAGAGTGCTGTATTGAAACCCATCAATAGTAAGCAAAATGTTTAAGCCCTTACAGTTTTCACTTTTTTGTTCCAACAGATTTCCTACGAACTCTGCAGTTTTTCGCAGTCATGATTTTGGAATTGTCTGCAGTGAAAATGTATTAAATTCAAATGTCATAAGCTTACTCTAACATTAAACATACAATTAAGTCAACACTCAACCCTAAAATGAACCTTAGGCCTCACCTGAACACATAACCCTAACTTTGCCTCTTTTACTGATTTTCCTTTAACTAATTCCAAAGTACTTCAATTGCTTTATTTTTTGTTTTGATATTATAAAAAATGTTTTCAATGTTTTAGTTTATTTGTAAAGCTATTCCTTTGGATGAGTTTCGTTGTAATGACCTAATGTCACTCAAAGAACATCAGCTCAGTTACTTCTACTTGCATGCAGGCTGCAAATGTGTGGATGAAAGGTGCCCAAAGCTGCAGTGCTCCCTTATATGCACAATTTGCATGTGAGTGATGGGAATAGGCACAACAATTTTTACAGTATAAAGAGCACTTACTTCAACAGCCATAATAGAGTGAAAGCCTTCCTACTCATTGGCTGAAGCTGACAGGCAACTAAGCCAAAACGAAGGGGGCAGGGCCACAGGTGGGGAGGCCTCCTGCCCCAGCATTCCCTTGCCTTTAGTGACTTGTTTCCTGCTATGCTCCTGTCTCCTTTCTCTAGTCACAGACCTGAGCTTGGCATTGGAGCTGCAATGGGGTACACTAAGGTGCTGTGGCATGTGGCAAGCTCACACTGAATTTATGCTATAAATTGTGTAAAGTTTATTTCAACCACTAAGGGAAGGAAAACCGTGTTATACCTTAAGTCTCAAGTAAGCTCCCCTTCAGCAGACTGACATTTGAATAGTTAATAAACAGGTTAAAGGTATTTGCTGACAATAAGCACTCCTTTATCCTTTAAGATTTCTAAACATTTCTTTTTTTGGGACCAAACTTTACTCTTGTAGTATTCACAAATTCCACCAGCATTGTAGGGTAGCAATGTACACTTCACCCACGACAAGTCATGTAAGGCTAGAGTATTAATAGGCCTACAAGCCCACATGAGACTTTCAAGCAGATGGACACCATTGATCATTGTATACTGAGAGATAATTGCTGACTAACAGAACAGGCAGATAGGATTAGCCTTTAACTAATACATCTATTGTGATCAAATTAGTTATGCCTTAATGCAATGTGAGACCAAATCATGCTTACAATGGTTGTTATAAAACTACAGGCCTTCTTTAGGAAAGTTATTAACTTCATCTAGTTGGTTGTGATTGTGCTGTGAATTAATGAAGTGAAAATCTTTTAATACTTAATATTTTAAATTAAAGTTGGGGAATTCATTCTGACCTTTACTTTCAAAGATATGCTGCAACTTGCTTTTCCAGCACTATTGTGGGCTTCACAAGTGTAGTCACCACTGTCTTCAATGTCGGCATCCGATAATTCAAGTACTGCCAAAGAATCGACAAAGGACATTCTGTACTTTCCACCAGCCTGAATCTCTGTGTCGTTTTTGTACCACACAATACTAATTTCTGGAGATCCAGTGATTTTGCATTCAAAACGATCGGAATCACCCTGCTTCACAATTCTTGATGCTTCCAGCTTCTTTGCAAACCTTGGAGGTTCTATAAGATCAAGCATAATAGTTATTTAATTGAATCAGCAAAGGTTGCATTGAGCCAAAGAATAGCAAGGTGGCAAATTATAAATGAAAAGCAAATCTACATCAGAAAGCCACACAAATATATCATCAAATTGGAAATAAGACTGAACGAATCTGGAGAGGTTTGTTTAGATGGTCAGATGCAATTTAAAGAGAAGATGCCTTTCATTGCACTGTAAACAAATGAAAAGAGGAAGTGTTCAACATTTGTTCCCTCATTCAGTGAATAAGTGACATATATAGTTATTTAATGCAAATATATGAGACTGATTTGCTTTTGTCATAAAGTAAGATCTGAATTATTTTTAAACAACCAACATCATTCCATATTAGATTTCAAGATATAAAATTAAACTGAGTGCCTGACCCCCCACACAACCTTAAATATTGACCAAGCACTTCAGATTTACCACTAAAAAACATGCCAATGCAATACACTTTCCACGTTTTACACACAATTCTAATAATGCACGGTTTCTTAAAAGTTTAATACTTTCAGCCTTAGTTTCAGAAATTGGGTAGACTAGGAAACAAGTCATACTCAATGATTGGAAAAAATACATCAGATTTGAATAAAAAAATCATTTTATATGTCACATATCATGAACCACATCCAGAAGGGCAGAGAAAGATTGTATAGCCAATTAGTTGGATTTAAGAAAAGATTTAGAAATCAACAAATGGCTCAATGGTAACCTCAGAGCTGGCATATGAATTTCTATGTTGGGGACGAACCACACCAATTAGTCTACATGCCTCAGGCTACAAACAGTCTAAACTGAAGACAAGCAGGCAGACTTAGGGTCAGGACGGCAAAGGCATTCATCTGAGACAAGAAGCAGATCGCCATGGGCACAGCTGGAATAACTGCAGTTTATTTGGGGCTTTGTTGTTGTGCAGGTATAACTACAAAAACCAAGGTGAATAACTGGTTTGGTTTTTAGAATATTTATCATCAACACAGTTCCTTAGGCTGGCCCCTATTCCAACAGGTTTACACCTCCATGAGCTGTGCCCAATTTAAATTATTGCACACTCTAATTGTTTCAGTGCGTACAATGTTTTAAAATGATGGTGATGCATTTCAACAAGAATGCAGTTTTCTGACAGAATACTCACAAGGAACCCATTATTTAACCTGATTCAATATCCACTTGTTAATATACAATGCACTTTTTTGACTGAATGCCAATTTCACAGCTAGGTTGAAGCATACAATGACATAAAGGCACACACTGATAAATTGCTAGAAAGGTAAGAACTGATATTGAAAGAAGTACGAGCTATTAAAGAGGGTATACATGCACTTCTGGCCAAATCAATTATTTTACACGTTTTAAAATATAGTTTTTGTTATAGTCATTTACAAGTCATAATCATTACCTTACAACTACCCTTTTCCTCATTGAAATATTTGGAAAAATATGGTTTTCATAGATAAATACCTTGTACACCAAGCTGGGCTGTGCAAGAATCTTTCCCGATGTCATTGCTGGCATGGCAAGTGTATAAGCCAGAGTCTAGCTTGCTCACTTTCAAAATCTTCAAATGTGGCCTGTTCTCCACGCAGGTGATCTTATAGTTTCCACCTGGACGGATTTCTCTGTTGTCCTTTGCCCAAGTGATCTTAATGGGCTGTGTACCAGTGACATGGCATTCAAAATCAACAGCATTACCGATGGGGGCATCAACTGGGACTGGTTTTATGTCAAAGAAGGGTAGTGCCTTTGGTTCTGGAAATCAGAAAGAAGACCACATAGTTATACCATGCTCTTTTCACAAAGTCTAAGAAATCCGTATTTGGGGGACATTTCCAAATAATTGACATGAACACTTTTCTTGAAAAGATGGAATCATCAACAAACCTGCTAAGATAAGTCTGGCACTACAAGAAGCAGTTCCTATAAGATTCGAAACCGTACAAAAGTACTGGCCAGCATGGGTCATCTCAGTTTGAAAGATCTGAAGAGTTGCGATGTTGTCAATAAAAGATGTCTGCACATTACTGTCATCTTGTAAAAGCATATCATCCTTATACCAGGAGATCTTAAGAGGTTCAGACCCATTGACCCGACAATCAAATACAACTGGTAAGCCAACGGTTTCCTGAATGTCCTTCACTTTCCTTGCAAATGAAGGGCCCACTTTACGTTCTGCAAGAAAATAAGTTTGGAAGAAACAATAACGTACCAATTAATTACTGCTACTGAATTTATCTTTGTAAGACTACAGTTTCGTTGCAGTAGGCAACAAGGAAATTATTTTTAAAATAAAAAAGTTTCACCTTGTACAGATAAAAGAGCCTGTGATGAATCAGATCCTACAGTGTTTTCCACTCTGCAAATGTATTCACCGCTGTCATTTTTATCCACCTTGTTGAACATCAGGGTAGCCACGTTGTTCTTAAAGTACATCTTATAGGCTGGAGTAGATCGCAGTTTGGTGTCCCCCTTGTACCAAGACACTTTAATCTCTGGTGTTCCCTCTACTTGGCATTGGAAGGAAATGGAATCTCCTGCTGTGACCTCCATAGGTTCCAGGTGAGTAACAAAGTAAGGTGGCTCTGAAGCATAAAGGTTTATAATGAGCACAAACAATCCCTATAATGGAAAATACATAAAGACTGAGCAATATAAGAGATGAGATTAACACACCTAATATTGACACAGATGCTTGGCAAGAATCTTGTCCAGCCTCATTTGCAACCTGACATGTGTACTCTCCACCATCATCCCGGGTGCTGCTAAAGATTTCAAGTATGCAAGATTTGTCGGTGGTGGTTATACTGCACTTTTCAGACTGTGACACTTCCATGCCGTTCTTTTTCCAGGTCACCATAATGGAGGGGGTGCCAATATAGGTGCACTCCAGGATTAGGGGCTTCCCCTTTTCAACACTGCAGTCATTTAGTTTCTTCACAAAGGTAGCTGGTGCTGAAGAAGGAAAACAGGGTCAAAATGACAACACCTTAGCTAAATATGTCCCAAGAGATGTGTGTTTACTAAATGTGAATTAAAATAGCTGTAAAGACGAACCTTGCACAAACAGATGTGTTGTGCATGAATCTTTGCCAGCATCATTAGCTACAAAGCAAGTGTAATCTCCACTTTGTAATGAGTCGACATTATATAACTCCAATGTGGCAAAGGAGTTTTTCAAGGAAATATTGCACATGCTTCCCGGTAGAAGTTCACTGCTTCCTCTAAACCAGTTAACTTTGAAAGGTGGTGTTCCTCTAATGACACTTGTAAATGTCACATTAGTGCCAGGTAACACTTCTAAGGGATCTGGCTTCTTCACAAAACTTGGTGGTTCTGAGCACATAGACAGACAAAAAGAAAAAGAAAAGATACAACTCAGATTTTGTCCATACAAGATTAAAAGGATAGCAGTAGAGTACAGGGAGACATTTTGAAAATGTCATCACTTTGAAGTTGCTTGACCACATTTTACTAACCTTGGACAGTCAAGATTGCACTGCACAGATCAGATCCAGCCACATTTGTAGCCTCACAAGTGTAATTTCCAGAGTCTGAAGATTCCAGTGTATTCACATTCAGGACACAGTTATTATCTACAAATGTTAGTTCGTATTTGCCTCCACTAGTGATTTTGTTTCCATTTTGATACCAATCAATAGAAATAGGTGGTGAGCCAGACACTTTGCAGTCCAAACGAATGGATGACCCCAAAACACCATTGATTTCTTTTAATTTTCTTGTAAAAGATGGAGCAATAATTCGGTCTGTGAAAACAATGCAACATACAATTTTTAAAAGAAGGAAAGAACTGGGTTAAAAGATACTATAAGATTTAAAAAGTATAGAAACCAACCTAAGACTTCGACAGACACAGTGCATGCGCTCTCGCCCACGTTGTTTTTCACCTCAAATGTATATTCCCCACTATCTCTCTTGTCTGCAGAGTGGATTTTCAGGGTTGAAACTTTGTTGATTAAGCTAACTGTATACTTTTGGCCACTGGTCAGCTCCTGTCCCCTCTTAAACCACTTAGCAGTGAGCTCGGGGGACCCAGCCACAGTACACTCCAAAGTGCAAGTATCGGTAGCTGTAACCCTGGTTGGTTCAGGCCTCTCTATAATTCTTGCAGGTTCTGTAATGAGATGCAAAGAGTAATCATATTTAACAGCAGAAAATAGCTCCTGACGACAAAGCAAATTGTGCATTATTCACATGACCAAATTTGCAACTATGATCCCAATATGCATACTGGTTACCAACCTAGAACAGATAATATGGCAGCACATTCCCGCATGCCAGAATCGTTTTTGACTTGGCAGATGTATTTCCCAGCATTAGATGGTTCTGATTTTCCAATTTGAAGAGTGGCAATATTTCTCACATAAGATATTCTGATATTGTCGCTTTCTCTAACAATGTCTCCTTTATCTTTTAGCCACAATGTGGAGATGGGTTGGGAACCCTCTACGGTCGCTTGCAATTCAGCAGGCTCCCCAACAAGGGAGGTCACATCACTTAGCTTCTTCACAAATCTTGGTGGCTCTATTGGAGGGAATATGTAACTAGAGTAAGTATGCAAGTTTGCACAAGAGGGTTGCATAAGAATAAAATGCACAAAGTAGAGCTAAGCTCACTGTAGGCAAGAATGCATACAAACCTTTAAATTTAATGGCACAAACACAATTATCACTTCCCACTTCATTGACTGCCTTGCACTGGTATTCGCCAATGTCTGAAGATTCAATGTTAAGAATGTGGACGCTCGCAAGGGAGTCTTTGGAGGTGACTTTGAACTTCTTACTGCTTCGAATTTGTCTCCTGTCCTTATACCAGGCAACTTCAAATGGTGGTGTTCCCAGAAGTCCACATTCAAAGCTCACATCAACGCCTTTAAGTACCTCTACAGGGCTAGGTTTCTTGCTAAAGACAGGTGGTTCTACAAAAAATAAAAAAGATTTATTTGCATGTACTTAAAAGAGAAATTGCACATATGCTCATTAGTAAAGAAGATATCATGGTTTATCATAAGAACAGCATGGGAGCACAACAGGACCATCATTTGAAGCCACACCTAGTGTTTTGGATGATAAAGCCTCTGAACCTAAATCTACCCTTCCTGACAGAGCAATGCCTGATGCTCATGCAGTCAACATTACTGCAATAATGCATATCTTAGGAGACATATTTTCATTTTTCATAATTTCATGCTATTACCTAATAGTTTTGATTAACCCCTCAATTTTATGATGAAACGGTACTGATGTTGTTTCAGTTGCCTTTACCTAGACAAGATAACAATGGCGTCTTCACTCCTTGGTGTGAGAGTCATTATAATTGCAGATATTGAGCACCTCATTTCAGCAGACTTTAAAACTATTTTGTACAATGTCCACATTTATCCCAAAGCCTTGCAACTATTAGTTCCTGGCCAAACCCCTCTCTTTTTCCAGATTATTTAATAATTTAGTAAAAAATATCACATCAATGTATGGAAATGGTGGCTTCCCAAAATCTCTCCCCTGCTCTCTCTATCACAGTGGAATAGGCTGAGCTGGTAAGGAGTCTGGAGGAGGAGAAAGAAGGACCCTTTCATTGGGTCTATAAGTGGAATGTTCTAGAAAGGATTGCCATACAAGAACTTTCTGAATACTGAAAGCAGTGAAAGACGTCGTGTTTTGTGAATAGTTCATGCCCATTCCTAACTTCCCAGAGGCACAACTCCCCCCTCCCCAGAAATAAAAATAAATCATCTAAATATATATGTGTATTTTGGGGTTGAAAGCTTCCCTGGCAATGTATTAAGTAGATAGGATACTCTAAACAGAGACTTCACCAAATTTAGGTTTCATCATATACTGTTTATATAACTTAATGCTTCATGGATCACAGCCCTCACTCCAATGTAAGCAATATAAGTGACAGAGTATTAGGCTTTGCAATACAGTTTCTGGCCCACTCAAAAAATTAGATCAAGGGAGTAGTACATTAGCCTTTGTGACCACAAGTTCTGTTGAACTATGTGATCTTTGTACAATCTCTGATGGTGCACTAAAATGTATCAGAGTATCAGAGCAGCCTGAAACATTCTGAATTTCATACCCAAAGAAGCACTCTTGCGATTTATGTTTTATGGAGTGGTAAACTCATGCCACAGTAAGGCTACAAAATCAATGTTTCAATGTCATTCTATAGTTTGCTCTCGGATTTTACTTAGCAGGGCTACTGGGCCGCCTTTCCCAAGCTCAAAAGAGACTATGTCAAGCGACACCTGGTGCGATACATGTAGCAAAGTAGCAAAAAAGTTTGTGATTTTTAACCTTTTACTGTGATGACGGTACTGCAGCTTGTGCTCCCAGCATCGTTGTGAGCTTCACACGTGTAGTCCCCACTGTCCTCAATACTGGCATCAGCAATTTCAAGAACAGCCACTGAATCCAAGAATGTTATGTTGTACTTCCCACTGGCTTGGATTTCACTCTCGTTTTTGTACCATGTCACCTTTATTTCAGGAGATCCACTTATTTTGCATTCAAGCTGAATGGAGTCACTCTGCTTTGCGACTTTTGTTGATTCAAACTTCTTAACAAACTTTGGAGGTTCTAAGAAACCAAAGAGAACAAATAACTACAGAGCCAAGTCACTGATTGCAAATAAAGAAAAAGATGCATAAATACTAGTATTTGTTATGTTGTCCCAAGAATGAGCACTGACAACAAATTGTGGAAGCACAGTGGAAGGCTCATAGATAAGATTATGGCCGATCTGTACTTTAAGATCTTGAATTTTTGCTTTTGCATGAGAAATGTTAGTTACACTGAATATGCTGCTGTAAACCAATTTCCAAAACATATTGCCTGTGGCAGGTACCTCACTCTAACTGACACCAATCTGCAACTTTGTTTACTTGAACATTGAAGAACCACAGACCACAAAGAAGAAACACCATTCAGTCATTAATCATTTCATGCAAAAACTAAAGAAAAAGACGTACAAAAAAGGAAAAGCGAACAGTACACCTACAACAACATCCATATTTAAGCACATTTCTGAGTAAAAGGTTTTCCATTTCAAGAATATGCATATAAAGGCAGAACATATACACATTTTTCGTCTTAAACAAGAAATTTTCCGAGAATATTCAAAATATCATATTTTTATATGGTGTTAAGATTTTACAAACAACACAGGTGGAAAAGACCTAGAAAGAACCAGTACCTTTTACAAAAAGTTCAGCTGAACAAGAGGCTTTGCCAACATCGTTGCTCGCTTGACATGAGTATTGCCCTGAATCTCCTTTGCCTACTTTAAATATTTTCAAATGTGCAGTGCTGCCTAAGTGGGTGATGGAATAGTTTCCTCCGCTTCGGATTTCTTTGTTATCTTTCACCCACATAACTTTAATTGGCTGTGTTCCGGTAACTTGGCACTCAAAATCAGCACTCTGTCCAATAGCTGTGCTAACCGGCACCAGTTTTCTATCAAAGAATGGAGGTCTCTTGGGTTCTGGAAATTGAAATTACACATATTATAGTTTACAACTCTGTTACTTAACATTGAAGTTAAGAAGTTGCTAATGTTAGTGATTACTTGCTGCAAAATGGTTGGTTTTTAGTTGTCAAATATCAATTCAACTGGCAGCTTCCTCATTCATGAAATACACAGCAAACCAATACTGAAAGATAAGTTTGAATTTATACATGTTTTAATAGCCATATGCACACATGGTGTGCATTATTTGGCATCAAGTAAGTATAGCATTCAACATCATATACTCAAGAACATCCCGCAACTGAACCCAGCCCTACAAGAGAACCATAAGATGGGTGAAATATAAGAGAGTGTTCATGGAAGCATTGCAAACGTAACAGTTACAATTTGAGAGGATGAAATAGAAAATAAATTGCCATCCAGGGTGAAAAAAAGAGGAAGAGAAGATTTACCTAGTTTGCAAATATCAAGAAGTACAGTTAGGACTGTGATAAGCCATTCATAGCCCAGTATCTTAGTAAAGCATATTTTCTAAAAGAGAGCAAAACATAATTAAACACACCTGTCAGTGTGAGCCTGGCACTTGAAGAAGCAGTTCCAATGTGGTTTGTTGCTGTGCAAAAATATTGTCCAGCTTGATCTTTCTCCGCTCCCAAAATCTGAAGAGTTGCTATATTATCAATAAATGATGTCTGTAAGTTATAATCATCTGCCAAACCAGCACCATCTTTATACCAAGAAACATCAATGGGTTCTGAGCCATTGATACGACATTCAAATTTAACAGGTAGGCCCAGAGTCTCTTGAATGTCCTTCAATTTTCTAGAAAAGGAGGGTGGAAGTTGACGCTCTGTAAAGAAAATAGCATTAAGAATATATTTTAATGTCAATAAAATTTGAATAAAGAAGGGCAAAAACCCTAAAGGGGAGAGTGAGGAAATGTGAAGGAAGTGGTACATCACCTTGCACACTGAGCGTGGTTTTTGTAGAGGCTGCTCCTACATTGTTTTCAGCTTTGCAAGTATACTCGCCACTGTCATTTTTGTCCACTCTGCTGAACATTAGGGTGGCCACATTATTTGCAAAGTATAGTTTATAGCCAGGAGCGGACCGCAGTTTCGTATCTCCCTTGTACCAAGATACTTTAATCTCCGGTGTGCCTCCTATTTGGCATTGCAAGGATATAGAATCTCCAACAGTGACTTCCACAGGTTCCAAATGGGAAATAAAGTAAGGTGGTTCTACAGCAGAAACAATGACAATCAGTAAAAATACAGATCACGCTTTACATGGTCCATGCTTATAAGAATTAAGTGCTAGGAGGAAATCCGAGGAACACAAACCTAATATTGACACAAGAGCTTGGCAAGAATCCCTTCCAGCCTCGTTCTCCACGCTACAAGTGTATTCTCCATCCTCCTCCTTTGAACTATTCATCACTTCGAGTATGCAAGATTTTTCAGTGGTGGTGATTGCACATTTTTCGGACTGGCGTATCTCAACCCCATCCTTTTCCCACGTAACGGAAATAGGAGATGTGCCGGTATAAGTACATTCAAGAACAAGGGAGGCGCCGGTCTCCACGCTGCAGTCATTCAGTTTCTTCACAAATGCTGCAGGTTCTGGTAAGCAATAATAAAGTGCAGTAATGAGCATATCTACCATCCAAAATAGACAAATCCTATTGTGAGTGCTAGGCTAGAAAAGAACCAACTGAACAAACCTTTCACAAACAGGCGTGTAGTACAAGAATCTTTGCCAGCGTCATTGGTCACCATGCATGTGTAATCACCACTTTGAGTTGGATCTACATTGTACAACTCCAGCATGGCAATTGAATCTTTTAATATGATGTTGCATCCTTCTCCTGATAGTAGTTCAGAACTTCCTCTAAACCAATTCACTTTGAAGGGAGGAGTACCTCTAATGATGCTTGTAAAAATTATATCCATGCCAGGTAAGGCATGTGCAGGTTCAGGTGTCTTCACGAAGGATGGAGGCTCTAAACAAAGATAAGACAAAGGAGACAGCATGTGTACACTTCAGCCATGGACTCTAAAGAGGGGCTAAAATACCAATTTAGGCAACGTTTTGATAAGTTAGGCTTGTAAAATTCCTGTCTGCTGCAGTGTCACTCTAAGAAAGAAGTATGTACATTCTAGGTTGTGAAATTAATTATAATACTGGCAAAATAACTATAAAATTAATTTGTATATTAGCTTTTGAGATTGTATAGGTCCCTTCTTCAGGTTATCTTAAGAAGGATCACCATGTGCTCATGAAAGGTAATTTGCTATTCAATTTTTTAACGTATGTTTGTTAGTCAACTCAATATCAATAGCTACAAAAGCAAGAAAAGCTGAAGAAAGTTAGCAGCTTTTGAAGAAAGCTATTGCACCCCATTATTCCAGCACTAAGCCCAATATGTACCGACCTTGAACAGTCAGTGCTGCACTGCATTCATCGCTTCCTGCTACATTGGTAGCTTTACAGGTGTAGTTGCCGACATCAAGTGACTCAAGTGTGTTGATTTTCAGAACACAGACATTGTCTGTACTCGAAAGTTCATATTTAGCTCCACTTGAAATCAGGTGACGATCTTGATACCAGGATATGGAAAGAGGTGGTGACCCAGACACTTTACACTCCATCAGGACAGAGGAGCCTAACACACCATAGGATTCTTTTAGTTTTTTCATGAAAGAAGGGGGGATGATTCGATCTGTACAGGAAAATTTAATAAAGTATAGTTTACAGAATGAAATAATGAGTTTGATGCTCAATGTACTGTGTAAATGACAAAATTAATGTATCCCAACTAACCTAGCACATCCACTGAGGCAGTGCAGCTGCTTTTCCCGACATTGTTTTGTACCACAAAGGTATATTCTCCACTGTCTGCATGGGCAGCAGACACAATTCGAATGGAAGCCACGTTGTGGATGAAACTAATTTTGTATTTTTGGTTACTGGCAAGTTCCTTCCCATCCTTAAACCAGCTAGTTGAAAGTTCTGGTGTTCCAGCCACTGTGCATTCCAAGCTACATGTGTCTCCTGCAGTAACTCTGATATATTCGGATTTTTCTACAATTGTCGCAGGTTCTAAAAAGGAAGCGAGATCGCAGTCATTTACACATTAGCTGGTGACTATACGTAACATACCACTAAAAGATGCAATGCCTAAAAGAACTCAGGAAGAAATCAATGTTTCCAATCCAAGATTTCATTACCTAAAACGGACACTGTTGTTATGCATTCGCGCATTCCAGCATCATTTGTGATTTGACAGGTATACTTTCCAGCATTTTCTGGACCTGCTTTTCCGATAAGCAACGTGGCAATGGTGCCCACATAGGATATCCTTATATTTTCACTTTCTCTGATAATGTCTTCCTTGCCTTTGAGCCATGTTACAGAAATGGGCTGTGAGCCTTCAATCGTTGCTTGCAACTCAACGGGTTCACCAGCAGTGACAGTGATGCTGTCCACTTTCTTCACAAATCGAGGTGGTTCTGAGCAAAGAAATATGCAACTGCTGTTAAGAATTGCATGCTCTTTTAAGAAATCAACACTGTACATGTTGTTTAAGACATTACTTATAGTTGCCATGCAAACACACATATAATACTTGCCTTTCAACTTTATTGTGCAGATACAAGTGTCGCTTCCAACCTCATTGGTTGCTTTACACTGGTATTCACCAATATCGGATGCTTCAACATTAAGAATGTGAACACTTGCAAGAGTGTTTTTAGAGGTAACTTTGTATTTTTTGCTACTGCGGATTTGTCTCCTGTCTTTGTACCAGGTGACATCAAAAGGTGGAGTTCCTGAAAGTTCACACTCAAGACTAACATCCACTCCTTTAATTATCTGTGCAGGACTCGGTATCCGGCTGAAGACAGGAGGATCTATAAAGAAAGCCGTTTGAGCAAAAATGAATGGAATGAAGACATAGATATCCCTCTTACAAGGTTAGTTGTGGCAGGAAGACCCACCCTCCCCACAACAAGAAATGTCAGTTGAGTCACGTGTACATCTATTAGCAGACACAATGAATCGAACCTAGGCATGTTATACGTGAACAAGTTTTCGATGTTGGATAGTAAGCGCCCATGGTTGGAATGTGACATCATCAAACTGTGATGCATTGTTGCTGTGGCACATGCATTAGCTCAACTTGATAAGAAAGTTTTTGATATGGATCATATACAAATGTCACGTAAACCAGCTCTTTTAAGAATTTATCAATACATATGAAAGTGGAGAATGGGAACCAAAGTTATAGGCGAGGCAAAAAAGTTATTTTTCCGTCAAACTCATATTTGAACCCTAAGTACAGGGGTGCAAATGCTGACTGTGCTATACAGTAGGTGGCCTTCACCTGAAAAACATCTGTATACATGGAAAGTGGGAAATGTCACTATCAAGTGGCACATAGTACATCAGCTAAGGAGATACAGCTTGGTGTTAGGATGCCCATATGTTTATATGAGGTGTTGATATACCCTTTTAAGAATAGACTTAATCGTGAGTATTTAAAGGAGAACACTAAGTTCTATAGAAGCTGACCTTTTACTGTGACCTTTATACTGGAGCTTGCACTCCCAGCATCATTGTGGGCTTCACAAGTGTAGTCTCCAGTGTCTTCGATGCTGAGGGCCTCCATTTCCAGGACTGCCACGGAATCAACAAAAGACATCATGTACTTCTCACTCTGTTTGAGCACGTTGTCATTCTTGTACCAAACAACCTTGATTTCCGGAGAGCCACTTATTTTACATTCAAAGCGAGCTGGTGTGCCCTGTTTCGCTACTTTCAGTGGCTCTAATTTCTTAAGAAATTTGGGAGGTTCTGAAAGCCAAGAGAATAAACAAAAGGAGAATGGAGAAAAAAATGAGTTTAGATATCAGATAGCATTTTGCAAACCAAAAGAGTAAAGCATGGGGGAATGTGGTGGGTGAACTCCAAATCTTCACAAGAAGAAGACAAACAATACAGACAGACAATCTCGCACACACGTCCACTCCAAATTGAAGAATAAGATTCCCGCACCTGTTATGACCAACATTGCTGAACAAGAATCGCTACCAACGTCATTGGTAACTTGGCAGGTATACTGTCCAGCCTTCGCGATATCCACTGTGAATAGATTTAAGAACACTATTGACCCTTCGACACCAAAAAAGCATTTAGCTCCAGGGGAAAGTTCCAAGTCTTCTTTAAACCACTTCACGTTGAAGGGTGGTGTTCCTCTGAGTTCAGCTTTAAAGTCTACTAAAGAATCCGGTATCGCCTTTTGGTTTTCAAGTTTTTCTACGAAGCTCGGTGGTTCTGTGATATTCAAGAAAAACCCTTGAATTAAATTGCTTGCTTATGAATGGCGAAAGATTTGCTTCAATACAAGATTAAAAGAAATAACAGCATAAAATCACCAAAGAGCTAAAGAAAAATGTAATCAGAAGATGGAATAACATGTTAGTCATATGTAGGCATCTATTTTTGCTCATAAATTAAGTTTATCAAAGTTAGCTAATAAAACCATGGAAGTATAAAGAATGGCAAACCTTTGACAGTTAAGGCTGCACTGCATTCATCGCTTCCTGCTACGTTTGTGGCTTTGCAGGTGTAGTTTGCAGTGTCAGTCGGTTCTAAATTAGAAATCATCAATGATATTGTGTTCTCGTGGCAAAGTAGCCTGTATTTTGCACTTTCAGTTATCTGGCTTCCATCCTTGTACCACTTAGCACTAATGGGCATTGAGCCAGATACTTTGCATTCCATATGAGCAGAGGATCCTAGAACTTTATCCACTTTCATTATCTTTTTGGTGAACGAAGGAGGGATCGCTTGATCTGCTCAAAAAAATAGTAAAAAATGCGTTATAGCATTTTCTTTTATTTCAGTATTGAATAAAATATACTACTCCTTGAGTATTGGAAAATAAAATATTTTTCAAAAATACAAACCTAGAACCGTCAACAGAGATTTACAGCTACTGCTTCCAAATTCATTTTCCACTTTAACGGTGTATTCTCCACCGTCCTCTTTCATCACTGACTGGATCCTGAATCTGGCAACATTGTCTTCAAAGCTAATTGTATAGTATCTACTTGGCATGAGCTGCCGGCCATCTTTGAACCACTTCACTTGAAGCTCTGGTGTCCCAGCCACAGTGCACTCCAGGGTCACCGGGTCCCTCTCGGTCACGTCAACTGACTTGGTTCTGTCTATGATTTTAGCAGGTTCTGTGTAAGAATTGGAATGAAGATGTTTAGGTCTAATACACTAGCATTTTATTTGGTTATCAAGACTAGTCTATCTTAAGTATGACAAAGTCTTGCTCACAAACCTTGGACTTGAAGTGAGGCAAAACACTTTTCTGTGCCTGCATCATTCACAGCCTGACAAGTGTATCTCCCAGAATGGCTCCTTTCCACTGTGAATATTGTCAGTGTAGCAACATTGTTCTCAAAGCTCAGGCTCACATTATCCCCTTCGTCCACCACTCGCCCATCTTTTATCCAGGACACAGACAGTGGAGAAGAACCGGTCACAGTACACTGGAAAATGGCAGAGCTTTCCAGCACGGTGGACACATTTTCTATCTTCTGTACAAATGATGGGGGCTCTGTACATCAGCGATGGAATGTAAAAGAGAAATCAAGGTTTTAATTGGTGAGCTCTGAAGAGGTCATTTTTTTTTATGAGATAGACTTATGTTAGGATTAGGTTTAGGGTTAAGATTAGTTCACATTCATTTACTCTTGTACTAACTAACCTTTCAAGCGAACGGGTGCTGTGCAGGAACAGCTGCCTGCAGGATTTGAAACAATACACAAGTACTCCCCAGCATCTGAGGCATCACACTTTAGTATGTTGATTGTAAATACGGAGTCCTTCTGGGTGATGGCATATTTTTTGCTACTTCGAATCTCCTTATTATTCCTTAGCCAAGCTACATCAAAAGGCGGGGTGCCAGTCACCTCGCAATCCAGAGTCACGTCGTAGAACTTAACTACTTCTGCTGGCTGGAGTTCCCTTGTAAAGATGGGAGGGTCTAGAAACCAAGGGGATCATACGTTTTAGCATACAATTATAGAGTAAAAGCAAAACTCACTGTCTCAAGAGATTAGTGCAATAAGTACAAACCTTTCACTTGCACATCGATGCTGCAACTCTCACTACCGGCTTCGTTCGAAGCTTCGCAGACGTAAGTGCCACTGTCTCCGATATCCAAACTAATAATCTCAAGGGTGGCACAATCGTCAAATAACGACATGGCATACTTATTACTTCCCACAATTTCATTCCCATCCATGTACCACGTTGACTTGATTGGGGGTGTGCCCGCTACCTGGCATTCAAAAGATGTATGTTCACCCTTTTTCAGCAACATTACAGGGCTAGGCTTCTTAAGAAATCGAGGGGGTTCTAAATATGAAAAAGGCAATATTGGTTATTGGGACATATACTGAAAAAACTTAAGAAAATGCTGAAGAATGACAGTGGTATGATATGCCCACCTTTCACAAAGAGAGTCACTTTGCATATTACTGTGCCAACGTCATTGGTGGCCTGGCAGGTGTAGCTTCCTGAATCCGCCACCTTTGTGGAAAGAAGTTCTAGGATACTTGAAGACTCATCCTTCCAAACTGATCGAGATGCCCCCGATAGGAGGTCCTTGCTATCCTTAAACCACTTTATCACCATAGGACTGGTTCCGCCCATTAGGGCTTTAAAGTGAACTCTAGCCCCGGGTATGGCATCTTGTGACAGTGGCTCTTTAACAAAGTATGGGGGTTCTGCAATATGCAAAGAGACAGGGACATAGGTTTTAGACTTAAAGAAACCCAAGTGAGCAGACTTACTTATGTAGGAGAATAAGGACAGAAGTCCAAACCTTTGACTGTCAGGTATCCGCTGCACTGACTGCTCCCCGCTTTGTTTGCTGCAGCACACGTATAAGATCCGCTGTCCGCGGCTTCCAGTTGATTGATTTCCAAAAACGCAATGTTTTCATGGAAAGAGTATTTGTGCTTCTCGCTTGAGACAATTTCCTGGCCATCCTTTTGCCACTTTACTGTAATTGGGTGTGTTCCGGATACTATGCACTCAAGGTGGACGAAGGACCCCTTGATGCTGTCCATTTTCCTTAACTTTTTTGTGAAGGAGGGAGGTATTATTAGATCTAAATAACACAAGAGCGAAAATAGGCTAGTTAGGTGGAAGAAATGTAGTGTGTAAGGTTACCTTAAGAAAAGCATACAGAAGACTGCAAGGATCGTGCTACTGTGGGTGCGCATACTGACCTAGCACACTGATGGTGGCGCTACAGCTGCTTCTGCCAACATCGTTCTGCACTTCAACTGTGTAATCTCCGCTATCCCTCTTTTCCGTTGAGAGTATCTTAAGGACTGATGCCCGGTCCGTGGTATTAATTTTATATTTTGGGCCGAATGTTATTTCTTTTCCGCCCCTCAACCACTTCGCAGTTATGTCTTTAGACCCAGAGAATCTACACTGCAAGGTAGCCGGGTCACCCTCTGTGACGTCTATGGACACAGGCTTCTCGGTGATAGTGGCTGGCTCTGTAGTAAAAATGGGAAGATAGTGTTAAAGATGTTTGCATATTTTGGGCAACATGGAAAAAAAACTAAAATACCCTGTGCATTCTGTGCCAACCAACCTTTTACTGAGAGCGTGGCAGAGCACCTTTGTGTTCCCGCGTCATTTTTAGCCTGGCAGGAAAACTTGCCACTATTCTGAGCTTGAACTGAGCTAATGGAGAGTGTGGCCACATTGTTCTGAAATACAGCTTTTATGTTGTCGTCTTCCATGACCTCCTCGTTGTCTTTCAACCATACTACGGAGATTGGTTGGGAACCTTTCATGATACACTGGAATGTCACGGTTCCTCCTATCAGGGAGCTAAGATTCTCAATTTTCCTGACGAACGATGGAGGTTCTAGCAAAAAATAAATATACAATTGATATTGGTTTTAGCTAAAATAGTTTGATTAAAATATTCAAATATATAGAAGAAAATCTAAGCGTGCTAACCTTTTAACGTGACTTCAGAACTGCACATGCAGCTGCCAACCTCATTGTAGGCCCTGCATTCATATTCCCCAACATCAGAGGAGTCGAACCTTATGATATTTAGTTTTACTAAAGCATCTTCCATGATTGTTTTGTACTTTCGGCTGCTTCGAATCGGTCTGTTGTCTTTAAACCACGAAATATCAAATGGAGGCGTCCCCAGTAGCTGGCTCTCCAAAACAACCTCTGTGTCTCTGAGGACTTCAACGGGGTCGAACTTCTTGCTAAAATAAGGTGGCTCTGTGGTGCAAAAGAAGGGGCTCCTTTAATTAACATGCAACTAAACTTCTTCAAGACATTGAACTTTAAGAAAGAAAGGGCACACATCACACAAACCTTTCACTGTGACAATGCTACTGCAGGAGTCTGCGCCGGCTTCGTTCTGTGCTTCACAGCTGTATTCACCACTGTCTCCCACAGTGCAATCCTTCACGAGCAACACTGCCTCCGAGTTCAGGAAAGATATTCTATGCTTAGCACTCTCTTTAATGGGCCTATCATCCTTAGACCAGCTTATCTTAATTACAGGCGTGCCAACAACTTTGCATCTCAGTTCTAAAGAATCGTCTGTTTTTAGCAGTAGCAAAGGCTCAATTTTCTCAGTGAAGGTTGCAGGTTCTAGGGAAGGAAGAAAGTTATTAAGACAAAGTAAGAGGCAGCCCATAAAGGGCTGAAGAGCTTCTAAGAGTGTAAGAGGCCAAAGGCAAAAAGAGAAGGCAAACCTTTTACAAACAAGTTCGCGGTGCATGCAACAGCGCCAGCCACGTTGCTGACTTTGCAGGCATAGCTGCCAGAGTTGGACTGTTTCACCGCATATATTTCCAGGGTTGTTCCCAGGGCTTCTTTTGTGATGTAGCAGGTTCCACCAGTTGTCAGTTCTTCCTCACCCTTGAACCACTGTATGGAGAACGGTGCGGTTCCTTGGAAGGCAGCCTTCAAGCGCACGGTGGATCCAGGCAAGACCTCTTGTGAATCCGGTTTAGACGTGAAGCTTGGAGGTTCTACATTTCATGAAGAAGAAACATGTTGTAGGTATTCAGTGGGTGAACACACTGTAAATTGTATCAGCTAATATACATCTGTAATGTTAAACAGCGCAAAAAGGGTGTCAAACCTTTCACTGTTAGAGTTCCGCTGCTTTCTTTACTTCCTGCAGAGTTTGTTGCTCTGCAAGTGTATATCCCAGCATCACTCATGTCTACTCTGCTGATATCAAGAGAAGCAGAGCCTTCCCCAAATGCTATTCTGTACTTTTCCCCTGTGATCTCCTTCCCGTCCTTAAACCAGGAAGCGCTCATTGGCAAGGAGCCAGAGAGTTTACATTCCAGTCGACAAGTTGCACTGACTATGCTGTCAAGATTTCTCAAGGGCTTGGTGAAAGTTGGAGGAATCGTGCGATCTGTTGAGGACAGAATTAAAAGTGGAAAAAGTACATTAAAATAAGGTTTCATTGAAAAATAAAGAAGAAATCTATGATTTGAAGAGCATATACCGACCTAGCACGGTAAAAGTAATCTGGCATTTCATACTGCCCGCATCATTAGAAACTTCAAAGGTGTATTCACCACTGTCTTGCAGTTCGGAAGAATAAAATTTCAGGCATGCAGTATTGTTCTTAAAGCTGATTCTGTACTTTTTGTTGGACACCAACTCCTTCCCATGTCTTAACCACCTTGCTTTCAGTTCTGGTGTGCCTGCAACAGTGCACTCCAAAGTGGCAGGGTCACCCGCAGTCACCTGGGTCAGTTCCGTTTTGTCGACTATTCTGGCTGGCTCTATAACAGAATGCAACAATTATCTTTAGGAATGCCTGTCACCACGTTCCCTTACTGCTAAATGAATCACCGGCAGAGTTTAAGGGTTATAACACCAACCTTTTACTGACAGCTCGCCGAAACATGTCTGACTTCCAGCCTCATTTTCTGCAAGACACGTGTACTTGCCCGCAGAACTGGGCTGAACATCAGCAATAGTCAAAGATGAAATGCTATTTTCAAAAGTAAGTTTGACTTTGTCCATTTCCTTAAGAATCTCTTTTCCTTTCATCCAAGTGACAGAAATGGGCTCGGACCCTCTCACAACTGCCTGAAAAGTCACGGCATTTCCCAGGAACGCTGTTACATTTTCTATCTTCTTGATAAAAGAAGGCGGCTCTGATTAAGGGAGAAATACAAAAGAATGAAAGGGGGGCTGGCAACACATTGTGAGTAAAATGCACAGCACCAAGTTGGCAATTCCCTCTCACTGGAATTATGTTGTTAATCCTTTCCAGCCAAACTCGAAGCATCACAAGGAGCCCTTCTCAGCCACGCTGCCTGCTCCTCTCTCAGTTGTCTAAAGGGTCTTCTCAGACTCATTCCTATCTTGCAGCATTCTTTCCAACCTCATCAATCACTCGCCAATCTCTTCTTGTGCCACCAAAGTATTTACCCCTAAAATCAAAACAATTAACGTCTCACTCAGTCTTGATTTATTACACCTCATCAGCTGGTGCATCTTCTCTGTTTTCTTCCCTCCCTGCTTCCAAACAACCTTTTATCACATAACAAGAAGAAGAGACACATCTAGTGACACCTTCACCACCTGATCCTTCAATTCTTCATAACTTTCACAGGGTTATCTTTAACTTACTAGCATGCAACCTTCCAGCCAATAACCCTTGCAATCCCCCTACACTTTGGCTCCTGTAAAATGCACTCCTCAGAGCTTGCATCTCCATTTCGAACTTAATTTTCATCACATCTACTAACAGCCATCTCTCTTCAATTGTCTTCCTTTCAAACTTCTCAATTGTCTTTAGTACAGTAGTGCCCAACATAATATTTTCATCTTTGCACAGTTTGGGCTTTAATGACACTGCTACCTTAGCTCTCTTTCTCCTTTGCTGACCATTCTAAATCAGTCTCCAGGTATTCCTCCAGTTCTCCACAACACCCAGCACCAAAGAACATTCTCCATTGGTCAATCCTTGAACACCCTAATTTCTTTCATTTTCTATCAGTATTTCTCCATTCACCTTCTGCTTCCTTGCTGATGGCTCAAAGATTGTCTTCTTGTTCCGCTTCATTACATAATTAACCATACTAATGCACCCTATTTCCACCCTTCTGTAAAACCATAGATGGCATGCAACGCTTAACCCCACCAAATACAAGTTACTATATTTCTCCTTACCTACTGCATCCGAGAACAATAAATGTCTCATCTTAAATCCCTATCCCCATTCTCAATCACCAATCTGGCCATAGCCAGGGATCCAATATGAAAACAAAATATGTATTTTCTTCTTCATCCCTTGGAATGCCATTAGCCCATACCACCAAGTGATTAACATTTGCAATTGATACTACACCACCTCACATTCCACTATCTAAAGAACAAGAGTAGTGTCCCTGTGCCCAGCAAACTCGACAACTGAACCAATCATCTCTACTCCATCCTTTCACTACTATTCCACCAATCTTTTCTTTGCATGTCCACCACCACCTGCCGTTCACACATCTTAAAGGTTTGTTTAGTGTGTAAAAAAGGTGTCGCTACAAGTGCCTAACTCATGTGTCCACATCAGTCAATGGTGCTACACTGTCTATTTCCTTAAGAATCATTTTCATTTCATCAGCGTCGTAGAAATTGGCTTGGGCTCTTTCACAACTCCCTGAAAAATCACTGTATTTCCAAGGATGCTATTACACTTTCTATCTGCTTGATAAAAGAAGGTGTCTCTGATTAAGAGAGCACTACCATGTGCCCCTCCAGTTGCATACTCAAGCCAAATCAATGTATTTACCTCTACAGCTTAGTTCAGTTCTCCATTGACATACTGTAGGCCACTGTACAAGCTCCACACACTCTGTGAAATATTAT
Source organism: Calotriton arnoldi (assembly GCA_963921515.1). Taxonomy (NCBI): domain Eukaryota; kingdom Metazoa; phylum Chordata; class Amphibia; order Caudata; family Salamandridae; genus Calotriton; species Calotriton arnoldi. The sequence continues at coordinate 1,288,270 of CAWUFW010000128.1, read as the reverse complement.
ATGTCAAATCTTAGCCTTTCCTACCATCCCTTCACTAGAATTCCCTCCCCACCTATGTGAGTTCATTCACCACTCAGTACACTGTCGGGATGGCCCACTAAACTCAGTGGAACTACCTTGATCATCTATAGTACACCTGCACCATATCAATAAAGGTCACCTTTACAGAAGGTATAACGTCTCAGCCATTTAGTCAGCACATGTGTAATCATTTACTATTTACCTGCCAACACCTCCTATTCTGTTTTTGATCATCATCCACTGCCACATATTTATGTACCATTTAGTGTATACCCTGAACATCATCATCCTTGAGATGCTGACCAAATAAATTCATAACCAAATATCTAAGTGGCATAAGCCATCACACAAATAAAAGTCACCAAAGTGTTACTTTCTTTTCGGATGCTTGCAAGGCTAATACTGGCATTAATGAATTTAAGTACATTAATGCAAAGGCCAGAATATACAACTTCATAAGGTGAGATGGCTCGTTGTTCACGAATCCACAAGCGTAAGAGTACAACGTTTAGTCTCCACTAGCCTAAATAAATACTTGTAAGATGATTTACAGGTTACTTTCTCTCAAACCCCCCTATCCAAAGGGAAAATTAATAGCAACCCAACAATTTGTAAGAAAGCGCAAGATAAAGCCTTTGAAGAATGTTGAGAAGCTGGGTAAAGATGAAGAATGTCCTTGCAGGAAGAATGCGTTGGTCTTCAAAATCCACAGAAAGAAAGAGTTTCTCTTGAATACTAACCTTTTAGCCTGTATGTTGCACTGCAGCCACACTTTCCGACTTCATTGGCTACGACACATTCATATTCTCCGACATCTGCACTATTGAATGAAGAGATTTCTATGCAAGCGAGACCCTTGGGCGATGTAAGTCTGTATTTTTTACTGCTTCGTATCTGCTTCTTGTCTTTGAACCAGTTAATTTCAAAGGGTCCAGTCCCTGAAATCTCACACTGAAGAGTAGCATTGGATCCTCTCACCAGTTCTGCTGGCTCAAGCATTTTGGTGAAAGAAGGTGGTTCTATAAAAGCATTAAAGTGTCAAGACATGGTTAATCGCTGTTATCCATTTATTTCTATCCCAGATAAAAGAGCTAAAGAGCAAGTTAAAGCAAACAAACCTTTGACAACTATTTCAGTGGTGCAGCTGTCACTGCCAGCATCATTAGTTGCTTCACAGGAGTAGTGGCCACTATCATCAACCTTCATGTCAACAATATCTAGCACGGCCTCGGAGTTGATAAATGTTATTTGGCGCACATCACTCTGTCTAATTTCAGTGTTGTTCTTGAACCAAGTGACATGAATAGGGGGTGAGCCTTTAACCTTGCACTGCAGACGTGCTGACTGCCCCTGTCTCAACAGAAAAGATGGATCCACCTTCTTCAAAAAGGAGGGGGGTTCTATAGAAAGATTTTAAAACAGAAAAAACTAAAGTAAGACTCATATGCACATAAAGATGTCTGCAAACGTCAACACACAGAAGGAATCTACACTCACTCTCATCCTCAGTATAAAATGAGGTTGCACCAAACCACACAGAAATTACATATAACAAAAGACAAAACAGTAGAATTTGTAAAGGATAACATACACCGTCAACATTTTGAATGGAAGAAAATGCAAACCACAACTTGGAAAGAATGGAGTCTCCAGAAAAGACACAGCATAAAAACATGAACAGATGTTGCAGATTGGTCTAATTCTTACTTTGGTTCTTTAAAAAAGTATACAACTGAGTGATATTTCTTGAGATGTCGTTATCAAGCCTATGATCAAACGCTGGGAAACTAAATAAAGTTGGTGGTGTTTTAGAGAAAACGTTTGTGTGGGTATGTGACTGTGTGTGTCTGTATTTGTGGTGTTGCCTTACCTCTGATGGTCACAGAAGCAGAGCTGGAGCTGCTTCCAGCATCATTGGAAGCAGTGCACACGTAATTTCCAGAATCTTTAAGTTTGGCCACAGGAATTTCAAGAGAGGCCACTTTGTCTTCAAAATAAATCTTGCAATCTTTGCCGTGCATCAGTTTCTGTCCATCTTTGCTCCATGCAACAGTGACCTTTCTGTCCTCATCCACTTGGCACTCCAGGCGGATGGTTTTGGTGACAGTTGAGTTCAGGTTGACCAGCTCCTTGATGAAGTATGGCTTATCAACCACGGTAAGCTCTGCTTGGCAGATATCTGTTCCAAACTTGTTGGATGCCTTGCAAGAGTAAACCCCCTTATCAGCACTGGTAAGATTAGGGATCTCCAGTATGTGCTTATTGTTGGCAGCTGAGATTTTACAGTTCCGCGAAGATGGTATTGCAAACCCATCTTTCTGCCAAACAGCATCAATAACTGGAGTCCCTGACACTGTACCCTGGAATTTTGCTGTCTTACCCACAAAAGACGTAATCGACTCGGGTCTAGTTATAAAATATGGTGGAAAAGCTTCTGTGAAAAGAAAACAAATCGCAATATTCAGTGTAAATGAAATCAATGGGATTCATAGCATTTTAAATAGAAGAAAATAAGTAAACAAGATCAATGTTTTTCATTGGCTTAGGTCAAAGTGGTTAAAGATAGCATAATCGGATTTGTCCGAAGTTGACCTGTAATCAAATGATTAAAGAGTTTAAATATGACTAATATGTTGATCATCCTCTCCAGTATTAAATGCTTGATGCATGATCATGCTATATGTGGTCTGTAAAAGCCATTACTAGCCTATTTTAGCAGAGCAAGTCCGCTGGTATTCTGCTTGAAACAACATCAAATGCTCCCTAAGAATGAGTAAGATATAGCACATATGTTCTGACACAAAAAAAAGTCGCAGTGCACTTTTGTGCTAAGATAGGTCTAATACAATACTTTTCTAGCATTATACATGAGAAGAAAATTGTACCACACCCAAAGAAACCTATAGTTACTAACACTGACATATCCCTAAGAATATGTTCACTCTGTAATAGATATTCCATACAATGTGCCATGTGTAAAAGTTCTTGTATAAAGAAGCCTGTAAAAAACATTGCCATGAGATCACTGGCAAAGCTGTCCTGTGGACCTGTACTCACCAGAAACAGACAGGGTCGCCGTACAGCTTACGCTGCCGTAGGGATTCGAAGCTTTGCAGGTGTATTCTCCGCAGTCCACGACCTGAGGTCTCAAGACCTCCAGGGTAGAGAGGTAATTTGTTGATTGCACTGAATGCTTATCACTCTCATAGACTTCCCGGCCAGCCTTGTACCACTGGAATTTAACATTAGGTGCGGGTTCAACTTCACAGGTGAATTTTGCAGTATGTCCAACAGCGACTTCCAATGATTCAATTCGTTTCCGAAACACAGGTACAGCTGGAAAAACAAAAACACACAAAAACTGAGAATGACTCCGTGTGTGCATTGTTTTAACAATATGGCTAGGCAAGCAGCCAAATAACTGGAAATTCGATAGGTGATTACTGATGAACAATCCAGGTCAGTGGCTGAGGAAATGAAAGGGAAGTGGCAAACCAAGTACACAATGTGCAGTGATAAAACAAACAATTGGTGGTACTGGTGTGGTACCCAGGGCCGTCCCACTATATGTTGGAGTACTGCATTTTTTTTACCTCCTTTTTCATTCATCACAGATCTGCTGCAAAACACTTCAGGACCTCATATTGGTGATGTCTATAGAGCCCCTTAGCAAAGGGCACCATATGCAAGCCCGTATGAGGCCTATGTATAGAAACGGCCCTGACGATACATACTATTATGAACATACATGTGAAATGCATCTCTCGTTGTGCTGTAAAAAAATCAGGTTATGAAGAGTTTCATGAGGTTATGCAAACAATGTGCAAACAAGAAACACCATTATCAAAATAATGACCAATTAGGGATGGAAGTGCTCAAACATGCCTCATTTCTAAGTTTAAAAAATGAAATGAGCAATGGACAAATGAAGAGGATTTGTCATAATCAGATTAAAGATCTGGAGACTATCCAACTGATCACAAGGAAGGGTGAGTTTTAATGCAACCTATGGTGTGTTACAAAATTAACGAGCTGTGCAGAGAAACGTGAGAGGCTGTGAAAATGGCTGAAGCAAGACTCTAAAGAGGAAGGCACAAACATTTCGTGATTGTGGTGATACGATCGCTATCTACACAAAGGCCAGTCTGTGATGTGATGTTGTTTTTGTGTTGATATACAGACATGTTTATATGATTAGTAAATTAGTGATACTAAAGTGTGATATTTCCCATAAGCCAACCTCTTTTCACTACAGTGAGTTTCGCTGAAGTTGTAGTTTTTCCACCTTCGTTCAGTGCCTCACAGGTATACTCTCCTTGATGAGCCTCCATCTTTACTTTGTTGATCACTAATGTAAATATGTCATTGTGTTGTAAACACTTGAACTCTTTGTCTGAATGCACCAGTTTACCCTCAAAGTACCACTTCACTTCCTGTACGTTAGAGATTCTAGTTTCCATGCTGAGGGAACTACCTTCCTCAATAGCAATATCCTCTAATTTTCTAAATATATTTGGTCTTCTCAGGGAGGATTCCTCTGCAAATTCATCCTCACATATTTCTTCCCGTTGATCTCCCTTTCTCAGAATTTGCAGTGGTCCCTCACATGGGAGGCATGTCAATTTAGCATTAACACTGAGCGCGGTACCCCCCACATCTTTAACTGGCGGTCTCTCTACTGGAGTGCTTAACTCTACCTTAGGAGAGAGCTCATCAAAATAAACGTGAGATTCTTTGGTTATTTCAGCCTGTTGGGGTGATGGAACAGCTGTAGTCGATCTAACTCCTTCTAGCACTAATGGTATTTCTAACACACTATTAGCATTCAATGCCTGGACAGGAGAACTTGAAGTGTACACTTTTTCTGGCCTAACAATTAATCCCAGTTTTAATTGTTCTGCTAATAACATCTGCTGCCCTTGGTAAATGATGGTGTGCAAAGCAGCCCTGAATTCATTCTTCAGATCTGCTGTCTGAGGGTACAGCTCCTGCACTGCTAACACCATTTCTTGGGCTGCTGAACTCCCTGTTGTAGTGAGGTGAGTGCAGATTGAATATGAAGGCTCTTTGGTAAGTTTAACCTTCTTCTCTTTAACACTGTCTGCATCATCTAGATGTTCTCCAGAAAACATACATTGTTCACTTGTCACCGCAGATCGCTGTGGACGTCTGGCTTGAGATTTCACATCCATGCTAAACGGCCTAGGATGCTGACACAAGACATTTTCTTCCTTGGCTAAAACATCTATTTCCTCTACCTCATTTACCATTAAAATATCTCTGTTCTGTTCTGTTAATGTCAGGTTTTCTGATAGCATACTTGTTGAGTCAACTGAATGTGCCTCTTTGATTATCTGTTTTTCCTCCATCATTACGGGAAGTCTTACTGACTGTCCTTCCTGTATCCGAGAAGCAAAGTCATGCTCAGCTGCTTCTAGAAGAACCGTGCTTTCTATGGGCACCCCGCAGTTCCCAGTGAGGAGAGCTTGGTAAGGGATTCTCTCTTCGTATGTGGGTTCACAGGCAAAAGAGTCTCTGCTTATGAAAAAGTCAACATGTCCTTGGTTTAAAGGCCTGCTTTCAATGACAGTTGCTACAAGCAAATCACTTGGAGGGTCTTCCTTGCTCAGAGCTGCTCTCTCAGCTCCCGCAGCTGCCTGTATAAGTTTTTCTTTGGGCAAGGGTATTTCTTCCATTATAGTGCTAATGCATTTTCGCAGCGGAGCCTCGTGTGATTGTTCTGGCAGAACGCTGCCTAACTTTGTTTGAAGAACTTCAAATTGTTCAGAAGACACTTTGATCTTCTCTTTTATATTCAGGGCCCAATTACGTATTTGTTCTGATTTATACAACGCCATTTGAAATGGAGGTTTTTCAAAAATCATTATATCTTCCTTGGCCAAAATATCTTCTGAACGTTTGGTTGGAAGAATGAGAATTGAAGGGTGTTCTGAGGTGGGCGAGATGTTGACCTCACTATCTAGCGGGATCATCCAATCATTGCTCTCATGTGAGATAAGGTTGTGCACAGCTACGGTCAAGGGGTGGAGTAAAGCTGTACATTTGCTGATATATGCTCTGTTCTCAACAGGAACGTCAAAACTGAATGACTCTTCTCTGGTAAATGCACTTTGACCATTGAAAACCTGCAAATGCAAAGGCTGTTTTGTTTCTATTTGTACATTTGCAGTAACTAGTCCATCTGAACTGAGAAATGCCATGGCCTGCTCTCCTGTGACCTGCATATTCTCTTCTGTAACAGAAATGGAATTTGTAATCGCATTTGGGGTTAGCACCTCAAGTACCTTGCCAGATTTGATAACGGGCAATGCCTCTTCCTTATGTGCCATTTTCTGAGAATCATATACAGACACATGCCATTCTTGTGGTGCTTCTGCACATATGTTCACTTTAACAGGTAAGTCAATAGCAGGTATGACTTCTCTGTGAGTCTCCGTTAACTTGAGTTGCTCTACTACCTGAACAGATTGGACCAATGCATTTTCTTCCTGCAATAAAGAACACTTATCTTCCTTCGGCAGGTCTTCCACCAGTGGTGTCTCCTTCGGCAGCTCCTCAAATCTTTCAACTTTATAAGTGCAGAGCATATGCTTCTGTTCACATGCTGAAGTCCCAGTTTTTACATCTACGTCGTTAAGTGGTACAGCGCTATCACTGGTATGCTTTTCTTCAGCAATTACTGGTGCCAGTGTGGATTTGTCCTCTCTAGAAACTTTGAGTTTGATGGTCTCTGAGGCTTCACTCTCAAAGTGCTGTTCTTTAACATCTTGTCTGTGCTCCACCACAATGGGTAGGCGCAGCTCAGGCGTGACATGCAACGCCAAAGCAGACAGCTCTTTAATGGGTGGGCTTGCAATTGGTTCAAGATGATGCTCTGTCAGACCACGGTCTTCTTGGACCTCTGGACTAGTAAAAGCCAGAGGGAGTGCTTGTTCGGTTTTCGGAAGTAAAGACTCTTCAAACTTGGCAGAAATGGGCAGACTTTCCATTCTTTGAGATTCACATTTAACCATCTCATCTGCAAGTGTGCTTTCTTTACTTGTTGATTCTGACAAGTAGAACCGATCCTCTAAGTGGTAAACCTCCTCTCTTTGAAGAGAATACTTGCCCTCTGTGCCAATTGTGTATAACATCTGATGTCCATCCTGCAGATCGGCTGCAGCCCCTCCTGGGAGCTTCACAGCATATATGCGAGATTCCGTGGCCTCCTTATTGACAGATTTCTTGTATGATTTTGAAACATGTTTCTGATACAGTCGCTGTTCTTGCTGTATAAGCATTCCACTGGTGTCTTTCAACACAAGCAATTCTGCAGTGCATGTTGCCTCTCCCGTGGTGCTCTGTGCCTTGCAACTATACAACCCACTATCTTCAGTGTGACAATTTTTTATGATCAGGGATCCTGCACCATCTGCACCATGGAAGATGGTGCAAAATTCACCATTGCTTAGCTGGGAGTCTCCCTTATACCAGTGGACTTCTGGGGCTGGCTCTCCTAACACCTTATATTTGAATATGCCTGCCTGACCCTCCACACACTTGGTAGATGTAATCTCTGACACAAACTGAGGCGGGCCCATGCTGGACTTGTACTCAGCATGTCTCTCCGCTGACAACCTTTCAGCATGGTCTGGATTCACCTTCAGATAAGCGCTGCAGGCCGTCTCTCCGTATTTGTTGGTGGCAATGCAACTGTACTCACCCTCATCTCCTAGCTTTGCATAAGGGATAATGAAGCTATACGTATCCACATCAAACACAAATTTATAATCTGCTGATGGTATCAATCTCTCTCCATTATATAGCCAGACAATTTTGGGCTTAGGGGCACCAGTGACGACCACGGACATTCGAGCCATGTCACCAACATTAACTTCTATTGAGGAAGCCTGCCTAATGAAAAAGGGGACTTTGTCTTTTTCATTCGTCATGGCAAGTCTGTCTGGGTAAACTGGAGATTCAGGCATGAGTTCGAGTATTTTATCTGTGTGGGGCAACTGAGATCCGCTGTTGAGGAGGTCAGCTCTGTCTTTCTCTCCAGATATAGCAAAGCTAGCAGACATGTCTGTATGGGAAAGAAAGTGTTACAGTTTTACCTCGTCTACATATCAATTTTTCAAAAACAATCAACACAATACAAAAAAATGAAGTGGAAAATTTCTTGCAAATTGCAGCGTTTCGGATGAAATATAGACACATTACTGACCATCGAAAAATATCGTTTTAAAAAACTGTAGGAATTTCACACATGTATCTATATGTTTTTGTGAAAGGTGTCTGGATTTTCGAACATTAGTTAAAAGCACAGTTTATGTTTTCCTTGCATAATTTGGTCATAATTTGAAGCTATCTTCTGAAATGTCAGAACACAGATCTTCTGTCAGTTCTTGGGCTGCTGTATCTCTCATGCTCTATGGCTCTGATTACGAGTGGCCTGAAGCAGTATTGCTGAGGCGGGAGGGAAGAATAGGGTTTCAGGCCATTACAATTGGGACGGTTTTTCTGCACCGGAGATAAGGGGGTGTGATTATACCAGTAATCCTGGGTCTAAAAACACTGGGTCTGGGTTTGCCAGGTTTGACTGCACACCTAGTACAACCTGGCTGGACTGGTGTCTGAACAGGATAGGTGTTGGGGGAAGGAGAAGGGCGTGCTCCTGCAGCACTGGGGGGGAAGGGGGGCAGGAGCTATTCACCCCTGCTGCTAATTCACCCCACTGCAACATGCCACTACGCAGACACACCCTGGACGCACCCTGGTTCCACTGCTCCCATTTACCAACTGCTCATAACAGATGGTAAATCACAGTGCTGAACGCAATTGGGAAAACTATGCGGTTTTCCACCAGAAGAAACCAGGTCTGCTTAGTTAATCACCATTCCAGCCTGTGTGACTTATAATTGCACGACGCAGAGTGTGTCTGTAAAGCTGTGCCAGGTGTACTACCATGTGACATATTGCCCAGGCTCCTATTTCCCCAATCCATAATTCTACATAACTTACAAATACAACATGTGGGCAATCAAAATTTACTTGTCAGGCTACTCTCATGCTACTCTTAGAATACTGCACCACCCTCTTGAAAAAGAGAATAAACTATAGCAGTCTAAGGTGAAACAGTGGGCAGTAAATATTATTTAAAAGAATAGAAGAGTGAGTCTCCCTTTTAGCAAGAGCTAAACAATGCCAAAATATGCACTGCTCCAAAGATAGCTGTTCTTGAAAGGCGGCATCTTTTAGTACAATTCCCACTCTGTTTAGCCCATCTGTGTCATTTAATACCCCTATCTGGGCAAGTATAAGTTAACGTTTGTCGCCCCTGCATTACCAGTATCATCAATTGGTCAGGCTCAGTAGTTGGCAGTAGCCCTGTATCCACAGCAGGGTTCTGTTCTGTCACCCTTTTCCTTCAATGTTGCTGATGGGGGATCAGATTACTCAATCGGTTTTCCCCTTTAACAGGAAACAGTGGAAATCCAGACATAAGGTCTTAGCTACCAAGGCTATCAAGCACCAAGGACAATGGTTTTTTGAGTTATAGAAGACAAATCATTTTTAAGCCTAAGTGCAACTGACTCCTAACTTAGGCCAACATGGACGAGTGTTTTGGTAGTAGATATTAAAGCACTAAATGTGTTGCCCTCAGCAAAATCCAAATCTACAGCCTTATTAGCCAACGGGTGAAAACTAACAGAATTCTACCGCTTAAAACGCAAGAAAATCCCATTTTAAATATATCACTGAAACCGATTTTCAGTCCATGGTCTAGGAAATATTGGTTTTACAGATTGGCTCTGAACTTCAGCCCATGGCCAGATTTCCTAGTTTCACCTTAGCCCAGCAAAAGCAGCATTTCGAGCTGCAGCCAAGTGTGTTATAGAAGTGATACAATGTACTCATGTAGCCCATGAACCCTGACATCTCCACTTGGTGAATTTAGAGGCTAGTCCATAAAACTTTCCACCTGCCTTCCCCAACATACATGCAAGATAAAGTGAAGTTCATGAGGGTCTAAGAAATACATTAAGTAGAGATTTGTGGTTGTCTTAGAGAACCCAGAATTTAAGTCACATATCCTACTGAATTCTAGTCATTTTTAGTTTTTGCAATTTCCATGTAGAATAAGTACTAGTTGACAACAAACCTTTCCCACTGATTTTTGAGTTAAAAATCAGTTGAAAAGCCCCTCATTTTGGTTTGTTTTTGAGATTTTTACTTTTTTCCCTGTATTCAAGCATAGTTAAATGGTTTCAGACCACAGGTGCTAATTTGCTAATTTCAAATGATTGTCTAGCTCTTTGTTGCCGGTGAGAGATGCTAACATTAAACAAAACTGAAAAAGTAAATAAATACATTTTTGTGCTTCAGTTGGCTGACAACTGGTGGAATACCAAAAAGAAAAATCCTTGAATATTGAGGTGTAGTTAAATAAATCTTTATTTATTTCGAAACCTCTATACATTACATCATAAAATCACAAACAGAGGAGCAAATCATATACAATAAAAATTCACTTGATAAAGCAACACATTATGATATGTTTTCCTATGTACCAAGTGAGAAAGCAAATTTTAGACTGCACTTTAAGACGCAGAAGAATGGCAATCGCCAGATTTCAATTTATTCTCAACGGGATGTACTTTGGCAAAAGCAAGTTAACATTGCACTTTATAAAGGAAATTGACCCAAAACCAAATATCATATTTCAAAGGAGTGGTACACAATTGATAACAAAACATATCTCCACTGCGTGTATTACTAGGACAGCCCAATGTAGGGGAAACAGAAGACAAAAACAAAAGCTAAAGTATGTACAGCCATGACCAACTCTAGTTCTCGTGAGGGCACTAAGCGAGATGCTTGCAGGATATCCAACATTAAATATCATGATATAAATGTGCATGCAATGATTTCAAATTCAAGCAGATTTTTCTTCTGCATAGCCATGTTTGTTATTTAAAAACATGACCAGTTTGCAGCGCTAGAAAACTGGATTCAGTCATCCACTGTGCACAAAATCAACTTTGAGGGCCAGCTTTGAATAACAACTGTATTGGGCGATCCAGAGGTTCTTCGGGTGACATAGCACCTGCAAGCATACTACTGCATGCCTTCTTTCACCTCGACATTGATGCTGCCCACCAGTCCAGCCCTCATTTGATAATTTTGTTTTTTCATTGTACAATGCATACAAGAGGATGCGAGCTATCTGCCTCTTATTAAAATATACTCATGTCTAACTTACTCTCCTGGACAAACTAATTTTTACTCGGCTCTCCTAACTTCCTCACAACCCTCCATATCGTCACCATCTATCACTCCATTCATATTTCTTAACCTCACATCACAGATGTTTCTGCTGCCTTTCCCATCTTCTGCTCAACAAATATTACCTCTTTTTCATGTCATTATGACGTGCACAGTAGGCATGTGTGCAGCACATGGTAGATTAATCACATTTAACATAGTCCACCCAGGCAAGAGGCAGCTGCCCTGTCCAGCCCCTGAGGAAAGAAGTGATTGGCAGTGACAGCACTGTCCTTTCACTCTCCTCCCAGTTCTCACCCATCCTAGACATGTGTTCAAACCACTATTACTAAACTAATCAATGAATCACTTGCATAGCAAATAGGCACCAAAGGATTTCCTTCAGAATCAACTTTAAAAAAATGGTGCATTTGCGACTTTATCATTTATCTATAAACAGTATTCTTCTACAAATTGCCTACAACATGCTAACAGAAATTAATGTTGTCACAAGTAATTAGTTACAATAAATACATGAAAATAAAGAAAGTGTTACAGGCATCCTATCATGACCTTTACAGTAATTTCTGCTCTGACAAAACAGACAGGGGTACATTTTTGGGACTTCGTTGCATAGTCGGAGCCTATACACGTGGCCTGTCACACCCTCGTAGATCAGAGCTAAACAATGTATTCTAAAATAGACATTGCAAAAACCTCTCAACAAAAGTAAAAGCAGGTTATCTGAAGATTGATCGAAAACGCAACATCAAATTTGGCTTTTTACATATGTATTGTACACAAAATCAACATATGGCCTTTTGTAATGCTGTTTTTCTTCAGAGTGCTATATTATAGGGTCGACACCAAATGGGCCGGGAAAAGTGAAACTGCCCTCACAGGATTAGCCCACACTTGGTAATCCTTTGGCCCAAGAGTTTAACATAATGTTAAAAATCAGAGGGCAATCATTCTCCCAATTCTCTAATAGTATGCGCATGGCTCTAACTTTTTTGGATTTGTTCTTTAAAGAGGAGTGATGTAAATGATTTCGCTTTACGGTGCAAAGCCGCAAAAAAAGAGGAAGTGGGTAAGAACTTCCGAGGCCCTGTGGGCCAGCAATGACCCAATAACAAGCCTGGATCCATCAGAGAAGGAGGAGATAGTGATTTATACTTTGGCACAATGAGATGCTCTTCAAGTTGATGGAAGAGGAGCTTAAGAAACAGCACCTTTCAGTGACATTTTACATACTTTAAACCAGGCAGCTGTTTGCGAGTTTCTCACTTCAGGGACGGAAGTTGGCCAATGGAACAAAATCAGAAAAAACTAAAGTTTTAAAAGTATACGTTTTTAAATAAAATAGTGTATTGTTTTTTTAATGTTACAGCTGACAACCTAAATGTTTGGGAGGCACTGCCCGGAAAATTTGTATGGGCACAGCATACACTTACATCATTGTTATATGGAAATACAATGATGCATTTAGTGTAATGGTACTATATCCTATACCATGCATAACTATAAATAACTTTGTTAATATTACTCTGTTCTTTCTTTAGTATTAACATGATTGTATGGCACTCTTTTTAGGGCTAATAAATTATACTACAGTTCTAAGTCGGAATTAAATTCTCATAAACATTGGTAGATTTGGTCGTGAGACCTCATTCTTTATCATTTGATTTTAAAATCTAGTTATTATATTTAAATCATATTTATTAATGAGTGAGGCATATGCATATTTTTTTAAGTGACTTGATTAATGAAGAGCCTATCTATGATTAATGTGCCTGTCTATATTCCCTGTCTGCTCAAGAGTTGTTGCTGCTCTTGTGAAATTGTGTTTATTTACACAATTATACTAGGTGCACAGTATTGAATAATAAGGGAGGCAGGTCATGTTCATTTATAGATAAATATGGTCTATGTTAACCATACGCTTTTACATACTAGCTAGGACGTTAGAGGGCCATTTTAGACCTGAGTTAATTGTTGGTATCTGGAGTGACTCTGGCTGGCATATGCTTTGCAAGTCAACATAAGGACAGAAACATCTGGCTATCTGCAACAGTAAAGTCTACTATTTTTATATTTTGTTTACATAGCCACGATTGAATTGTTAGAGACACACATAAAACAATAACATGGAAAAATTCCACCGACTGCCTACATAATTACAGATCTATACAATAATGCCACAATTTCAATTATAAATCATTCATAAAACCCAAAATTAACTTTCTCTGAGGTTTGCACATGCCCGCTCTTTCCATGGCATTTGTGGCACGCATTTATTATCGCTTTTGTAATTTTGTCACATGTATGTCATATTTGACTTAAAGTATCCTTGCGGCTTTTCTTCAGTTGTCTAACCAGTGCCCTGCATAAGTTCGCTATCCTTTTGCCAGCAGAAACTTGGGAACAGAGAACATATGCAAAACTCCTAAAATATGCTGAACAGTCTATTGCTATTGTGGCTGCAACCTGAGGTTCAGTAAACCTCTGTAAAGATTCAAAAAGCTAAGCTTCAAAGCATCAGCTGCAGGAACATTTGTACTTTACACTATATTTCTTCTAGCGAAACAGAAATTTTAAGAGTGATATTTACACATGTCTTCCCTTTCTATGTCAAGGATGTCACAGATAGTGTTTTAACAACTTTCTGAGAATTCACAGATACATCTCTAAATTCAAGTGTTTTTCTGTCTGATTGGATGTACACCTGAAGTGTCAACCAGTAGATGAAACTCACACACCTGTTTTGCTAATCTGCTAACCTTTACAACTAAGGCCTATTGCCTAATCACGGTAAGCGATCCTCTGCATGCAACTTCTCCAAAGCTATTCTTAGCTTTACACACATATGTGCCGCTGTCAGAGGCACATATGTTTTCAATAGCAAGGCTATAATTTTCTTTCTGACTGTCCAAGACATACCTTCCAGGTTTGGCAGCAATGTATTGATGTTCCTTGTACCAGGTTATGGTTGGTGAGGGGAGACCCACCACAGAACATCTGAAATTTGCTTCTCCGTGTTCTTGAACTTGAAGGTCACAGATAGGCATCAGAAACCGAGGTGGCATTTCAGTCACTTCCATTTCAATTTTCACATTGTCACTTTCTTTTGTGGCGTACTGTGGGTTTTGTTCATCCAGCCAGAGAGGAAGTACGTCAAGAGAAATGATCATACTTTTATTGTCCGCAGTAAATTCAGGAATAGTGACTATTTTTACTTGTTTCTCAAATTCTTTAACCTCACTTTCATCTAACTCTACTTCTAAAAGAATTTCCTGAGGGGAAGGAGATCTTGATGTTGTTTGCTCCATGTCAAACTCTATTACATGTTGATGAGTTACAGGAGGAGGCAATGCCACTGATCTCCCATCCTGGGGTAAAATGTCCACCTGAGTAATGCCTTTTGCTTCCCCTACTAAATTTATGGCATGGCACATGTATTCTCCTCCATCTATTCTTTCCACATTATGGATTTCCAAAATGCACATGTCACCTTCTCTTCCCATTTTAGCCCTGTGGTCTTTTTCAATTAACGCTTTGTTCCTATACCAGCTTACATCAGGAGCTGGCAAACCTATAACCTCTGCCATAAAAACCAGTGTACTATGTTCATAGATCCGCTTTCTTGGCAAAGGTTTAGTAAATGCTGGGGGCTTGTTTTGTTTTTGTTCACTAGCTGTGCCTGGATTGGGAAGCACGTCATCACTGCATGTTTCTGATGGGCTCCATCTTTCTAATGGAGCACCAAATGATGCATGCTGGCCCTCGCCTATGGATGTTGTCCCATGCAAATCATGTCCTGTGATGTATGTTCCTGCTTCTGATGGCACCGTCTGGTTATCAGTAATCACATTTGGAAGCAAAGGTGCCAAACACCATTCTGGTGAATGTATAGGGGTGTGGTATGAGTCAAAAGACAATGGAGACTCAAACTTATCCACGGATGAAGGGGGTGTATAGAAACCCTCAAGTTCAACTTCTACATCGCTAGCAGTGCTGCCAACTTCAACTGACATTTCCGATTCAGGAGACAGTGGACGAGACAGCTGTGGCTGCTGATTATAGAAGTCATAGACAGTGCTGAAGGTTACATCCTCAACCTCTATGCTTGGTACCGATTCTTTAGTAACAATGTGTTCAGTGTGGGGCCTTTCCAGTTGCCCAGTACTGAGAAGGTATTCTGCTAAAGAGAATCCTGTCTTTGGCTCTGCACTGTCATTTACACTCTTCTCCTTATATTCAAGAATATTGCGCAATGGATGTGTTGTAGTATCCTCAGTAGCTGAATTTAAAAGTTTGCTAGTCTGAGAAATGTAATCCCTAGCAATGGGTTCATCCAAATAAGACTTCTGGTTCAAAACATGCATTTCTTCTCCTTTGTGCTGCTCTTCATGAGTCTGGTCTGATTCGCTGCTCAATGAAATAAAATATCGATCCAAGGACAATTCTCCAAGTGACTTCTCTGATTTGTCTGATTGGACTTCATTCTTTTTGGGACAGAGGATTTTGAGATCTCTGTACTGCTCAGAAAACATTTTCTTACTTTTCTCTTGCAGAATTATGTTCTCTGTCACCTCTTCTGCAGTGTATGTTTTCACATCTCCTTTATCAGTTATATTGTCTGGCTCTACATACTTGCTTTCAACAGGAACAATTGCTTCATCAGCCATTGTTTTGAAATTCTGATTAGGTATGGCAAGGGGCTTCACTGATGAATGTGGGTACATGGCTTCCAAGCCTTCTCCTCCTTCCTTAAAGTCAAAGGATTTCTGGTAGACAGAATTTTCTTGAGATGAAGAAACTGGTGCGGTAGGTACTATGTAGTTGACATCTTGACCTGTTATGCCACCTATCTCTTTGGAATGCGTTGATAATTTATGCTTCTGGTAGGCACTCAATTCTTGATGTACTGGCCATTTTTGTCCACCAGAATCTGTTATTTCGTTTGACACAGCTTTATCTGCAATTATTGCTAGATTATTTTGATCTAAGATTAGTTCTTCGACTTCACTCTTATCCTTCACAATATTACTGCTACAAGAAATACTTTGGTCGTCAGACAGCTTTCTTGGAACAAATGATTTAATGTTTTGTATATTGTGCACAAATTGATTTGAGTAAGACATATGTTGAGGGACAGAATGTTGCTCATGATCTATCACTTGTTCATGAATCATCTTTGTCTGAACAGTTACATCACGCTGTTTCTCTTCATCAAGCATCAATTCATCTTCACATACTTTCATGGTATGAAAACTAGATAATGACTGAGCCCTGTCCAAATCACTTTGTGGATGACTGCCAACATTTGTAAGCAATGGGCATAACGGTTCATCCCTGGAACCATATAAGAATGCATGGCCTTCATTCTGCACTGAAGTCCCTTGGCTATGTTGTATGCTTGCCAGTGACTGCATCTCTGCATTAGTGCCAATCTGTACATCCATTAAATTACTATCATCAAGCTGATATGTGTCTTTGTCAGAGTTTTTCTGGGGCTGAACCTTTAAGCTATTTGCATCTAGATCATGTTGGTCTTTTGCAATGGATTTAGTATTCAAACTACTTGTACAGTGCACATCTTTTTCATACTTATCATTATGCTCCCTTTCTGTTCCAGATTTCTGGAAATGTGCATGTTCTTTCACCACATCCTCAGTGGGTGGTATCATTTTCTCATAGGAGTGGAGTTGTTCCTTATCTTTCTTAAATGACGTTTCCAAAACGTCACTTGACAACGTTCCTTCTGATTGTGGATCGATTTGTTGGAAATTTATATTGTAATGATCGATTTCTAGCTTTGCTATCTCCAGAAACTGTTGCTCTGCCTTAATTTCTGCCAAACGGGTATGTTCCACAAAGGGTACATCCCTCACGTCTGTTCCATGGCTAAACTCTTCAGAGGTTAATTTTCCCAAAAACTGTTTTTGTTCAAAATCACTGACTTTATCCCTTACCTTTTTTCCCCTGAAATCTAACATAAAACATGTGGACTTTTCAACTTTAGATGGTTTAGAATTCCTTTTATCACTGTCAATGAGTGTGTCAGATTTATCGTTTGGAAAATGTGATGTTTCTAAAGCATGTGTACTTTGTTTAGATTCCTCATCATATTCACATGTCTGATATTTAGTTGCATCTAAGGATGTGCTACTGCTATGAGTACCAATTGAAGAGTGTTTCTTGAGTCCTTCTGATTTTAACTGCTCTTTTCTTATGTCTGTCTTCATTTCATTTTGACCTTGGAAATTAGTAGGCAGATTTACAGATATAGGTTGCTCAGTCGTAGACATTGCCATTTTCCTTTCACCTTTAATTGTAGGATGTATTGTTTCTATGTTTTTTAGATTTGCAACTTGCTTACTAGGGGTTGCTTCTCTCGTTGCTATTTGGCTGAGACTGTGAGAATATTGGCTCACTAAATTCTCTTTCTTAGCAATACTTTCATGAGTAGAGCCCATTGAGAACTCACAGTGGTCAGATACTGGCTCTTTTGTTTTCTTAATCTGAATGCCTGCATCAGGATAAACACTGGCTTCCATATCACTAATAATAATTTCTTTAAGGGAGTTGTCGAAATTTTTAGGGGAGCTCTCCACTTTGAGATGTGATGTAAATTCTGCAATCCCTGAATGATTCTTAGCTAAACATGTATACTTGCCAAAGTCAACAATGGAAACATCCTCGATTAATAACTTGTAACTGTCTCCTGTCTCTTCAACTCTAAACTTTGGACTATCAGGTAAAATCATATCATTGTGATACCAAGTCACTACTAAGGGGCGGTCTCCGGATATTACACATTCCAGAACCACAGATTCACCCTCCTTGCAGCTAACATCCTGTTCAGTTTCCTTTATACTCTTTGGTGCTCCATGTGAAGCATCAAAAGCAAATTTAAATGTGTGTTTTGTTGCTTGAGACATGTGATCTGTTGTTGCAGATTCTGGCAATTCAATGGGCTCAAAACATTCCTTTAACTCATCATCCTGTTCAGGAATTGGAGTTGGGGCAGTTACTTTAATTTCAACTGGTGCTGAAAGCACAGATGATTCTGAAGTGTTATGTGTTGGCACATAAATATGTGGGATTTGGAGGGTTGACCTCTCTTTTGATTTATTAAACAGACCATTGTCACTGTCAATGTCATACAAGACAATGAGTTCTTCGGTGTCTTCATCAGTTTCAAGGATTTCATCCCAAACATGTATGGGCGGGACAGGGTCTTCTTTTAGGTATACAGTAGGATTTACTTTTAGCATACCAAAAGTTGTGTCTGTGCCATACTGATTAAATATTACACATGTTATGGATCCTTCATGCTGGGGAAATGCTGGACAAAATGTTAGCGTTGTTCGGTTTTCTGTTGTGAGGATGGTATATTCTTGATTGCGGGGTATTGGTTTGTCATTGTTATACCAAGTGACTGTTGGCTGAGGGTAACCTCGAAAATGGCAACTAAAAGCACACACCTCACCTGTGCTAACTTCTTGAGACTCAATGTCACGAACAAACATTGGGGGGCCATGTGGTGTACCTCTCTGAACCGGGCTTCGGCTTGCCACATGCTCGTTTTCTAACCTATTTGTTAAAGCACTCTCATGTGCAATCTCAATTTGCTCATTTTCCCTCAACTCTTCATATTTCGTTGGAATCTGTTTCTGCTTTTTATCCGTAGGGTCTTCAATATAATATGCTGATTTTGCAGTTGTTGTAGAGATGTTCATAAATGTAACATGTTCAGATTGTGGTTCACTTTGTTCATATATTAACCTTTTCCTAACACATTCCTCATGTAAATATTCGTCTTGGGGAGAATACGTTGATTTGTTTCTCTCTAAATATTCCTGCATGCTCCCTGCAGCAGCCTTTTCTCCCTGTCTCTGGATTATTTCAGGTTTTGAAGGTTCTTGGGCACACTGATCAGTAATTTCCTGATTGTCTTTTATAATTCCATCTGGTTCACATAGTATTTCTTTGGCATCTTTTTGATAATTTTTAGGAGCATTAGTGAGCAAATCACCCTGTACATCAAACTGAGCAAAGCGTTTATATCTATCGCTTGAAGGGAAAAGACCTGAAGAAAAACTGCTTTCACTTCTCATAGAGTCAAGATCAAACTCAGAAGATGCTTCTGAAGAGGAAACAGAAAGTCTCTTTCCTAGGGCAGCTCTTCTGGCATTACGCAAACGCCTCAACTTTAATTTCATGTCCACATCAAGCATTCTTTCGCTTTCTTTAAATTCTTTATCTTCAATGTATTGAGTTGCTTTATATTCAGTATCATAGATTGGGTCATGTTTGCTTATTGCAGACATTTTTTCAAAGCTGATTGTTCTCATTAGCCCTTTTCTAGTGGAAAGGTCCCCTGGCTTTATTTTATTTTGCTTCCTTTTATCCAATGGAGAGCCAACACATCTAAGATCAACCCTCAACCTCTCTTCCCTTCGTTTTTGTACCAAGCAATCAATACTTTCATGTGCTTTCTCTGATTTTCTCACAAAATCCAAATACTTAGCATTTTGTTCTTCTTTAAGTGCAACTAGCAGTGAGGCAGTGCATTCAGCGGATCCCTCACTATTTATAGCAAACACCCGATAACTTCCAGAATCCCTCTCCTGCACTGCTTTAATCTGTAAGCTACAACAATGAATGTGCATATCACTATCCATTTCCATTACCCGCCGGAAATCTCTAGCAATTGGCCTATTGTTATGAAACCATGACAGTGCTGGTGTAGGGCAGGCAATTAATTTACATTTAAAAAGTACTGGCTCTCCTTCCATAACAGATTTGAATGTAAGCTTTTGTGTGAAAGATGGCTTTATATATTCAGTCCAAGAACTTATAGAAGATGTTCTACTTGCACATCTTTTGGATGACACAAGCCCATGATCTAAGTAGTCTTCTGTATCTGAAAATGCATCTCGCAGATCTCTTTGGTTTCTGAAATGTTCACCATCTTCCTTGAAGAATAACTCTGCAACAGAACATAACTGAATTACAACTTACCTAGCCATGAGAAAGATAACAGTATGAAATGAAAATTATATTTAAATGAAAAATAAAGTATTTGAAATTTAGAAAAATACATGCTACATAATTTGTTCACACATCTATAAGGAAATGGACTCACCATATTTGTTCGAATAAACGCAACACCGTGTTCTTTTATTAAAACTCTGACACCAGATTCTTTCGTTGTCTGTTCTTTCTTCAAACTGTGGACATTTCTTCTTGAACAAACAAAAATGAATCTCGCAGTAACATGTTTATGTGCATGTGTGTTCTGAGTTCCGGAAACACTTTTCAATGTGTTAGGCGATCAGGTTATATACAGCTTACCTGACTTGCAGACAGTAGAATAAACGCCCTTTCTATATCTTTGAATGAAGATAAAAAATTTCAGAATTTTGTTTTGAATGCTATACAATTTAAATGTCTGTATAGAACTAAACTGGCACGAGAAGGCGTTTATTCGAACTAATACAGCCACTAATTTCACAATGTTATGCAAAAGCAAGCAACATTGACGACATACACTATCTGCAAGCCATGTAAGGAAGATTTAGAAATGAAATAATATTACATTAGATGTATATGTTGTATGGATTTGGAAGGCAAAATAACCCATTTCATTTATATGGATTATGATGATGCAAGGAACTATATGGTTCTCTAATGAACTTGAGATAACATTTTTACATGACGGTTTGTTAAAAAGAACTGCATATTGAAAAATGTTCCTTAACTAAAGATACTTCATACTTGGGCTTTGTTTTATTTTGAATATCTTGACAGACATGCATGTGCATGGCCTGTATAATAGCCAAACACTTTTTAAAGACATTGAGGGTTAAGATATACAAACATAGGTTCACGTTTATATTAATATAAATTACATGTAAAAGCAAAATTGTTCTAAGTATCTTGTCTTCGGGTTATTCCATGTTCTCTGCACCTTCACCCAATTCACCATCAGCTACACAGCATGATTCAACTAGCAATCTGTGACATAAGAGTTCTTATGCTTTTTCCCCGCTGCCAATGAATGCCCACATGCTGCACAGATTTACTAGCAACCCTCTCCCCTCCCGCTGCCAAGTCATTCTACTTTCAGATACTCATCTTCCTCCTCATCCTCACTCTTGATGTTTGTCCAGTACCCTCCCATTCCTTCTGTCTACATCCCCAAATCCCTGTAAGATTATCCTCCTTCACAAATACAAGAATGCAACGTTATTGTCAGCAAATAGCAAAACAATCAAGACATCCATATTTGCCTGTCAACTGCTCCATCATACACCTCTTCTGCTCATTTAATTATAGCCCATCATGCTCCCAACTTCTTCCCCCACCTCACTTAGTAAATGTAACCTCACATGCCATTACTCTGATCTCTCTGTGCTCCTTTGAACTGATTCCCCTCAACCCACTGAAACCTTCCAACCTTCTTTTGTCACATATTTAAGAAACGACACACTCTGATTTGCACCCACCCCCTGCCTAAACCTGGTTGCTTGTCTGTAGTCATGGAATATGTGTGGATCTACTGCAAATTTAACATTATTCTGTCTTCTTCTTCTGATACGTTTTAAAAAACCTGCTTGAGCCTCCTACTTACCAGTCACAATCAGTATCTCAATTAAAATTAATTCCACAATCCACTATAATATAGATTCTGCAAATGTCACTGCACAGCCTCACACAGTTATAGCTGCTTAAACTTGATGAAACTTAATCACCTCTCCTCCATCCTAATTCATCTCAACCTGTCTGGCATGCTTCATACATTTGGCCAGAATACTCCTATTTCCTCTTACCATAGTGAATAGTAAGACATCCCTGAGCCCTCAGGTCCTTTTGCTCCTACCCCCAGGGCTTTGCCTCATCCCCTTTTTGTTCTCTATTTCTTTTTTTTACTTTACACTGCCCTTGTTTTGTGACATCAGCTTAGTCTGGGGTATCACTTACCACCTCTTCAGCAATAAAACTGAATTTCTCAGCTCCTTGTTTCCTTACAAACTTGCTTTAAGATCACATAACCGAATCTACGCCTGCTGCTACTGAATGGCCACCTATTGATTAAGGGTCAACCCGCAAGATTGAGATTAACAACTTTCCATTGTTCACTGCTGCCAATACCATCCCTTACCCTTTTTTTCTGACTCCAGCCTTTCCTTCCCCTGTATTTAGTCCTTCCGGATTCATTTCAATAGCAAAATGAGAATCCCAACCATTTTTTCAATAGCAGCCACCCTCCGTCTGCCAACACCCACTAAACCTTAGCATACTGCATACCAATTTTACTTTCAACATCTTTATAAATAACATCTTTTCCAATTAATGAGATTATTGGCATTTATAATGACCACCTCTACTGTCTCTCCATTTAAACATTTCAGCCACTCAAAAACGTTTGCACCTTTACCTCGCATGCCTTGGTTAATCTTTTCAAATATTGCCTCAACTGACCACTGCGGATGCCAGGCAAATTCACTGATTGAGTCCCTTGGGTTCTTACACAAGCCACTTGGGGCCTGATTTAGAGGTTGGCTGACAGAGTAGTGTCTGTCGGACGGAGCAGTGTCTGTCAGAATGGTGGATGACATTACTTTCACCATTTCGACAGTACTCCATCCATCAAATTTTGAGATGACTGCCGGCCCATCTGTCATCTGTGTAGATTGAAGGGAACTCCCGTCACAGTCGCACCTTTCATTGTACTAAACATTTAGTGAAAGGCCTGCATCAGTTTTGACAACTGTCCACCAAACTTTTGACTTTTTTTGTTTTTCGAAAACAAACAATCACATTGGGATTTCATCAATCGATGGAATACGTAAGTTCTTTAAATGAGATGAGCGGACTGATAGTTTGGCGCATAGAGTACTCTATCACATCTGCAATGGCGTATTCTGTCCACCAAACTCTAAATCAGCACCTAATCTTGTCTTCAAATACATTCCTTTTCTCCTTTCTACATAGAGCTCTCTAATATTGCACCTCCAGGCACCTCTTCCATCTTACAGCTTACACCACCTTACCATCACCAAACATACCTGTGACATATTGAGATTCTGATCATTTCCATCTGGGCACCTTGCATTTGACACTAAAGCATCAAAGCCAATTATCAATGACTAGAAACCACTTAAAATTCACCTTGTCAAATTGTAATATTCCTCTGCTACCCACTCATGATGCCTCAGGCATAACCCAGTAACCATGAACGAGCAATGATCAATGTATTCATTGATGCCATCATGTATTCTTCCACTTTATAGCCTCCCACCCCATAGTGCAGTAACCATTCACAGTTAAGTCATTATTTAGCACGCTTTGACACATGCAAAATATGTGCTGCGCTTAACTGCTTAACAAGTAAATGCAACAATAAGTATAAAGTAAAACACACCCTGCATATGAATATGCGTACCGAACAATTGAGCACTTTCATTCTTAGTAAAAACATTAAAGGCGTTTTAAATTATTTGATAAATTACATTTTAGACTTTGCTTTTATAAAATATTGTACCTTTAACCTCCATTTCAATTTGCTGTTCAATCTTCTCTTGAATAACTCTTTCCAAGGCTGGAATGAAAAAAGTAAACAAAAAAATAATTGTAATACTCTAATTCCTCTGTTCTTCAAAGTGACTCACTGAACATCTGACAAAGACACAATTAACATTTTTGTGTACAAGAGACACAAAGCTGCAACATGTAACTACAGACAAATGCCAAAATTAATCCAACAGAAGGTGTGGGCTTTAGGGACAGCCTTTTGGAAAATGTGAGAATTTTTTAATAATCGTTCCACAACATTTGTTGCATTTTTTCTCATGGATGTAGCATGCTTTAAACACCAAACATCAAGCCAAAATAGTGTAACGTTAGCAAGATACATTTCCTTATGTTTTTCTTATGGTCTGAGACAAAATGTTGCTACTGATTGCAAGAGGAAGACACATTGGGAAGGAACATGCAAATGCCAACCTGTCACTTTTAGATGAGTTTTGCACTCGGCTTGTCCCGCAGAATTAACAATTTTGCATGTGTATATACCACTTTGGTTTGGAGCAATTTTCAACATTTTTAAACTGCAGACGGGCCCATCAAATTTCAAGATACACAATGCAGAATTGTCAAGAATCAGCTGATTGAACAGCCAGATCACACATGGAGTTGGGACGCCCTTTATAACGCAAAAGAGTGAAACGTCGCTTCCTTCTTTTACAGTCATTTCCGGGGTTAGCTTCTCAAGAAACTCAGGTGTGCTGATATCAGTGTCTATCAATTCCTCAGTTGGAACAACATCAGGATAATATTCTCTGCTTTTCTGTCTTTCTGCTTTCCGTGGCTTCTGTGATGTAGATATTGAAATACTTGATGTTTTCTTAGATGATTCTTGCGTCATTTCATAGGTTGTCCTACTTTGGGTTTCTCTGTGTGTTTTAATACTTTTAGTATTTGACTCAAGGGTAATTTGTGTAACTGATTTTGATTGTGATTCTTTAGCTAGGCAAGAATAAAGTTAGGAAAGCAATAGATTAGTTGCTTTGAATACCGGAACCATACGCAAAACAAAATATAAATGTCTTCTTATGATTAGTATAGAGAATAAATGCTCAGTCTGTTAGTTCCCAACTCATGTGTAGGTGAGTATGTATGCACTTTAAAATTTAGTAATGGCCTATTTACTAGCTTTTAATTTTGATAAGTGTTAGTTATTTAGTCAGTTGCAAGGACCCACCCTGCTTGCAAGTTGCATGCATGCCCAGTTCACAGAGTGAATGTTGCAGGTGTTTTGCAATAATCAAAATTAGTTTTGTGTGGAAAGTTTGGATTATTAAATTATTATTTCCACATGGACTGGAAAAATTCAGCTTGATGTGGCACTTCATGAAGAAAATGTCATTACTTTCGATTCTTGTGAACAGAGTATAAGAATGGCACTAATCAAAGAAAAGTCTCTAGAAAATGTTGATATTTTGGGAAAAGGCAATTTCATGACATAAATGTCACCTAGCCACCAACTGCATCTTATTTGTAAGACTAGTCTTGATCTTTTGTGATGTAACTGTGGCTTACATTGGTGAAAACGTTTGAGTTTCATACACAGATTTAGCTGGGTTCCGGAAAATATTTGCATTGATCAGAAAAGTAATTAGGGGTAACGTGTGGGTGAATATTTTACCACACTAGACTATATGGTGTGTCTGTGGGGTCAAATCTGCTGGCCACATAGTAGGCAGGTAGAAATGCGTTAGCTCTTTGGTTCAGATATGTTCCAATACTTTGCACTACTTGACACCATAATGTCCACCATTATAATGGACTAGAGAGAGGCCAGGGTACACCTCACATAGGTCTGGAATGTGCATGGTAACTACTTTAAAGGCAAGATTGATTGGGTTCTTTTAATTTAGTTCTGGATATATTAAGATCTAGAATTGGAGGGTGTAGTAGCGCGTGATGGAAGGTAACAAATCTGGGAGGATATATCCCTCATACATATTGCACAATGTTTACTTGTGAAAGACAGTCTAAATGTACATAATAATTATTATTGTGCATAAACTATGTTGTCTAATTTTCTCTTTTTAGATGCACTGGCACAATGTGTTCACTAAGTTACCACAGCATTTCAGTTGCATTTTGACACACAAAGATGTAACTGTAGTGACCTTAATTTCTAATTTGTATTGACATATGTGTCTTTGAGTTCAAAACAGTTTCTCACGTTGTGTGTATGGCAGACAACGGAAAGTCCCTAAATTGTAAACACCTTTATAGAATTTGCAAATTTTACTCAGTACTATTGCTGGTTTATTTCTGCATTTGTTCTGTTTAACTTAAACACCCAGACCACCAGCACAAGTGTTCAGTCCAGTGCATACTGAAGGAATGGAACTCAGAATATATCTACAATGGGGTAAGAGCCAGAAGGTGAATTTACCATGACTTTTCTCTTGCGAATCAAAATTTTGGACTATGTACATCTGATAAAAATGTACTAAATATTGTAGATATACACCTCATTCACCCCCCCAATATGGTTAATAAATGTAGTGCAACCAATTGGAGGAACATCTGTTTGTGACATTTTGTAAGGTTAATCTTTGGCACCAGGCACAAATGTCATAACAAATTGTTCCAATGTTTGCTTTTGTGAATAACATTAAAAGGAAAGGATATTGTGTTCTAAGCATGGGCATTAATACACTCCAGCATACAAATGTATTTATCTAACAAGAAAACTCAAAGCAATCATTAATGAATAGAGCACATGTGTAAAAAAAGTTAAACTTAATAGTTAAGTTTTACATGTTAACACACAAGCAACCTACGATCTACAAATATAGTGTGAATATGATATGCCACAATGTTAAAATTTAATAACCACCTTCTACAGTTAGTAGTGCAGAAGTTGTTGTTCCTCCATGGCAGTTTTGTACAGAGCAACAGTACATTCCTTGATCAGCCATCTGCACATTAAGGATAGTAAGCATCTGAACACTGCCATTTTGTGAGGTGGTTAATCTCTCACTTTCCTGTATCACATCACCTTCATGATCCCAGGTTATTCCAGTAAAGGGCTCGCCATCAAAAAGGCAGATGAACTGAGCGGTCTCCCCACATTTCACACAAAGAGGATGCAGCTTTAATGTGACCTTTGGAGAGGCATCTTTATTGTCAAAGAGTTCAGTTGCAGTTACTTTGGTGCTTTCAGTACTTTGTGAAATTAATGTTTTCTGATGCATTTCTACTTTTCTTGCAGAAGCTGCTTGCATAGTCAACGTTCCTGAAAGGCTTTCAAAAACCTGCATTTCATGTTGATATGAAGCTCCTTGCACACGCGTAATTTCCTTTGTTAAAAGAGTGGAGTCCTCTAAACATGTCCCAGAATTTGTCATGCTTTGCCTAGCTATGGTTGCCACTGTATAATCAAGCAACAAAAAATAAATTACCAACTAAAGTATTTTAGGATGCCAATAGGATGAACACACTAAAGATGAAGTGAATGGAAAGAAAGAACCCATCATTTTCATCTGAAAATGAAGCATGTCGTAAGCATGCTGTAGGTGGGAATTCACAAAAATGGCATTCACATTGATAACTGCATGAACGCTTCATGCTGCTGATACAGGAGGTGGCATATCCCAACAATTTACAGCTGAGCATCTTAACACTATGCATTAACACTGATAAAGATGAAAGCTTCATGCTGATGATACAGAAAAACATGTGTCCTTTTGTTATAAAAATTGTCTTCCATGTACATTCAGTAGCAACTGTCATCAATATAAGACCATGCATAATAAATACATACAACTCTACACCCCAGAAAACAAGAGTGAAAACTGTTTTGTGTTTCTGTGTAGGTAATATTTAAAAAGTGAATTAGTTTTGAAATGTATTTATTTCTTATAACACTACATTGGGTTTAATGTGAAGAAAATAAATGTAAATGTTTTACCAGTGACAGTGCAAAATACAGTGGCAGTGTTCTATACTAAGAGCACGGAAGTTGACATTAGTAACATTGTGCACATGTGAAATATAAAATGTGCTTTAATGGTTTTCAGGTCTTTACCTTCTGTAGTCAATGTCAGTGAAGCCTCACAAGTTGCCTTGCCAGCACTATTTCTTGCCAAACAAGAGTATTGCCCTGCATGCTCTAAGAAGGCATCAACTATAATAAGCATAGCTGTATTTGTATATACGTCGAAACTGAAAACTATATCCTTTTTTGGTGTCATCAATTGTTGATTGTGAAACCACTGGATTTCTGGTTTTGGCAAACCAGAAACCTTTGCAAGAAATCTGACGGTTTCTCCACTGCAAACTCTACAGCTTGAAATAGGCTGGATGAAGGCAGGCATTTGGCAAGGAAGATCCTTCTTTAATGAAACAGTTGAAGAAATATGCCATTGTGACTCTGATGTAACTTCTTTAACTGTTATGTGCCCTGAAAAGAAGTATACCAATATTTAAGCCTGCAACCCTGCAACCTACCTACAAGATGTGGTATTTGCTTGCTGCCACTTTAGAATGCAATAAATGTCACACTTTGTAATAAAAAAATTGATACACCGCTAAATAGTTTCATGAGTGTAGATTATGTCTGTGAAGACTAGCCAACACAAGAAGATGATGGACGGAGTGCTGAAACTTCTCAGACACTTACCCCCAGTCACAGATCTGGGTTGAATCCATCATCGTTCT
Source organism: Calotriton arnoldi (assembly GCA_963921515.1). Classification (NCBI taxonomy): domain Eukaryota; kingdom Metazoa; phylum Chordata; class Amphibia; order Caudata; family Salamandridae; genus Calotriton; species Calotriton arnoldi. The sequence goes on along the minus strand of CAWUFW010000128.1, from coordinate 1,259,731 downwards.
TTAGCTCACTCCGCCACCTCAGTTCAGACCCAGCTACATGCAAATCTGTCTTGACCCTGTGCCTCATGGGAACAGTCCAGCCCGAACTGCCAAGCCATGTTTCCCTGAACCAGAAGCAAGCATGCTGGAAACGGTTTCGGGGAAACACTCCATATCAGCCAGGCTAGCTTGAATCCAGTGTCAAAGTGAGTGGGGGTGAGTGTCTGAAAAGTTTCAGCGGTCCGTCCATCATCTCCTTGTGTTTGCTTTGTTCGCCCTAAGTTGGCAGGTTATGCCCAGACGTGGGTCCCTTGCTCACTTTGCCACTGGATTCAAGCTAGCCTGGCTGATGAGGGGTGTTACCCCGAAACCGGTCCCAGGATGCTTGCTTCCGGTTCAGACCTGGCTTGGCAGTTCAGGCTTGACTGTTCCCATGAGGCACAGGGTCAAGACTGATTTGCATATAGCTGGGTCTGAACTGAGGTGGAGAAGTGAGCTAAAGAATGATGATGGATTCAACCCAGATCTGTGACTGGGGTGAGTGTCTGAAAAGTTTCAGCATTCTGTCCATCATCTCCTTGTCTTTGCTTTGTGAAGAATAGCGTTCATAATTTTTAATAAGAACCAATATTGCCAATATCATCTATTATATTACATGTTTATTTTGTAAAATATATTACTTTAAGATTGAAAATATTGCAGTGCCCAGTGCCAATTCAACCCCAATGAATAGCTTTACACTTCTACTGTTATTGCCTCTCCAAGGTATGCTCTTTAATTAACATAGCTGGAAATCATTAAAACAGGGCCATAAAACAGTGATATAGATCACATTGGGTAGGGGAAAAAAGAAGGGAGACCACAACGGAAAGGGCAAGGTGAAGAAATTATTATTTGTAAGTAGTTATAACAGCACTACAGTACAATTCAATATACAGTGACCATAACACACAAGTGAGCACTGGGCATGCTAGTGATAGTGAGCGGCGCAGTGACACAGGGGTGAAAAATAACAGCGTGAACGGCGAATGGAGTAAGGAAAGTAACAATGTGGTCAGAAAAAATACAAGATAAATATATACAATATTGGTATTTAGGATTTGGGATAAATTAATTGACCACAACAGCGCCAAAGTTCTGTGCTGGGTAGTCGACGGCGTTTCAACCCGATTGATTTCAGGTCATCATCAGGACAATGGTCACAAGTTTCAAAATAGTGCTGAGCTTAGCAAAGGACAAAGCATGCGTCAAGGCGAGATAGATCAATCGGATTATTTCACAAGGCCAGAAGAGGCGAGACATCAGGGAAGTGTTAATCCATTACTAATTGAGTGGAAGAATCGGCGTGGGAAGTAGGAGGGCTGCCGGTTAGGTAGGGGGTCCGTCAATCCCCGTGATGTATCCAGGCAGCGGACGATTAGGAAAGATCTGAAGGAGGTGATCCAAGCTTCCAGGGGACCGGACTGGAGCCGGCTGCGGGGTCGCTTCGTCCGCGATCATGAACACTTAGAGGATTGGTTCCTCCCCTACTTAGAGGATTGGTTCCTCCCCTACATTCCGCTCGTGTTCATGATCGCGGACAAAGCGACCCCGCAGCCGGCTCCAGTCCGGTCCCCTGGAAGCTTGGATCACCTCCTTCAGATCTTTCCTAATCGTCCGCTGCCCGGATACATCACGGGGATTGACAGACCCCCTTCCTAACCGGCAGCCCTCCTACTTCCCACGCCGATTCTTCCACTCAATTAGTAATGGATTAACACTTCCCTAACGTCTCGCCTCTTCTGGCCTTGTGAAATAATCCGATTGATCTATCTCGCCTTGACGCATGCTTTGTCCTTTGCTAAGCTCAGCACTATTTTGAAACTTGTGACCATTGTCCTGATGATGACCTGAAATCAATCAGGTTGAAATGTCGTCGACTACCCAGCACAGAACTTTGGCGCTGTTGTGGTCAATTAATTTATCCCGAATCCTAAATACCAATATAGTATATATTTATCTTGTATTTTTGACCACATTGTTACTTTCCTTACTCCGTTTGCCGTTCACGCTGTTATTCTTCACCCCTGTGTCACTGCGCCACTCACTATCACTAGCACGCCCAGTGCTCACTTGTGTGTTATGGTCACTGTATATTGAATTGTACTGTAGTGCTGTTATAACTACTTACAAATAATAATTTCTTCACCTTGCCCTTTCCGTTGTGGTCTCCCTTCTTTTTTCCCCTACCCAATGTGATCTATATCACAGTTTTATTGCCCTGTTTTAATGATTTCCAGCTGAGACATTGTTGTTTGTTACAAACTTTGCCCAGTCTCACCTGAGTTAACGGGTTTACTCCTGGAATTGATTCTTTCTTTAATTAACATAAGCTTTGCTTATTCCTGCTTGTTTGGTGCTTGTCTATTCATGCTCCATTATGATGTTTAACACAATGGTAATTACATTGTAAAGCTAACTGCTGGCTATTTCCTCCCAAAAAGTCCAAATCAGTACAAAACCAATTAGATGTATGATAAGATGAATGATATTTGTTTGAAATAGACATTGATATAGCTTCAATCATTCACATATATATTCAGTTTTATCATGTGTTCCACGGTGCATTGTCGATCCATCTTGCTCTAGACTGCATTTCAGCATATGCACCTTAAAAAGGCTATTTAGAATACATGGAGTAAGAAACCCTGTTTCAGTGATGAACTTACACAGAAATTGGGAGCATTGTTGATGAATTTGGCAACATCAAAGAGAAAAACACCCGATACAAGCCAATTATATCAACAAAGGGTGTAGAACACTAATGGATGCCAGAGACAACATGACATAATTTTAGCAGAAACACATTACAACAACAAGACGGCTACTAACATGCATGATTTAGCATGATGTCAATACAGCAAAAACATCTGAGCTAATATGTTTACAACATACCTTCCAACTTCAAGTTTGCTGTGCATGACACTTGTCCCAGGGAGTTACTAGCAACAAATGTGTATATCCCTTCATCTTCAGAAAAAGCTTCAGCAATTTCAAGCTGGTAAGTATCTTCAAATTGAGTCATTTTGAAGAACCGGGAGGGCTTGACCTCCTTGTCTTTGCAATACCATGTAATTTTCAGATCTGATAGGAAAATTACAAATTAACAAATCGTTGTATTAATGAAGTTTACATTTAAATTACAAAAGTAACAGCTTTGGACCAAAGACATGAAATATTTAATAGACACTGATATTATTAGAGGTTAGCAGTGATTACTTCTGTATCCAAAGTGGATGATTATGGCAGTATGTTGCCATCATATTAGCAGTTGTGAAGAAATATAACCATAACTAGTTGTCCCACAATCTCACAAAGGTGAATATGAAGATTAGTTTAATCTATGTTGCTAAATCATAAGTGCAATATTTCTGTAAATCTGCTAATTTAATATTGGTGTAGAAAATGCTAGTCACTTCAAGTGAAATGTATAGTTTAAAATTGTCAGGGAATATGCTTATTTTTATTGTAATGAGCTAATGCACTCTTTGATAATGTCCAAGAACTGACCTATTCACAATAAACAGAAATTGCTAAGTGTCGGAAACAAGTAAATCATGGAATATTGATTTCCTTAACAACCCCAGACTAATCAGAAAGTATGTAAAATGAATTTGGGCATTAAAATCCTGTTTGTCTGTGGCTATTTGTTATAGTAACTGAACCAAAGTAAACGTGTAAGAGAAAAACACATAATGGGTTAAATGGGGCAATGTTGACATTTATAAAACACTCAGCCATCTGCTTGACGGAATATCATGTTATCAGAGACACTGAATAACATTATTGCATCATACAACACATTTATCACTTTTTTTTTCTCTATTCATCATTGTTTGAAGCCTTGAGATTGTGCACCTCCTATTATTACTGGTATGTGCCCGTACCACATGCATTGGGTGCTAGGGCAACCACACATTTTACCACCGATATTAGCATTTGTGCCACATACATCATGCATATTCATTGACACTAGTCACCTTCTGAATTATATTGATATTTGCTTGTTAAATGGGTATTTCACAGTGAAACTATGCAAAATACAGTATGTTTCCCACGTGTTATAATTTGCATAATACTGAACATGGTGGTGAAATGAAACTTTACATAAAAGGAATGCAATTTATCAGCACATCATTTAAATAAATTGAATGTGGTTTCAGAAATTTATCTAATTGGAAATACGGTATATCTTTCTTGTGTTTTAATTTAGAAGATTCACCAAACTAGTGGGCAGATGGTTCTAACATAAAGTACAAGAATGAACCTTTCCTTAGTGGAAAGGTGAATATATATATTCCTCCCTCTGTCAAGTTCTCTTTTTTCAAAAATTAAAATTCAATCCTTAGACATCACCTTTCCACTCTTCCTCCCTCTGTCACGTTCTCTTTTTTCAAATATTGAAATTCACACTTAAGACATGACCTTTGCACTGAGGCCTACTTTCCTTATTGTTTTCATTCTTCTATCTTGTACTTAAGCCAAATTTATATTTTTTGTAATTTATGTTAGAACCATCTGCACAATGTTTTGGTGAATCGTGTATGTATATATGTCCAATTCATTTGTGAAGTTATATTTTTCATAACTATGTGGGAAAAACAACTTTTTGAAAGTTACATTTTCCCTGCCTCAAGTTCTTAGAAGCTAATTTGCATTAGCCTGCTAGCAGCTGCCCCGTAAGTGCTTGGCATTAATGAGGTCTGAAAACTGTTCTCACAGCAGAGCAATGACTTAGGCCAGGTAACAGGATGGACTGGTGTGGAGCATCTAATCTCTATCAGCCCAAGAAGGACAGTTGAGGTGCACCCAAGAATGTCATTAACTTGAAAGGCACAGAGGTGCTGCCTGTCCGTTCATATTTTTGTGTAAGAAGAGACCTGAAGATGGGAAAGCCTTTGTCCCCAAGGCCCACACTAGCCAGGCTGGCTTCAAACCCAGTGGGAGAAAAACTGTCCCCAGAACAGGACAAAGGGAAAGGACTGCTCATTTCATTAGCACAATGTGGTTCCCCAAGAAACCCTCCTCAGATAACTTTATGGAGCTTGGGGAGGCCAGAAGAGGACTGGACCTGCTGTCTGAGCCATAAGAGGATCTCTGGGGGACTTGACATGCTCCCTCTTGTACCCACGACAAAGAAAAAGACTTCACAGGTGGTTGACTGACCTCCTGTGTGGCTACAGGGACGGGCTTTTTTATTGAATTTACCAGTTCACAACTATCAATTGGACCTGCCCTAGAACTTGCTTCTAGAGTGGGTCCCGGCTCTAAGTGCTCTCCCTGTGGTCCTGGGATCCTTAGACGTGACACAGGGGAGCTGATCTAAAAACCCTAACAAGTTGGGAATAGAACATTTTTGGGGGACTTTCAAGACCTCTGGAGCCATCATGGGATCCTGAAATCGTGCCTAAGTCCAGTCTATCATATCCATAGGCTATCATTGGCGCTGTTGGAAATGTCCCTTTCTAGGGTGCTTTCCTCAACTTTTTGCTTTTGTTGCTCCTGGTTTTCCGCTGATCTATGTGCTAGCCTTAGGACTTTGAGTGCTTTTGACACTGCCATTTAGTGCCAAAGCGCTGTGCTTGTCATATACATACTGGTGATTGGTGTATACATGATTGCCTGATTTGAGTTAGCTGTAAGTCCCTTGTCTAGGGGTAAGACATATATCCAGGACGTATAACTCAAATGCTCCTCCATGGACCTGCAACACTGGTTGTGCCACCCATGGAGGTAGCTCTTCAAATGTGCCACAGGCTTGTCCTGGCGGGCTTGTGTGTGCAGGTTACTGTTACTCGGCTTGGTATTTAAGAAGCTACTTGCCAAGGTTCTGCATGTCTCTCGCTACGTCAGAGTACTCCTTTGAGACAGGGTGCAGTGTCGGGAAGAGGCAGGGCATGGGCACTACATGCATTGGTAGTGAATGGCACCGGATAGTGTGTTCGGTACGGTGGGGCCTGCCTCTCGCTTTGAGTAACATACGGGACCAGTGGTAAGGCTATTGAGCGGTATTTCCTACATGCAGAAGAGTAGCAGTATAGTGTTTGATATTGATGAGTTAGTAATAGCAAATCCTCTCCGGTCGTGCAAGGGGATTCAACATTACTAATGTGGAAATGCCACTTTGGGAAAGTGGGCATTTCTAGGCCTGTGGCTCCGTGTGCCTGTCCGCCTGTCTTTAATCCCCATCTGGGTGCTGAGGGTACAGCTACATCTGTGTATTCCTGATAGAAGGCAATAAAGTGGGGCTCAAGGGAAACTGTAGACCTCTGACTCTGAGGGGCCTTCCTGGGACGGACACAAGAGGGTGGAATGGCCCCACTAAAGATAGTGATCAAGCCTCCCAGGGTAGGATTGCACACAGGACAAAATTTAGGGAGGGGCTGTGCATTTCAAAGGTGACCTTTTCAACGGATCTCATCTTCAAAGGCCATTGTGAGTAGAACTACTGGTGCTCTGCCCTCAGGAGTTAGAGACCCTTTTGGGATTGGAACCATACTATGCTGGCTCAACGCTAGGACATCGACAAGAGGAACCATTGGAGCAGGAGGGACTGCAACTGGATTATCTGCAGACTTGTGGTGGCCTAGGGCTTGTCGTGCTCTAGGAAGGGGACTATCACTTGGTGCATTTTGTCTGGATGTTGCTGGCCTGTAGGTAATTGCCAACTGGCCTGGCCTGGGTCCCTAAGTACTCTACAAGGGCCGGTTGGCTGGCCTCCTGTCCACGAGGTACCAGGGACAGAAAGGATTTCCCTGTTTCCACAAGATCAAAAGACAGGGTGCAGCGGAAACTGATGGAAGTGATTGTCAGTTGGGACAAGGACAGTCCTGTTGTACACCATAATCACACTGTGCAGAGGAGTATGCTCATAAAGATCAGTGGCCCACCTGGGGTGTCAGAATGTGAGGAGTTCGAGGAGTGCTGGGGAAGTTTGCCAAGTCTGAGGGACCCGTGCTAGCTCATACTCCCAAGAGAGTGGTGTCCGAGGGGAGTTGGGGGTAATTTGCCGAGTTCAGGGACCCGTGCTGGAAGCCTAGATTGTCTCTGACCTCCAGATCGGGAGGACAACACTGCCTGACATCACGGCCTCCATTTGAGGTCGCCGGCTCCCTCTCCTCGAACCCACGTCACAAGGTACTCTGTTGCTGAGAATATCATGACGGGACCCGAAGGGTCTTGTTGTGCCTTGTGTGCACCCATGGCTGGCTGCCTGGAGCAACTGCAGCTCGCACCTCTGCCTGAGGGGAAACATTTCTCGAATTTGGAAGCGCGCCAGCTTCCGGTGTCACAGTCTTTTGCCTACGGGGAGATAGTGATCCCGCACTCATGAAGGTGCCACTGGGTGCCTGACGGCTAAACTTGGATGGACGAAACCGAGTAACTGTTTCCTTCCGCCTTAGGTAGCCCCGACAATCTAATGAAAGTGTTGCCAGTGGGTGCAACGTGTATCATTAGCCAGAGTAGTTTGAGTGGCTGAGGGGATGGGTCATGAGGCATAGTCAAAACCTGTGATTTCTTGATCATTACAACTGTACGGGGTATGCGATATTGGGAATGCTGTGTTCTATGCTAATGTGTTATCGAAAAAGTGGAATACCTATGAACAGGCTGCATGTATGTTTCTGTCACTTTTGATGTGGGAGGAATTGCTTGGATCGTGAACACCTCCGGGAAGTACGCACAGGGGTTTATGTTGCTTACGAAGCTGAGGGGATAACGGGGCATGTGAATACCTATGACTAGTACATATATGTTCATGCCATTCTGCTGCTAATAGGAGAGTTTGACAATTGCTTATAACTATAAAGCATATATCCAATGTGTATGTCGTTTTGATTGCAATGTGTGTGTAATACAAAACCAGTGTTTTATACATACAATGTGGAGTCTTCTTGTAGTGTACTCAGTGTGTTGTGAGGGTGGTGTTGTGCCAATACCTTACACTTTGACTCTAGGATAAGCATGACTGCTCTGTGCCAAGCTACCTAAGGGTTAGCACAGGCTATCAGGCAAGTGTATCATACTCATCCTATCTAAGACTGTGGATTCTGTCTGGCTTCAATGAGTCCCAGCTGGCCAGAAACCGCTAGCTCTAACAGGCGCTTACTGCTTTTTGGCACTATTTTTACTTAAAATGCTAAAATTCATTTCTCCAGTTTCCCATGTTCCATTTTTGTAATTTTGGTGTCATTTTGATCATTAACATTCATTCTATGTTTCTAATTTTGTTTGGGATTGTTATTGTTTGGTGTTTTGACTTTGCTACTGTTTCCGTACTTCGTGAATACTTTCCATAGGTTAAGCCTGTCTGCTCTGTGCCATAGCTACTAGGGGGTTGACCTCTGGTTAATTTAGTGTTTTTAGGTTTCATCCTGACCAGTTAGTCTTATTATTCCTTGAGGTGGGTGACTGCCCACCTCGAATTATAAGGGTGTGTGTAATAATTTCTGCATATAACTACCTTTGTAAGAGGGTACTTTCAATCATGTTTCATATATTATGTCTATTAGGTAGTGTACATTGGTCATATAAATCATTATTCTTATTTGATGTTTACATCGAGTCATTGAATATAACATCACTGAGATGCATTCTGGTAAGCTGCTTAAACCCAGCACAATGTTTTCTAGAAATATGTTGATCTGCAAATGACAACTTTGTTTTGCTGATGTTTTCTGCGTGTATGACTTTAAAAGGTGAATTAATTTTCATAGCTGTAAGAAGGAAGCAATCCACAGCGACAAATGGATGATACAGAAAACATAATAAATCATCCTGTTTTTAAGAGTACACTTATTGATCGAAATGTTAATGGTAATGGGAGGAGCATGAATTTGTGTGAGGCAATCCAATTAAACACATCATGGAATGAAGAACCCACAAACCTTTCATGATTGATGTGGACACAACGGTTTTAAAAGGAGGCCTCAAGAATATTTAAAATGTGGGAGTAAAGTCAGCTGATGAGGGAGTTTTTGAAACAGTGTGCCAGAATTATTATTTTCCAGTTTTTATTTTGCTATGCTGTATTGCGCAAAGAGTAAAACACGGTGCAGAGCCATATCCAAGACTGCTCTGCTGCCGTCTTCCCTTGTGTTGGCGCTCTTAAAAGCTGTCTTGTGCATTGCACAGCCTCGCTGAGGAGTACTGTCTAGCATAGGATTTGTAGTGGAGTATACATTTCCAGTACAAATTTCTACATATATTCAAACACAGAAAGATTCCACACATTGGTGTGTGCTGTTAACTTCAACTCACATACAATGTGAAGGTTTTTAGGAGAAATTAAAACATTTCTCCTTGTTAGAACCTGCGTCAATGAGTTTTTGACAAAAGGCCTGGACTGACAATATCTTAGTACATCGGGCTTTGTATCACAAACTATGGGTGCTTGCACTGTCACACCCCAGTAACGCCTGTTTTTGTGCTGAAAAAAGAGCATCTTTCCAGTCCAAAATATCTTTTTCACTGGAAAGTATATACTAATGCTTTGCTTTGCACTGCTTTGCATGACCTTGTAAGGGCTCAAGTGTTAGTAAATCTGTTCAGTGGTTTTCATGCACTGACAAGGAGATGTCAGCAAGATGAAGGATGAATCTTGTAGCATGGGCTTTGGCATTAAAAGACCAGTTTTAGATGTTTTTGTAGCTGAGAAATAATAATTACCAGAAGAAACAAATCCTATGAACTTTGGTGTGATCTATGAATCTATCTTTTCCTGTTTGGTCAAATGTCAGTACTCTGTTCTAACAATCATCAATTGAATGAGTGAATCGTTCTCACCTGTGCCAGCAACTCTGCATTGAAAGCAAGCTGATTGTCCTTCAGAAGTAATGACATCACGAACTGGTACAATTATGGTAGGTGGGTACGATGGGGCCTCTAAATCCGGTGAGACAACTTCTGGTACTGAACAAAGAGAAATGTCTTTTATGATACATCCGCAGAGTGTAAGGTGCACAGCATAGCATTTTCGGCAGAATTAAAAACACATTTGATTTAGCATGTTACCTTCAACTGTAAGGGATGCTGAAGTAGTGGCCACGCCATAGTCATTGATTGCTTTGCAAGTGTACAGCGCTGCATCTTCAGGAAAAGCTTCAATGAGTAACAAGGTGTATTCCTGTCCATCATGCAGAAACTTAGACTTAAATCCTGCAGACAGCTGCTGATCCTCTTTGTACCAAGAAATCTTGGGCACAGGTTTGCCGGACACTACAGCACAGAATCGGGCTGGTTTGCCTGACTCCACCGTGCTTGGCTCTAGCTCCTGCAAAATTTGAGGTGGCTCTGGAGCTGTAAGTATAATATATCACGTAATTAGAACACACAACAGCTTACGGTGATGCTAGAAGAAAAGGTGATTGATGTACATTTTCAAAAGCATCATAATATTTAAAAAACGTTTTCCAAACCGTAAATTATTAATCTGATAAAAAAAAGATCTGTATGGATTCACTGCCAATAAAACACTTAAGTACAGCTCAGAAAGAATCATAGTTCCTAAAAAAGAGTATTGCCAATTCATTTTAATGTAATAATCATTCTCAGAAAGTCACGCTGCTCACTTGAAGTTCATTGGGTAGCGATCCCTTTACACATTTTTCAAAACACAGTTTTTCTATGTTTTCAGCAAGGATAGCGCGAAAAGGCCACTGAAAAGATTGCAATGACATTTTGATACAAGTTGTAATTAGCCTCCAGCAGTACCTGAGAGCCAAACTCAGAATACAGTCAAAGCATCATTGTTATCAGAAGGCGCTACTCAACCTTACTGACAGTGATCACCTATATTTTTTGCAAGGTACCTTAAAATAAGGAATAAAAAAGACAAACATGCATTTATGAGGAGAATCAATATTTTTTTACTGGTGGGAGGAATTCTTTAACACACATAAACAAGTTGTTTCCATTGTCGTGAACTATGGGAAAATTGGAGCATTTATCTGCGTGGTATGTTGATTATTTCCGAATTGGCGCAATTGCCAAAATACAGGTTATCTTTGCTAAGATCTGAGTTCTTTGGCACGTTTGGAAATTGGTTTGTTGCAGTATCCAAGCGTGCCCTTTAAATTGTACAAGGAAATACAGTACAGCCTATCACTTTTAAATCCATTGCAAACTCTGGATGCTGCCTAGTCATTTCATTCCATTGTACAAATCAAGAGGGAGTGTGGGGGGGCTATAAGTGACCAGGCTCATTATATGCTTTCAACAAGAGGTGTATGTTTGTTTAGAAGCCTCTCGCAAACTAGGGTGTGGGAGGGAAAACAGTCATATATGTGTGGTGTTGTCCTTTAAGTTATCATGACTTCATGCATACCTCCTCTTGACTAGTAACAGTTACCTAGACTTTTAAAGGAATGTGCAGTGTATGCAAATCAAATAAAATTGTCAACAAAACAAATACATTAGTTTAGAGCAAAGGAATCAACATATGTTGATCACACAACTCTCCTCTCAGTAAGAACTGTAATGAAGCAGCATGAGGAAAGCACACTGAAAAAGTGCACTGAAAAGTACCTAACTTTTCATTTTTTTTAAATGGTCTTTTAACCACGCTAGAGTGGTGGGTTACGCGTCACAGTCTGTAAAACTTCAAATACACTTTTCGAAACTCACTAGAAGAGATAAAACAGTGCTTGACCAGTAACACCATGATTCAGAAACAGTGAAATACATGTTTGATTTGGACATGGAAAATGAACATACCGTTTACATAGAGAGTAACGGAGCTCCTGTTCCTGCCTGCCAAGAAGGTGTATTCTCCAGCATCACTCATTCTGGTTTCAGTGATGCACATTTTGTGCACTCTTCTCTCCACTACGTATTGGTATCTTTCTTCAATCTGGAAGTTGATCTCAAAGCCATCTTTTATCCAGCGGGCATCTACGTCATCTTCATTGACTTCGAACTCAACCACAGCTCGCTGTCTCTCAACAACCTTTAAAAAATGTTTTTTTTAAATTAAAATATGGCAAACTCGCCCAACTTTCCCAACTACTATTTTTTTTAAATCTTTTATATCTGCTGTCTTAAAAAACTCAATCTAAATGTTTTCAGTATGTATGCTTGGGTGGACAGGGACCTGAACCATGTTTGCAACATCAACCGAAGTTCATATTTTCACATGAATATGTACACCCTACGATGAAGTGTTAATCCACTACAGAGTGGTCACATCCATGAATGTCAATTCACAAGAATCTAATGTGAAGGGGAAGAGGCATCGCACACCGTCGGGCCCAGGACACATCATAGGGTTGAACCCTGGTCATATCTATCACCTAATAACAGCCTCCTATTCGTTGTTTGGAGGTTAATCAAAGGACAAGGAGTGGAAACAGCAGAAAGTAGACAGGGCTCTTTGAGTCCGTCTTACTTGTTCTTGCCATTGCCTTTGTGACACTTATGAGGAGAGGTAGCAAGAATAGTACCATGGGTAGCAAAAGACAAGTCAGGAGTAGCAGTTGCTACCTCTGGATATCCCTTTATGACGTTAATGGATGAACGTGTCTGTCACAGTTATACCAAAATACATTCATGTTGTAGGCCAAATTGGGGTAGTTGTGATAGCGTGTTGTTGAGTAGACTACACCATGCTGAGTTTTACTCCAGCATTCACTTGCCCTAAATTGGCATTCAGTATGGCCTATGCATTAAGATAAAATACTGTCCAATTTTTGTCACAAAGACCTAATGAGCTATGTGGTGTAGAAGCATTATGTGTTGGAGTGAATTGGGTGTGAGAGATGTTATTAAAATACTGAAATGAAATTGCTATGTTTATGTGGCCGCGCATCACACAATTAAGGAAAGTCATGTAAAAAAATGATTGAGTTTTCATTTATTCTCAAGGGGGGAATAGGGCATTAATGTAAAATAAAACCAAACATTTTACTACCATGTTGACTCGGGTCAGATAGAATAACTACAGCTTAAAGCAATTGAGAGATACTGCCTCTTACCACCAGGCGCAGCTGTCGAGTGTGTTTGTTTGGCCCTCATTCTGTCTATATTCTATTTTTTCCACAGACCCAGTTCTCTCCAGAGATTTTGACAGTGTCTTTGGCAGTATAACAGTAGTACGAGACCTTTAGTCAGAATTACTTTTTTATGAATTCTTTTTTGTTTTACAAGTTACAAGTGTGGATCAATGACATCTGTGTCAGAAATATTCACCCTACAGTGGCTATCACTTTCCTTTCGATACTGGAGCTGAGGAACGCTTCCAGTTTTCTTGAGTACTGACTTTGATTGAGAACAAGGAACTGACAAAAATCATACAAGCTTGAAGGGAAGAGACGTAGTCTAGTGGAAATGATTTTGAGTGGGAAAGCCAGAACTTGAAGTTGTTCCAACCTTGCTTCCCTATTTGACTGCAATCAGTGAACATTCGTAAATAATTTTATCACTTTGCTTTAGTTTGCTAAAACATGGTCTATGTTCCTTTTAAGTGTATATCCTACTGCATGGTTCTATAATCTTAGAATGTGTGCATTACTTGGTATATCAGTCAGAGAGTATTAGTTTTAGGCATGGAATACCGAACAAATAAACATTGTAATACAAAAAGACTTTTACCTGCACTTCTTTACGAATGCTTTTTATGTGAACATCGCGGCCTTCTACGTACAGATTTGCAGTGGACATATTTCCGCCAGCTACTGCAGTATATTGGCCAGCATCAGACAGCCGGGCGTTTGGAATCAACAGGCGGTGCACAAACTTCTCCTTCTGAATCTTTATTCTAAGAAATGTAGTAACATGGTAGAACATCAAATCACTGGAATATAAATACTCAGTAAGACTGTTAAACATTCATAGTGCTTCACTGTGGATATAGTACCCTTTTTTTGCTAATACATGCTAGATAATTCCCAGCAGATGTTAAGAAGATACATGGCTCTGCGTATTGCATAAATAATGATCTAATGCATAACTGATATATTCAAGTGTAAACATTCTCAATAAAAGGTTTTGAAAATACAATTCATAGTGCTAAATGATCTGGCTCAAATAAAAGCAATGAACACTCATGCCTTGTGATAGTATTGTAGCTATAGAGTATTTGTTTTTATTTCAAGTGAAATCACATACACACTCTCAAACATTACCTGTCAGTAATTTGGAGTTCTTGTCCATCTTTCATCCACTGAACAGAAATCTCAGGCTCTGAGACTTCACATTCAAAGGTGGCTCTTTTCTTTTCAAGAACTTTAATGTCTTTAATATGTTTCCTAAATTCAATGTGACGAGCTGGGGAGGAAGAAAAAAATATTATTGCTTACCAATGTAATCGAAATAAAGATAGCTTCAAGACACAGGGTTGAAATTGGGACACCTACCTTCTACATACAAACTGGCTTTGGATACTACTTTTCCAGCAACAAAGCTGTATTCAGCAGCGTCCCCAAAGTGGACGTTTCTTATGGTGAGGGCATGCGACATCTGCTTGGATTTGATCTGGCATCGGTCAGTTGATTTGATCTCAACACCATTTTTCAGCCATTTATAGGTAATTCCTTCATGGTTTACAGTGACTTCAAAGGTCACAGTATCTTTTTCTTCTGCATTGATATCTTTCAGCATTGAGGTAATTAGGATAGCTGCAAAAAGGTCAAATACAGAATTTTAGTTGGTGCATGTTCTAGATTATCCAGAACTATGATACTTCTAAATTGGTATTATTTCCTATTATTAAGTCTACCTGGCCAGTGGTGCTGAAGTGTTGAAGCAAATACATTTATAGCTCATCTAAACGAAAACATGAATTTGGTTAAGAAGTGCTCTAATACAATCAGAGGCACTTGCTGTGATCAATGCAGGTTTTTTTTTAAATAGGGCAGAAAAGTAGCTAGAACCAGACCTCTACAAGCTATAATTAGACAAATGAAATACACAATTGCATAACTCAGAAGAACACATATGATTATTTTAGAAAAGTACTAGAGGAGCAATGATGGGAAAGCATGTGAAGCAATTAGATTTATCCTAAACCACTTTCTTTCTTCACCTACTTCCTTAAATATTCTCCTTTGGGGAGCAGGTATTGTTCAGGACATAAATGATAAATATATCAGAGAATTTGCTTGATACATTGATTAAACCTGTGCTGACATTAGAAATGCAACAACCTATATTGGGCCTCTTCAGCGACCAGGCATATAGAGTTAAAAAAAACATTTCAAATGAGGATATATGCATTCTGCCATCTATTCATAAATAATAATATGGTTGTAAATCCTTCAAAATATGTACAACTATCAGTCAACACACTGATGATCACATGGTAGTCATATATGCTCTACACGCTGCTACTATTTCATGTACCATCTTTTCTCATCATGCTGACTGCTTTATATAAAATATTAGAAAACTGATCAGAAGAGCTAAAGAGAATGTGCTAGACAGTGACAATAACAATCAAACAGTGATTATAACAACAATTATGCACAGGTATATGAAACACATAGTACCATCATCCCAAGTCTATGTACTCACGTTTCACTGTCAACGTGGCGCTGACTTTGTCATTTCCACAGATAAATGTATACTCAGCAGAATCCCCACTGCTTGTGTTCATGATGATTAGCTGATGTAGTCTCCCCTGTACAACTATCTTAAAGTGGTCGCTCATTTCAATTTCCACTCCATTTTTCAGCCAGACAGCGGGGACATTAAAGTGGGATACCTCGCACTCTAAAGTAGCTGTTTTTGTTTCAGGAACTTCCACGCTCTTCATTGTCTTTGTGATATGCAAAGCTAAAAAGGAACATTAAAATACATGTTTATACCATGATTAAATAAAATGTGAAATCCATTTTAGAAGCGATTGAGCACACAGTGCAAGACGTACTTTCCACAAATAATTTTGCTCTACATTCTAGTTGCCCAACGACGGCTGTGTATTCTCCTGCATCCGCGGGGGTGAGATTTTGCAGCACCAGCTTGTGAACTTTTCTTTCGGTGATCATCTTGTGCTTGTCACTGGGCTTGATTTCTGCGTCTTTGAAGAACCATTGCACCGGGATGGAGTCATGGGAGACACTGATCTCAAACGAAGCCTGGGCACTTTCCAGAGCAGTTATATCTTTGGACCGCTTGATGATCTTGATAGCTTGATAAAGGAAAGTACAGCTATTTAGCACCCCGTCTCACTTTTTCAAAGAGATAATGAAGTATAAGATAAAGTTACTTACTTTCAACATGGAGTCTAGCGTTGGCACCAATCTTTCCAAGTTTAAAGCTGTACACGGATTCATCTGCAACAGTGCAGTGTTTAATTCTCAGAGTATGAACGGCTCCGTCTGCAGTGATTTCAAACTTGTCATTTGATTCGAGTTGGACGCCATTTTTAATCCACTGGACTCCTTTCACATCAAGGTGAGTAAGTTCCACAGTGAATACGGAATCTTGTGTTTCTGTGACTGTCTGGTTCTTTAAGGTTTTCTTTATCTTAACAGCTGAAAATAAACAGGAGAGAAAAGGGTAAACATAAATAACTGCCATGTCACAGAGGAGGGTAATTCAGAGGCACACATATGGAACCTGGGGGACGGGGGTGTAGACAACTGATGAAACTTTACAAAAAGAGGAATATACTATTTTTAAGTTTAGCCAGGTATTGCCATTTAGGATCTGCCATCACTGTTTTATCAAACTCTAGACACCTATGCATGCTGCTTGAAACATCACTTTGAGTAAATCACCTATGATTGCAACAGTTTAAAAATATCAGAGATGGTTAAAAACAGTGTTATGCAGATCCCAGGCAATTAAATTGACCATGGCATTAAAGAAGCCTTTAGGTCTTATCCAGTTATGAATTATAAATATATGATGCAACACTAACCTTCAACCTTCAATTTGGCAGATGTTTTGGAGGTTGCAACTTGATAGGTATATTCTCCCATATCATCCATCTTTGTGATGTCGAGTACTAGTCTTCTTGTGGTGCCCTCTGCTTCACTTCGGACGGTTTTCGAGAAGGAAATTGGTTTCCCATCCTTCAGCCACTGACCTTCTGAGTTTGGATTGGCTACTTCACATTCAAAGATTGTTGTCTGAGATTCAGCCACAGTTTGATCAACAAGGGGTGTGCTGATTGCGCCGCCTACAGGAAAGGGAAGAAAGAACATCATGTTTAGGGTAACTCTTGGTGATCACCTGCGCATATGGTTATCAAATTCTTTTGAAGTGATGCAATTATTTTTTACATGCTGGATGTCTCCTTGTAAACCAACAAGTCTTGGCAACACTATAGACTAAAGCTACTTTGCATGGCTTTGCTTTGCTGTGGTTGCCACAATTCTAGGTAGGATATTAATGCGTGTTCCAATTATCATCGGTTTTCTATATTTAGATCATATTTCTCAATTTTAGTGGTGACTTTCAATAAGGCCATGGAAAATGTAATGTTTATGTTTTCCATCTTTATTAATACTTTGAATATGTCAGTTAAGTGTAAGAATGGTATTTTTAGATGAAAAGATATGAATTTGCAGCACTTCAAACTCTGCTAAGTTTGGAGAAACTACCCAAAATCTGGGATTTTATTGATTCATAATGAAGTTAAATTGTGTAGAAAGAGATCATACATCCATATTTCAAAATGATGTAAAATATTTAAAACCACCATTAATGTACCAAGCAATTTTTTCACATTAAATCATATTTTGTTTAAAACATAAACACGAGTATCAACTCTGTAGCATCACACATAAACACACCTGCTACAGTCAGCTTCCCGCTTGTTTTCTTTTCTCCAGCCATAAATGTATATTCCCCTTCTTCGTCTTTCATCATGTTTATCACTGTTAATTTATAGATTTTTCCATCTACTTCCATCTTGTATTTATCACTAGATTTCAGTTCTTGATTCTTAAAAATCCACAGTGCATCAATGCCTGCATGAGAAAGATGAACTTCAAAGGTGACATTTTGAGTTTCAGTACAGGTTGTGTCTTGGAGGCCTCTAATAATCTTTATTTCTGCAGAGAAATGAGAACAAAAAGAGCAAAGAAAAAGAAAACAAACAAAAATGAGAACAAAAAGACATTAATTTTTCAAAGCCACGGGCAAATGACACATCAAGTAGTGTATGAGAACTGTGAATGAGTGAAATGTACTTGACCCTAAAGCACTGATCCACGCAAATATGACTCAATGGTTGTGTCAGAATATCAATATAAAAATATAATCTGACGACAATATTGTGGCCCAAATTTCATATATAAAAATATTGCTTTCTTTATTACCTCCGATGGGGGCAATATTTATGTAACTATATTTGGGTCCAAGGCAAAAAATGTAATGATGGCCCCTATTGGTGCAGTATTTTATCTGCACAAAGCAGCAAATTACTTGTGAAGTACAACTTGAAGATATATTGAACCTCATTCTGAGTGTCTCTTTATTTAGGAGTAATGCTACACCAGGTAGCTGCGAATACAACCAGACGCAGCATTATTGGATGTGGTAGTATCTCCAGATTCAAAGCTCCACTCCTTAGAATGGGCTATTGCATGATACCGCTGGATGCTTTCTCCTGTTCCAATCTGCAAAGATGAGAATGCGTTGTATTTTCCCCATTTGCAAGCAATTTCTTTGTAAAGAAATAGTGTGATACTAATAAACATCTTGACTCAGCCACTGACTCAAGTTTGCACCCAAAGCAGGATTACCCTGAGACTCACAGAAAAATGTAATCATTCAAGTATGCACATTTCTGGCCACTTTCAATCAAATACATAATTTGACTGACAGGCAGCATAGTCTCTAAAGATCAGGTTAGTTTACACTATAAATGTGTAGCACAGTAACAATTTAGGTGTCTGCTTCTATCTGTAGGTCAAATTGAGATAGTTTGTATTTTAGTGCAAATTAGTGCATGGCATTAGGTACATCTGGCATTAAAGCAAAGTTGATGGTGACTCTAAGACTTCTTTGCAGTGGCTTAGATGGTTAGTGAGTTGGAATGGGAAAGTGAACATTGATATGCACAGTATTGCTTTACATTTGTGTGTTGAATGTGAGCAGGCATTTGGTTTCACCCAGAACTAAGAGGGTGATGACGCCAATTTGGAAGGTAAAAAACATATGTTTTGGTAACAAACTTACTTTCAACAAAGAGATTGCAGGTAGTCTCCACTTTGCCGATTTGAAGCTTGTATTGTCCTTCGTCTGATGCATGGGTTCGAGAGAGCACCAGGCGCTGTTTAGCTCCTTTGGAAATTGCTTGAACACGGTCATCCAACTTTATCTGTTCCTCATTAAGGTACCATTTCACTGATGACACATCAGCAACTGAAACTTTGCATTCCAGCACAGCCTTTGTTCCTTCAACGGCACTCACGTCTTTCAGAGGTAGGACAATATCGACGCCTGCAAAAGTCACAGAAATGTCAGGTTACAAACACAGCAACAGACAAAGAAGGAAAAGGCTTATTTTCAGGTGTCAGCTATACACAGTTTTTTTGTTTTGACTACCTAACATACACCAAGAGTGAACTTTAGGTCAGCTGCTTGCTCATGATTGGACAGCTTTGTTGTTCTTCTCTATTGTTTGTTCCTGATAAGTTTACTCCATACTCTTGTGTTTGTCGTGGGTGGGAGCATTTCAGTCTCACAGAGTTTTGATTGGATGAGTTGTATCTTTCCACTGCATACTTTTTTTTGCAATTCTTTTTATTGGAAACATCAAAATGATACGACATAAAGAACAAAATACACTGCCATGCAATGAATTTGCCTGACAGAGCCAGCTATCCGTGATCCCACAATCGCCTCTGTGTTCCTCCCCACTCCCTCCCCCGCACATCCACCGGTCACATTTGAATCAAGTTGAGTAGCAAGCAATAAATAGGCACCAGTCTCAACAAAAGATGTACAGGGACTTCCTCTATGGTCATTCCACTTTCCTCATATCTTTGCCCATTTTGGGGGAAAGCCCCTTCCCTCTTATACCACCTTCTCGGCCAGCATGCACCAATACATATCCCGTTTCCAGTCTCTTAATTGCGGTGTTTGCTACGCTCCCCATAAATATGCAATATTTCGCTTGGCAACCATCAACCCCAATGCGATCCAAGTTCGTTCAATACGATTTAGATCCGATTCATCCCAAATACTGAGGAGGCACCACTTTGCAGAAGCATCCATGTCACTCCCATATAGATTGTTCATGCAATTGACCACAGATGCCCAGTATTCCTGTATCGCAAGGCAGCTCCATATAATGTAAAAGAATGTCCCACTTTGGCTGCACTGCCTGCGACATTGTGCATCTGTTGCTCTGCCCATTGTTACCAAAGTAGGGCACACATAATAGGACCTATGTAGTATTTTTTGCTGCACTAGGCGGAATCTGGACCATATAGCCACTTCTCCAGGTGATGCCAAGGCCTCAGGCCATTCCTCATCCTCAAGGCCCTCTAAAACCCGCTCCCATTGTTCATGTAGGTGTACTAGGGTATCAGGTGAATTGTTAATTTTTTTTTGATAGGTAAGGGAGATTGCCTTATGGGGCATGGGTGTGTCGAGCAGCCTGTCTTCTAGTGGGGAGGCCTTGGGGAGCACCGTACTCGTCGGCAGTGCCTTCTGCAATGTGTGTCATATCTGCAAATAATGGTAAATTTCTCCACTGCATGCTTGAAGGGATTTTTTTTATTTTAGTGAAAGCTCCTCAATGCTCCCAGGCCCATCCCTTGTCTCACCCTGCTCCATGTTTTCTCTTTTTAAATATATTCCTATTTAATTTTTATGAGCTCAGCAGCTGCAAAGTGCTGTGGGACCTCTAGCTCTTTGATCTCTCCTCCCATGATCCTTAATGCTGCGTGCCCTAATCTCTGTACCATTCCCTATCCTATGTTAAACACAAAATATATACATATATGTAAATGTTCATCTGTATTGAATTATTTCTTTTTTTATTAGGGCCAGGCAGCTGCAAAGTGCTTTGGGGCTGCTCGCTTGCTTTTTTGTGCTTTGAGTGACTTGTTTAACTTTTTATTTTCCCTTTAATTTATGGTCTAACATGGCCAACTGCCATTTTAGATCGGTAAATTAAAAATGGTGGCAAGTGTCATTGATGCAACATACGCATTCATTATGACGCATTCAGTCATGTCAGCAGTCACCTAGGAAAGGGTTTTACTGTAGTAGGAAACCCATTCCAAGATTACAGCCATGCGGCCGCATGCATCTTGGCGCATGTGGATCAATGCAACTGGATAAAAAGCATTGCCGAAGCCAAAAGCTTAGCATTTTAGAGCCACAAACTATGAAATGCTTCGCCAATGTGAGAGTAATACGCAGTGAAAAGTCAGATTTTTATTTCAAGCAATCTTGGTATTATTGGAACATCGCCCCCTGGAGTGCACGTGATAATAACATCTTACCAAGGTTTTTTTGTTTCGATTTTACTCAAGTAGTTCATAAGAAATTTCAAAACAGAAACATTTAAAATAAGTTGTACTTACTAAAAACAGACAGGCGACCGGATGTTGAAAGTCCGAGATTGGCAATATGGAAAGAATAGCTTCCAACATCTTCCTTTGTGGCATCCTCAATCAGTAGCATGTGCGTCTGCTTGTCGATGACCATGTGAACCTGGTCACTGGGCTGAAGTTCACGGTCATTCTTCTTCCAGACACCTTCGACATTTTCCAAGGAGAGTTTTACCTCAAACTGTGCAATCTCCCCTTCGCAGACCTTCTGGTCAGAGAGGCCTTGCATTATAGTGATGGGGCGCGCTATCAAACAAGCAGAGAGAGCACCAGTGTGAATATACCACAAAAACACAAAAATAACTTTTCGCGAGAGGGTACACTTAAACTTTCTTACGCTTCATCTTGAGCTGACAGCTGATCTTCTTTCCTGCTATAGCAAAGCTGTATTGCCCTTGGTCTTCCTTTACGACGTCTTTCACGGTCAGAGTATGGCGACCTCGCCTAGATGTTATTGCGTATTTACTTGACGGCGTAATCTCATTTTCGCCATGATACCACGTTCCTTCCGCGTCTTCCAGAGTGACGGCACATTCCAGTTCACCCGAGAAGGACTCTGGGACTTCAATATTTTGAAGGGTTTTGATAAATTCAAAAGGAGTGCCTAAAAAAAGCAAAATATATGCACGTATAAATCATCTATATGTATCTAACGCAAATCATGACGCCATTTACAGGTTTAACTATAAACTACAGACATACTATCTTTCTGTTTCCCCTTTCTTGACATATGTGCATGTGAACTGAATTTGTGTGGAAATAAAGCATGCTCCTTTTACAGTAGTATAATTTAATACAATAAATAAAACATGGTCTCTTTTTACACAATGAAAACTTCGAAAAATGGAGTAAAATTATTCAGAGGCTGCGGAAGTCGTGTAATTTTTCAGTGAAAAAAGACTGTTTCAACTTTCATAGCAACTTACAACAAACAACGGCAAGCCTTCCAGACACAAGAGACTGACATATTTTTTCTTACCTTCAACGATAAGTTTAGAAGTAGTTTTAATAGATTCGTCTTCTTTTAGTGCGCAGCTATAGTCATCAGCATCAGACATATCAATGATCAGGACGGAAAGGAAGTGGACCTTCCGATCAGAGTGTGTCCTGTATTTATCGCCAGAGTGAATCTCAGCTCCATTCTTAAACCATTTCACTTTGACAAATGGCTCTGAAGTTTCGCATTCAAAAGTGGCCATTGTGTCCTTTTCCTTGGCAACAACATCCTGCAGTTCCTGGGTGAAGGTTATCTGTAGTTTTCCTACAAATTAAATAAAGAACGTTTTTGTTGAGACTAACATTCATAGGAGGGGCAGAGCTATCAATAGTGCAGCAGGTGCAGTGGCACTGGGGCCAAGGAGTATCCTTGTCCCAGTGTGCCCCAAATATAATTGTGTTTTACTACACACTAACAGCGCTGGAAGCCAATTTTCCTTGCATGCATTATGGTCCATGGTGCAACACTGATTCATAAGCCGAAAGTTAGTAACATTTTAAAAAGGGTTAATTCTCTTGTAGAGATGTTTGGCATTTTAGGGAAAGACATAAAATGACGTGTGTGGTTAATTGAGCCTTGAAAAATAGCCAGGAGTTAGTTGCCTTTCTCATTTGAGAAAGAGAAGTGATGTTGCAAATGGCCAGAGGGAGAAACCTAAATTTAACATAAACAACTCCATACATTACTGTGAGGAGGCACGACTCGGCTCGCGCGTCCGGCGAGGCCGGACTGTCCCTAAAAGCAACGACGGCTTACCTACGGGGAACTCGGCACGATACCCGGGTCCTGGAAGGAAGTCCGTAGGGATAACCCCACCCCCCTATGCTCTATCCACACAGGAGGCATCTGGACCTGATGACGCGGCGGACGGGGGAGGGACTGACCCCGGAAGTGCTTCCCGGCCGGAGTTGAAAGGGCGAACGACCGGATCGAGGAGTTGCGAAGACGCCTGGAGGAGGAAAGGAGTTGCGGAGCGAGGAAGAGGAGGAACAGGAGTACGGAGACGCGAGGAGAGAAGAAGCAGACTACGGCGAGGAAGACGAGACGTGGAGCGAGGAGTGGTGGAACCCCTAGGAGGAGGCTGGAGAGCGGCCGCGACTCAGGAGAGTTGCGGCAGAGTCGGTGAGTCACGAATAAAGGGAGGGAGTGGGGAGGCGGGTGAGAGAAGGGTTGGGAAGGGTCACGAGGGAGACACACCGGTTGCAGTAGCATTGAGCACCAATTCCTCCTTCACTTTCCCTTCTTGTTTGGTCTCGTCGGCAGTGAACACACGGCTATTATCGTCCCGGGCAGGGGATTGCCATCACGTGTTACCGACCACTTGTATATATCACCGTCCCTTTCACAAATCCTCCTTTCACTGACGCGGTGCTGCCTCACGCATAATTATCCTCAAGTAGATCCACCGGGTGTGGTGACGGATAGAATAGAAGCCAGTGAAGTATTAGCCAGAGTAACTGACGACTCCCTTTGTCCTCTCTCTATGCACCTCCGTGGGAGAGTTCCTGGACCGGAGGACAAGACCCAAAAGGAGAACACCAACAAGGAAGGAGAGGGAATTAAGGGAGAGAAGAGTCGTTAAGGAGAAAACCAAACAGCCCACAGAGACATTGCCATCCCCTGTTATTGACTCTGTTAATAAAACTCGCCCACTGGCACATTACATACAGCCTCCGCGTCTG
This sequence comes from Calotriton arnoldi, assembly GCA_963921515.1. NCBI lineage: Eukaryota > Metazoa > Chordata > Amphibia > Caudata > Salamandridae > Calotriton > Calotriton arnoldi. The sequence continues at coordinate 1,235,522 of CAWUFW010000128.1, read as the reverse complement.
TATATCCGGCCTGCCCTCCCACAAGTGGTGTCAGAAGTGGGATCGCCCGGAGACATGGAGGCTGTCATCGCTAGAATGGCGGAAAGCCAAGAGAGTCTCGGGAAGGCTATGGAGAAGTTCCTCTCGGTGGTCGAAGATGACCGGGGCGGCTGCAGCAGGTCATCACGGATCAAGGACAGTCTCATGATACCGCCATGGGGAAAATCGCGGACGCCATCGGGCAACAAAGGGCCCCAAGTGCCCTACCCTCTGTCGTCCTACAGAAGTACGTGAGCGGAGAAGATCCCGAATACTTCTTAACAACTTTGAGAGGATGGCTTTGGCTGCGGCCTGGCCAGCAGACAAATGGGGACAGTATTTGGGACCTCTCCTTTCTGGGGAACTACAAGCTTCTTACCAGGCGGCCAACATCCTAGGGGTTACCCCATATGCGGAAATCAAGCAGTGTATCATGGAGAGACTGGGGGTCGACGATGAGACGTATAGGCTGAGACTTCGGCAGATTAGAGAGGGCCCCCAAGAAACCCCCAGAGCCCTGTATTTTCGAGTACGAGACATGGCCGACCGATGGTTACAACCAGCGACTGCTACCAAAGAAGACATCATGGCTAAAATATATCTGGAGCAATATTTGTCGTCCCTCCATCCCCCATCCAGAAGTGGGTTAGACAGCATGCCCATCTCACCCTCGAGACAGCCGTAGAGATCGCCAATGCATACAACAGGGCACAAGATACCCAAAAGGGAAGAGAGGAAGCTCCCTGGAGGGCGGGTGTGAGTGGAGTACATCGTCCTCCTCGTCCCTTACTTCCCGAAGGCCCGATCCGGTTACCATCGTCCCTGGTCCCCTTTGTCTCGAGCTCCAGGACCTCCGACCTATAGACCACCCGTCCCTGGTCCACAATGTTTTAACTGTGGTGGGATGGGCCACATAGCTCGCTTTTGCCCACAAAAGGAAGAGCCTATGGAGATAGGCATAGCAAGGAGGAACTACTGCTGTCTATCACATCCTGTCGATGCCTATCCTTACCGGTGTCACATAACAGTGAATGGGAGAACCATGACCGCTCTCGCCGATACAGGGTGTCGCCAGAGCGTGGTAAGACCCCAGGATCTCGAAGGCAAGTTGGGACCGGTTGAGGGGACCGTAGACATTCAATGTGTTCACGGGGACACCAAAAGATACCCCACCACTCATGTCCACGTGCAACATGCTGCAGATCCAGGCTCAGAATTAAAGGTCGGTCTCATTCCTCGGTTACCGGAACAGGCGATACTGGGTAACGATTATCCCCTCCTCTCTACTCTACTCACTGAAACCAACCCAGAGGAAAAGAACTGGTGGGCCGATGCCCCCTTCTCACAAGAGGTCGATCCCGAATGGCCACCTTCCAAACCCCGGAGAACGAGAAGGGAAAACGAAAAGACAAAAAGAAGCCCGTCCTTGTTCTACCCGCTCAGGTGGAAGAGAGCCCGTGGGATAACGATAGGAGCTTCCACGCAGCACAGAGAGAGGATCCTGTTCTGCAGGAGGCTTGGAACAGAGCCCTAAATGACGAAGACCCGTTACATGTATGTCCCTATTTCTTTGTAAGGAATGGGCTGTTGTACAGGAAGGGACAACCCACCAGTATCCCACAGCTATTAGTCCCCACTCCGTTTAGGGATAAGGTGTTGTATATGGCTCACAGTCATCTTCTGGGGGACATTTCGGGAGGAAAAGACTGAAAGACTGATAATGGAAAATTCTATTGGCCGGGCATATACAGGCAGGTGAAGTCCTACTGCAGACAATGCCCCATATGTCAGAAGAATAGCCGATATAGACCCCCGAGAGCCCCTTTGCATCCCCTACCCATTATAGACGAACCGTTTAGCAGGGTGGGAATGGATATCGTTGGTCCTTTACTACCCTCCCGGAGTGGGTGCCGTTACGTGCTAGTTTTAGTGGACTACGCCACCCGGTTCCCCGAGGCGATAGCTTTAAGACAACCCAACGCCCCCAACATCGCTAGAGCAATGGTATCAGTCTTTACACGGGTGGGCTTTCCAAAAGAGATACTGACTGACCAGGGGACCCTGTTCGTATCCAAACTCCTGAAACAAGTTTGTACCCTATTAGGCGTCAAACAGATAAGGACGGCAGCATATCACCCCCAAACGGATGGCTTGGTAGAGCGGTATAACGCTACCATTAAGACCACTCTAAAAAACTCCTTGCCCTCGAGCCAAGCGGTGGGAAGAAATGTTACCCCTGGCCTTGTATGCCATCCGTTGTAAAGTCCAAAAGAGTACTGGGTACTCTCCGTTTGAGCTATTGTATGGCCACCAGCCACGATCCTTAATGGACATGGTGCGAGAGAACTGGGAGGCAGAGCCAAATAATAATAAACCGCTGGTGGAATATGTAGCCCATCTAAAAACGCACCTAGAACAGATTCGAACGATCGTGCGGAGTAACATGGAGAGGGCACAGGAAGCCCAACAAGCCCATTATAATAAAAAGGCCAAGGAAAGAGTCTTTGCTGTAGGGGACGCGGTGTTACTTATGATGGCGTCCTCTGACCATAAACTGTTGGGTCAATGGCAAGGCCCGTATATCATACTGGACCGAGTAACCCCTGTCACCTATAGGTTGGAGCTCGACAGGACTCGAGGTACCTCCCAGATCTATCATGTGAATCTCTTAAAGAGATGGGAAGGACCTCTTCCTGCATTGATGGGCTCGATAGGTCCTGTTCCTCCGTACATCCAATGTATTGACGAGGGGTTGAGTCCAGTTCGCAGAACCGAACTGGATAACGCCTTACGGCCCTTACGAGACATCTTCTCTATCACCCCAGGGAGGACCTCTTTGATTGAACACTCTATTAAGACCCTTCCAGGGAAGATAGTACGGCTTCGCCCTTATCGGATACCCGAGGCTCGTAGGAACACCATCCGAAAAGAGGTACAGCAGATGTTACAGATGGGGGTCATAGAACCATCAATGAGCGAGTGGAGCTCGCCCATAGTCCTCGCTCCGAAGCCAGATGGCTCGGTGCGTTTTGCATCGACTTTCGGAAGTAAACAAGATATCCGAATTCGACACCTATCCCCTCCCGAGAGTAGATGAAATGATCGAACGCATAGGGAGAGCGAAATATATCAGCACCCTCGATTTATGCAAGGGGTATTGGCAAATCCCCTAAAAAGCGAAGACAGAGAGAAAACAGCGTTTACTCCCGACGGCCTCTACCATTTCACCGTGTTACCCTTTGGATTGCACGGGGCGCCCGCTACCTTTCAGAGAGCCATGAACCTTATCCTACGGCCCCATGAGAGATATGCAGGGGCTTATATCGATGACATCATCGTTTATAGCGAGACCTGGGAACAACACCTTACTCACATGTACCACGTCATACAGGCTTTAGGGAAACAGGGACTGAAAATAAACCCGGCCAAGAGCCATCTGGCCGCCCAAACCGTAAAATACCTGGGTTACCTGTTAGGAGAGGGAGTCATAAGACCCCAGAAAACCAAACTCCTGGCCATATCCCTGATACCCTTCCCAAGGACTGCGAGAGACCTACGTGCCTTTTGGGGTTGTTGGGGTACTATAGACGGTTTATACCCCAGTTTTCACGAATAGCAGCCCCTCTCACAGACTTATTGCAGAAATCAGTGAAAACCGAAATCAGGTTAAGGAACCCAACCCGCGAAGAAATCCAAGCATTTGAAACCCTGAAAACAGCACTGACGTCCGATACCGTATTAGCCAGCCCCGATTATGACCTACCCTTCATCCTACAGACAGATGCCTCAGAGCAGGGATTGGGGGCAGTTCTATCCCAAAGAAATCAACAGGGGGAGGAAAAGCCTGTACTCTTTCTGAGTAGGAAACTATATCCCCGTGAAAAGAACTATGCTGTCATCGAGAAAGAAGCATTGGCTATTAAATGGGCCATTGACTCCTTGAAATACTACCTAGAAGGGCGAGAGTTCACCCTCTTCACGGATCATGCCCCCTAGAATGGATGGCCCGGAATAGAGGGAACAATGAAAGGGTATTGCGTTGGTTTTTGTCCCTCCAACCCTACAGGTTCCAAACCAAACACCGAAAAGGGACCGAGCAGGGAAATGTGGACTTTTATCCCGTTACCCTCAAGATACCACCCCTACTAGAAGGACAGCAAGGGAAAGGGGATGTGAGGAGGCACGACTCGGCTCGCGCGTCCGGCGAGGCCGGACTGTCCCTAAAAGCAACGACGGCTTACCTACGGGAACTCGGCACGATACCCGGGTCCTGGAAGGAAGTCCGTAGGATAACCCCACCCCCTATGCTCTATCCACACAGGAGGCATCTGGACCTGATGACGCGGCGGACGGGGAGGGACTGACCCCGGAAGTGCTTCCCGGCCGGAGTTGAAAGGGCGAACGACCGGATCGAGGAGTTGCGAAGACGCCGGAGGAGGAAAGGAGTTGCGGAGCGAGGAAGAGGAGGAACAGGAGTACGGAGACGCGAGGAGAGAAGAAGCAGACTACGGCGAGGAAGACGAGACGTGGAGCGAGGAGTGGTGGAACCCCTAGGAGGAGGCTGGAGAGCGGCCGCGACTCAGGAGAGTTGCGGCAGAGTCGGTGAGTCACGAATAAAGGGAGGGAGTGGGGAGGCGGGTGAGAGAAGGGTTGGGAAGGGTCACGAGGGAGACACACCGGTTGCAGTAGCATTGAGCACCAATTCCTCCTTCACTTTCCCTTCTTGTTTGGTTCGCCGGCAGTGAACACACGGCTATTATCGTCCCGGGCAGGGGATTGCCATCACGTGTTACCGACCACTTGTATATATCACCGTCCCTTTCACAAATCCCCTCCTTTCACTGACGCGGTGCTGCCTCACGCATAATTATCCTCAAGTAGATCCACCGGGTGTGGTGACGGATAGAATAGAAGCCAGTGAAGTATTAGCCAGAGTAACTGACGACTCCCTTTTGTCCCTCTCTCTATGCACCTCCGTGGGAGAGTTCCTGGACCGGAGGACAAGACCCAAAAGGAGAACACCAACAAGGAAGGAGAGGGAATTAAGGAGAGAAGAGTCGTTAAGGAGAAAACCAAACAGCCCACAGAGACATTGCCATCCCCTGTTATTGACTCTGTTAATAAAACTCGCCCACTGGCACATTACATACAGCCTCCGCGTCTGTATATCCGGCCTGCCCTCCCACAATTACATTACCTTGAACCAGTAGGAATGCATGGCTTGACGTTTCACCAGCTACATTGCTTGCTTTCACCATGATGCTGGCAGAGTCTTCTGCAATGACATCTCTGATCACCAACTCACAGACATTATCTTCGGGCCAAAACCAGAAAATGCGATCAGATCTCTCAATTTTGACACCGTTTTTGAACCACTGGCATTCAGGGTCTGGTTTCCCCACTACTCTCAGGCGGAAGTGGGCCTCATCTCCCTGTGCAACTGTTTGGCTCTGAATACGTTCAAAGATTTTGGGAGCCTCCATACTCGGTGAAAGCTCAACCCGGTCTGGTTTGAAAGTGGGAATGGTGATACTTCCTTCCACAATAAGTGCTTGCTTCTCTTCTTCTGTAAGTTCTTTTATGTGGTGAAGAAGGTCTTCTTTTGTCTTTCTTAGCATTTCTTCATATGCTTCATCTTTTCTGCGAGACTTGAGCTCAACAGCTGTAATTGCTTCATAATATCCCTCCTCTGTTCTACGCTTGAATTTACTGCGCAGCTCTTCACTCTCTTCAGTTTTCTTTTCATGAGTTATCCTTTCTGCACGTTTCAGCTTCACAAACTCTTTGGTTGTAGTGTCGGTCAGTTTGTCCTCTTTTTTCACTTCAAACTGAAGTTTTCCAGGCTCAGGTGCTGGAGACACAAATTTAGATTCAGGTGCTCGGCGAAGAACAGATCGGAAGTCTTCTTTCTGTTGTATCTCCAACTTAACTGAATGTTCAGCTACACCATCTGGATTTTCTGCAGTGAGTTTAACCTCTCCTGAGTCATATGATTTACAGTCAACAATTTCAAGATAATAGATACCATCATATCTGACCCTGAATCTTTTGCTTTTGCGAATGAGCTGCCCGTTCAGGTACCAGTTGACCTTTGGCTGAGGATAACCAGTCACACGACAGCGGAAACGAGCAATCTCTCCCTCAAAGACTCTTGCTGGCTCTGGAAATAAAACTATTTCTGGTTTCTGTTTTTCCCTTTCACCATCTGACACGCCAGCAAGAGCACCTTCATGGGCCATCCTTTCTAGTTCTTCAATGCGTTGCATTCCACGCCTGCCCTCAGGTAACTGAGATTCTTCAACAAGGCTCTTCTCATCTTTCACTATAAGAGTAGCTGATGCATGATCAGTTCCATACTTATTAGTAGCCTTACAAGTGATAACACCACTGTCTCTGGGGTATGCTACTTCATAATCAAGACTGCAATATCCAAACTCATTAACCATACGGAGTCTATTGGCAGCATCAAGAGGTCTGCCATCATGAAGCCATTCAACAAACATTGTTGGATCTCCAATTGGTGTAAGTCTGCACTCAAAGTGTGATGGCCCAAAACGCTTGAGCCTTACTGAAGTGAGCTTTTTCTTGAAGAATGGTTTTTGCTGTTTTTCTTTGTCATAAAGATCTCCCTCTTCCCATTGCTCTTGTCCATAACGCAAGTGAAGTGGTTCTAGCTCTGGGGCAGCAATCTCCTTTGCTTTGTATGTCCCCTTTGGAATGATTAGTTTTCTTTCTGGTGCTGGTTCGGCAAATTCAGCCTCAACATTTACTTTACATCTTGTTGTGTCGCGTCCAGCTTTATTGATGGCAGTTGCAGTGTACCAGGCTGCATCTCTGTTGGTCGTGCATTCAATCTTGAGTGCAGCTTCCCCTTTTGTCCCCTCAATTCTACAAAAGACAATAATGCAATTATGGTATGAAATAATCAAAATTTGCCTTCTGTTTTCTTCTTTGACTATTTTATTACACATACTTACTTTATGGTTGGGAATTTATGTGGCACAATAATGTCACTGTTCTTCAACCATACAATGTCAGGATTAGGGTTGCCCACTGCTTTTACTGCCATTTCTAATTGAGAACCTTCTTTCACATTGACATTTTTCAATTTTTCCACAAATTGTGGTCTTAGTAAGTGTTCCTTTGCTGAAAAGACAAACATATTTAAAAATGTTAAATATTCTAAACTTATGCTGTTTTCTAAAAATATTGTTTCTAAATGTGTAAATACCTTCCACAGTCAGGGTCATGGAGACTGAAGTTTTGCCAGCCCTGTTTTGGGCAATTACTGTCCATTCACCCGAATCAGGTGGTAGAGCAGGAACAACAATCAGTGACTGTGTGCCATCTTCTTTGATGACAATTTTATGCGTGTAATCATTGACAACTTGTTGACCTGTGTGAACAAAATATTTTGTATCCCATGAGGTTCACCAAATGAGAAAGTTGTTTTAATATTTGTGAGACGATGTTGACTATGTTTAATACATACCATTGTGAAACCAGAAGGTTTCTGGCATAGGTCTTCCAACAACTTTGAGGTCAAATCTTGCCGTCTGTCCCTCAGCACACTTGAATGAGGCTGGTTTCAACACAAAAACAGGTTTGTACAGTCTCTCAAGCTGCGCTTCATCAGTTTCGTCCAGCCTGCGCGCGGGAGAGCGTGCAGGGGAACGCCCTGGAGATCGACTTGGGGAACGTGGGGAAACAGATCTGAAAAGAGAAGCAAACAACATATTGACTCTCAGTAATTTCTGCAATTAAAACATTCAACATAATACTCACATTTCACACAGGCACAATTAATTTTTCTAGAATTGCATACACAGTTATCCTTTTTGCCCTGATCACCCCCATTTTTTGACTTATACTGGTGGTAACTGACTCTGACTGCGCCCTGGGCTCTGCTAGTCAGGGCCAGTGCACTGATTACAAAAGTATATGGTAATTAGGTGTGATTACAATTGGCACTAACAACTTAACTGTATAGTATATGGTAAGGCATGTAGGTATAGAGGCCCAGCAGCTTTGAGGCCCTTCAGTGCGCACTGCTGTGTTGCCTGCTGTCATTTTAAAAGTTAGCCCCTGCTTTGCAAGCTGCTTTTAAATTGAAATTTCATGCACATTCGACTTTGGATTTGAAGGTACTTGCCAAGTTTTAAGCTATCTTATTTTTCATATAAGTAACTCCTAAGGTCTAGCTGGGTGCCATGTAAAAATATGTAGGGGCATTTTAAAATATGTTTTATATGACCTGGTGAGCGGAAAACTACCACTTTCATTTTTCCTCCATTGTAGCCTTTAGCTCCATAGGCTAACACAGGAATACTGTAATACAGCATATCTATTGACAGGAGTGAGCTAAAATAATATTTCAAGGACTTAAAAGATTGGTAATGATAAATCTAACAATTTACTACTGTTGAATTTGTCATAACTGATACAGAACAGAGGTTAGAGAACCTTCTTTTCTGTTTATAGAACCTTCTTTTCTGTGAGCCAACATCCAGCCTGCTAGCACCCTCTCCTGATTGGCCAGCCCTTAACAGGCTTAGCCAAAGTAATTTGATGAGGTGATAAGTGACAAAGAATATCTGATAGGGGGAGCTCAGCAGCTGCAGAGGCCAGGACAGGAGCTGGGTAAATTAAACTGGGCTTCAAATAAAGCAGGACAGTAAGTAATGCCAGCCAGGCATACCCCCTCTTCCTATATCCCCCAGCCCAATTCCAGCCCCAAGAGTGGAATTTGCAGGTCTGTAGAGGAAGTGTTAAGGGAAATGAGCCACACCAGTGGGTTGGCTTAGCCAGGTCTTACTCCCAAGGAGAGGAAATCTCCATCTTGAATAGTGCACTTTGTAGGACAAGAACATGCCACACTTTGGAGGAAGCGATTATGCTTCTGGGTGGCACCCTGAACCCCATTGGTCAGGGGTGCCCCCCTGCTTGTCGCCCCAGAACATTGAAAACATATGTGAGAGCTGCATAGCAACTCAGATCTGCTGCTGAACCTACAAGAAGAAGGAGTGCCCTGCTGGGACCCTCGTCTGCACTCCAAAGGCTTGCGCTCTGAAGGACTGCGCCTGCTGTACCCTTAGAACTACAGCCCTGAGGACTTTGCCTTGATTCAAAAAGGATTAAAGAGTTGACTCCCTGAGAGCAACACGTTAACAGAGCTTCCCTGCACCATCTCCCTCTAGACGTCCCCAGCCTGGAGTGTGTCCAGTGGACTTTTAAGGGTTTGGCCAGGTGCATTGTGGGAACTGTAGTCCTTGCTGGAGAGGCCCACTCGACGTCAAGAAAAACCTCCAGATAAGTTTATAAGAGCGAAGGTAACATTTTGACCGGGGCCTTCCACTTAATGTATCTGACCAGGTCTCCATCATGATCGGCCTCAAACTCTGACTGCGCAACCAGATGTCCCAATTTGGCGCTATATGTTATTAAGCACTAGAAAGTGTTTATTCTTTAAAAAATCTTATCTCTGGTTCCCTATATTGAATTTTTGTCATTTTGGTGTCATTTTCATCATAATAATATTTCCTATTTTTATAAATTGGTTGTAGATTTGTATTGTGTGTTGTGTCTTACGTATTTAGTTTAATGGTGTTTTTAAATGCTTCACACACCTGTCTCCTAAGTTAAGCCTGCCTGCTCATTGCCAGCTACCAAGGGTTGAGCAAGGGAATAATTTATTGAGACCTTGTCTGGACCTTATATTGCATTTTTGGCCTTATTGCTAGTGGTAAGTGCATACTTACCCCTACTAATAATCCACCTTCCCATACACATTTAAAATAAAAGACTGTATATATAATAATAATTAATAATAGGTTAAAAATACTAATGAGTGCACCCACATGAGAATATTGTCAAATGTGTAGTATTGTAAATTAATGTAGAATGCCATTCAATTTGCAAACATCATGTAGTAGATATGGTGGGATACTCTGTGCTCCATGCGACAGCCTACTTGAAGTTCTGTATCTAAAACAAATGCAGAGAGGCAGCTAACTTTATAGTCACTTTAATATAAGCTAAGTAATGAGATAGTTAAACAGGGTAAAGCAAGAAGGCCTAGGGCAACAATTGTGTGTCTTGGTTTTTCTGACGGAAGCCAGGATGTAGACACTTTGGGCCTAATTATGATGTCGGTCGGACAAGCGTCCGACTGACACCGTAGCGGAAATAGGACCGCCCGACAAGGAGTCGGCGGGTCCGCTGCCATCATTACGATGCGACCGCCTTCATGGCGGTCGTAAAGTGTATGTTTTTTATTGCAGCTTGTGCTGTGGGCTGCAGCACAGGTCACAGTAGAAAAAATACACTTTCAAAACATCCATGCACCATGTGGCAGGCACCATGTGGCAGGCACCATGCGGTGCCTGCCACAAGATGCGTGGATGTTTGGGTGGCACCATAGGTGCCTGCCAGGCCCAATAGTGGAGAGCCAGGGGGCTAGGGGGCCCTGTTAGGGGCCCTCAAAGTCACTTTCCGCCTGTCTTTTCATGTCGGGCGGACCGCCATGAAAGGGAAGGCAGATAACGACATCGTAATCCCAACGGTGGACCCAAGGCTGGCTCCGCTGTCAATTTGGGGTACCGCTCTGATTGGCTCTGTATCATAATATGGCGGTTGGGTAGAAACCTATGAGGCGGGAAAGCCTCCGACGAGCTGTCGGATGGCTTTCCACCCGACATCATAATGGGCCCCTTTGTGGTTAAATGGCATACTGTTCCATGTCAAAAGGCTTGTTCTGACAAAGGTGAACTCAACCAAATGTAAAATGAATCTGGGGCTTTGGGTAGACCAGTGATATGCATGATCCAATGCTCTCATGACCATAACAACCTGCAGGTTACTTGGATGTTTATGTAATGTGACACATGCCATGCAACAGCTGCTTGCCATTGCACAAGAAATTACAGTGAACCTACAAGTCGTTTTTTTTCTACCTTGAAAAGTAACTGCTTGAAAGGTACTGAGAAATAGCAGTGCTATATGTTGTAAGTCCCTTTGTGAACTCAAAAGCTTTATCACTTTGAGTGCCAAAATGTGCCTCAAAAGAAAAAGCTGTTTTACCAGCTTTACCAGCAAATGAATGGCTCCTGAAATGTGTTCCTTTTAAATGGCTGGGTCACAGAAAACAAACCATGCTTAACCTAATTGATGTAAGGCAGCGCCTCTTAACCTGGGGTCTGCATGAGTACTAAGAGGGTCCGAGACTGTTTAGAAAATTAAATAATATTAGTAGATTAGCACATTATATATACATAAAATGCTAAATTGAAAAAGATAAAATGCTCGGCAAATGTGAAGGAATATGAAATTGGAGCCTAAAAATGAAGTTACTATCAGCTTGATTTGCAGGAGCAGGGCAGTTATAGCAAACAGAATCTAATATAGCTGGTTGGCTGCCTCAATTGAAGCACTGGAATAAATCAACAAAAATGCAACGTGCATTAGGAGCAAATAAGACAAAGCCATAAGCTACAATCTAGCCTGTTGCTTAATCTTTTTTAAATAAAACTGAACGTTGAAAAGATCAAACTCTCTCATTAGAATTATATTTTCGTTTTTTGGTGAATAAAAGTTTTTAATTATTTGTCTGATGTATACTTGTTTCTGCATTTTGTGTACTGTTTGAGATTCAAATCGTAGAAATTGCTTAGGCTAGGGACCCGGGCTTCCAACAGTGAATAAGCGGGGTTCACAGAAGTCAAAAGGTTAAGAACCACTGATCTTAGGTAAGTGGGACTTAAATCTTAAATGAGTCTGATAAATAGATGCAACTTTTAAAGTCATGGCACAATTAAAGCATCAACTGATTTAAGACAAAACCACAAGGGATGCTTTCCTGCAATTTAGGTCCAATAACAATTGCAATTTATTGCGTGGGGTTTGAACGAAACCCAAACAAAATGAACTTGGTTGTGTGGCAGTATGATTTTCCTATGCATAGCACATCTATGGAGGGCAGACAAATAATATCTCAGAATAATTAAGCTCTGAAGATGGTGGTTGGCCTTCAACACCAATTGATTTAACCGTGTGTCAAGCATGCACACATCGTGGTTAGAATACAGAAATGTGTTAATGTCTATAAAACCCTTTATCCTGTGCTCAACCTGACAAAAAGAATTACTGATGTAATACTGCTGTCTGAACCATATGCACAGCATATTTAATTTCCATAAACCTTTACCTGGTTCTGTTTTCACTACTAATTGCAAGGAAACCCAATTGCTGGAAGCTATGTGTAAAGGGCTTGATATTGGTTGAAAGTAAAAAGGTAAATGGAAGATTGCCCTTTAATAAAGCTTGGGGTGTGATTGCATTGGAGACTGGGTCGCATGCCTTCTCTCATCATGATATTGCTTTAGAAGATGCTTACAAGAATATTTGTAGTTTAATATACCCTGTGTAAAATGAATGGTGGAATTAATGTAACATATACCAAACATGTACAGGCAATGCATTTTCTCTAGTGCAGAAGCAGATTATACAATATGCAAATATGTACAGAATGCCACACATACACTTACCGAATTCTTTTAACTGCATCTGGAGTGGGCAAGTATCCTGGAGCACCAGCTGGTGAAGCGGGTTCTACATACAATTTCCCAGAGCAGATCGCATTTCCCTTCACATGACTGGCAAAAGCAGTGTATATCCCCTCATCTTCAGGTAAGAGAACAGGTATCCGCAGACTTGCTCTGCCATCTTGCAAAACATCCATTTGGTACCGTGCACTTTGCTTAATGCGCCTACCATCTTTGTACCAAGCAATCTATGGTAGAAAAAACAAATAAGAAATGTGCAGTAGTATTAAGAACACATATGTAACACAACAGTCAATAGTGTACAAGGGAATAGAATGCAGAGATTAAAGTCTCCTATGATTTGCCTATGCCTGGCATTACAAATTCATATTCTATTTGCATACTGGTTGGCGGTTCTTTACGACTGCACCAATCAGGTTTTCAGTGTAAACACCTGGTGGTACACTGTATGTAAATATATCTCATAAGTTCTCTTTAAAGAAACCCTGAATCCCTACAGAATTCAGCCCTCATGGACTGTCGATGACTATCATGCTCTTTTTGCCAAGAAGGTTATTCTCTTACTTGATTAATATGGAACAATAAATATTATCACACCTACTTCGTTGATTTCTGATTGGTTCAAGCAGTATTGCAACTGTGAGTTTACACAAAGCGTTTACACAATAGCTTGAGTCATTTTTTTCACTTTCAGTTTGTAACCCTTTTTAATGTTTACCCAGTAATAATGCATATTATCTTATGGTGCTCTACTTTGATGTCGCTATGCTTTATATATATACACATATATATATATATATAAGTGGTAAATCTGCTATACAAAAGTCACCAAATAAATTAAGAAATGGTGCCATGTGTAGAATACCGATCTATAATTGGTATAGAATTGGAAGAAATTTAAAGGAAATCCATCACAAATGAATACTGTCAAATATGAATGCTATTGATGTAGAGTAGTCTGAAACTAATACTTTTTCAAAGATATAGTTCATAGAAAACCTGATGTAAATGCTTTTTTGAGTCTTTTATTAAATAGCTTTAAAGTAATTTGTAAACTATTTCGAACTGGCAGTTTTTCTCATACCAATGAATGGTAGAGATGGGGAGAGGATGTAGCCTTACGGCTAGAGCGGTCGACCTCGAAGCTGGGGAACCAGGTTCGAGTCTCGGCAACGACGCTAAACATCATGTGATTCTTGGCAAATCACTTAATCTCCCCGTGCCTAACAAAAATGAATGTGACCTTCTGTAACGAAACTGGTGCGCATGTAAAGCGCTCTGATACCTGATGTCTCGGGTCTAGTTCGCGCTATATAAAACTCTAAAAAAAAAAAATGAAGTCAAAATAAAATTGCTCAAAGAACTATATTCAAGTAAAAAAATATGAACTGTAGTAAAAATTGAAGGAAACATTAGATTAATCAAATTGAGATTATATATGGTATAAATTGTAAATTGTAAACGCACAGTTTATAAGGGAAAAACTCTGCCTTCGTATCTGACCACAGTCTGTTGTTTCTTTTATTTTTGGAGATAATAATTCAATTTTCTTTAGTACAAGTTACATCAGGAAATCTATTTATGAAGTGATTTCAGTAACTTTCCAAAGTTGTTAGCCATTTAGTGGGGTATGCTTTGTTTAACCACTCCCTATATACATTTTTCAGTTATTTATGGTGATTGATATGATAGTATTTTGACATCAGTATGTGTTCTTGTTATTTCATGAAGTACTTTATTACATAACATTTCTACAGTAGAAGTTTACAAAAATATAAATCATACCTTTGGCAATGGGTAGCCAGACATTTTACAATGAAAGGTAACACCCATTTCTTCCAATATTCTGTAGCTTTTTAATCTTATATCAAATCTTGGTTCAGTTGTTTCGGATTCAGAAATGTCAACCATCATTTCTTCACCATCCTCTTCAAGAAGTTCTTCTAAGGTTGTTTTTATAATGCTACATTCAATTTCCCTGATTAGTCTTTCTTCAAATGAAGAGATGTGTAATTCCTGCAAATAGATAAAGGATATTATTCATCTTCAAGACAGCAAAGGGGAACATATAAACATAATCAATATATGCTAAAGTGCAACACAGAAATGTTGAACATACATGTACTTCTTTGAATGAGAAAGTATCTTTTCCCATTTTCTTCCTTATCAATGCTTGCTCTTTTTCATATTCTATTAATGGAATTTCTGGAGCCTCTTCTGCAATTTTTGGTTCTTGAACATATGCCGTTAATTGTGTTACGTATGATTCATATTGATCTAGAATTTAAAGATACATTGAAAGATTAGAACATATTAAATACATTTGCCATTTTTCAGCATTAACAAAACCAATTTGCAGAACAATTTACAAGTAATACTGAAGTATGTTGACTTTTAATTTAAAGGAACATGTAAGTGTTTTAATGAATGCCAAGAGGGTAGGAGGGATTTGATTTACAATGAATGATTAGATTAGTGTTGTGTTCTTATACCTGACACTGCTTTCCAAATTTTTAAAATCAAAGGGGGTCATTACGATGGTGGTCGGAAAACCTCCCCGACCGCCATGGTAGCGGGAAAAGACCACCCGCATGGACCGCGGCATAACCGCCGGTCGCATTACGATGTTCCTTGTTCGAAATCCGACCTCGGCGGTCAGATCGCGGGCCTTAACATTGCTGCGGTTGCTGCTACCCGCAGCACCGCCGCGATGTCCAAATGGGCATATCCAGCATTTCCCTGCACTACGTGGCAGGCACTGCACAGTGCCTGCCACCTGGTACAGGGGAATGTCGGGGGGCCATGGGTACCCCCCTAGTGCACCCCCAACCCCCCCAAACATCAGGGGCCTGCCACGGGCCCCCGGAAGACGATCTCCACATGCCTTTCCATGGCGGTCTGACCGCTGAGGAAAGGCTGGCTACCGGCGGCATCATAATCGTGCCGACGGAGCCTGCTCTGCACCGCCACCATTATCCCGGTCCTTTTCCACCCGCCAGGCAGGAGTGCGGATGGCGACCGGTGGAAAAGCGGTGGTCAGAATTTCCCACCGCCGCGGTCGCCACCGCCATCCTAATCGGGCCGGCGGTTTTCTGGCTTGCGGTGCGGGCAGATCTCCACCGCCAGTCCGGCAGGCACCGCTGCTGGCCGGGCGGTCGACATCCGACCGCCATCGTAATAGGCCCCTAAGTTAGGAAAAGTAGTGCTAGAGCGTTTAATGCATAATGTTTAGAGACACTCTGATAATTTGTAATTTGAGGGTTTCATTGAATTCCCAGTAAACATTCTACAGCTGTCTGAATGGGAAAAGGTCACAACCTTACTGAATTTATTCTTTAGGGATAAACTTCCCAATGTCATGACAATCTAAATTCAAATTGGTTGTGCCAATCATACTTAACTGGAGATTGAAGTTGTGCACAAGATCTACTGTACCACAATTCTGGTGTAATATGCATAATGTTATGCACTGAAAAACAAACACCATCTCATAATCTCATTCCTGTTGCTTAGTGAACCATTGCTGATTCAGGTTTGCCCCTAGTGGCTCTATGCATGAGAAGTAGAAATGGAAAACCTGCAACATAGTCAGCATTTAATCTAGAATGGAGGCATAGATATCAGCTGCTTTGCTTTTCAGCAAATACTTTGTATTTACAAAACAGTAGCGCCAGGATGCCCTTAGGGATGATTGCACATTCTATAATATACATGATGCAACATAACATATGTGTTCTATGATTAATATCTTCTTTGCTTTAATTTTTAATTATGTTTGATTTTACCTTCTTCCAGCAAATTGGCTGATGCTGATGTTTCTCCATGTTTGTTACGAATAACAATACTGTATTCTCCTGCATCATCTGCAAAGGTCATAGATATTTCCAGCTTACACTCTCCGGTTTCCTTGTTGTAGCTAACTTTGTATCTTTAAGAGAAAAAGATAAAGTATCCAACATTTTGTTTATTACCACATTATTTTTTGCACCAGGCAAGTCACTATTCTCATGTGTAAGTAACATATGGTTAGGGATCATTTCAACAGTGTTTTAAGAAAGCTGTTGGGTAACTCATAGCATTTTGCTTTTATTTTTTCGCAAGGGCCAAATTATATTGTCAAAAATTATAAATCTATTCTTCACAGATTTCATCCTTCAGCTTGTGTAGATTATAACCTTGAATAAGCTTTGCAAAATGTGAAACCATAAACACATAAACCTCCAACAAATCATAGGCTGATGCTCACACACTTATCCTTAAGCAGATGTTTATTCCACAGGAAAAAGGCCCGTCTATTTACCGTTTTTCATAAAGTTTACAGTTTTTTATTTCTCTCCCCAAAATAAAATTACTTTTTTTCTGTGAGAAAGCCCAGAACCCAACACTGCCATGAAGCATACTGTATGTTGTTAAAAGATTTAGATGTGTAAATAGAATGGCAAAATACATAAGACTATATAAACACATGTTGAAATGCTTGTACGTTATAATGGTGGCAGATTCTCAAACATTGTAAATGTATTTGAGTTTTTAACATACTGCTAGTTCTGATTCTGTGACATGGAATGTAGCATTTCGAAACATAAATATATTCTGTGTACACCCAAGTGAATGGGTGCACAATTATTTGTGAATCTCACCCTAAGTGATTACCAATATAGGATTCAAAGGCAGCCATAGCTTTACAGACCACTATGTTCTCCACCATCACAGTAACAGTCCACTGTTCTTTAATGGATGGCCAGCATTAGCCAACCAATAATTATAATTATAACTATGATTCTGTAATTAACAGTCTACCTAAATGAGTTAAGGGTCTTTCATGAGATTTTTAAGTATATTTCAGCTATTACATTTCACAAAATATTTTGATGAACTGTCAAAAGGTATAGTTCGTGATGTACTATCTAACTGATGGATGTATCATTGTAGGCATCAAGTTCTTTGTAGTGCCCTTCTCTTTTTTTCTTCATATTCTATTCATGTTGAGTAGATTAAGATCAAGTTAGCAGAACAGGTGATCAGATGTGTAATATATTATAATTCGTGAAGGTACCTGTATCCAGTGGTAAGAGGAACACCAGCTTTTTTCCAATAAATGTGTGGTTTTGGGACTCCGCCAATCTGGCAGTCAAACACAACACTTCCTCCTTCAACTAACTTCTGTTCAGTTGGTTTTCTGACAAAGAATGGAGCAACACCTTCTGTGGGCTCAGTTGGCTCAGCAACAATGGGAGGCTCCACATCCATTTCCTTAGCTGGCTCTTCAAAGCTGTAAATGTACAAATGTATAAATAAATTGTTTCCGGTGACATCCAATTCCAAATTAATTGAAATTTGTGTGAAAAGAAATGCAGGTTTTAGAAATGGAGATGCAGAATACTTACCCTTTTTCATCAGTGACCATTTTCTCAGGAATTGTTTCTCTGCTCTCAAACTCTTCAGAAACTAAAAAGTGAATAAACATTCATTCAATATTTGAAATTCTATATGAACTGGACAGGTAAGGACACTCCACTACAAATCCAAACACATGGACACAATAATGTGGTATCTTACATATTCTGAATTGAAATCCAATGCTTGAATTCTCAGATTATTAGAAAACATTTGAGAAAGGACACTGTGTTACATCCACTTACACTTTTTCAGGACATCATAAAACAGGAGTGTCAGTTTGCAGTGATTGAAATGTTGTTAGATTTCCAAGGGAAAAATATTAATTTGCTAAACTGCAACAGGAATAAATTCATAAATGGGACATAATGTGAAATAAAAAGACAATAAATTCTCACCTAACCCACCCTTTCCCAATATGGATTAAAAAACATGAAGATGGGCATAATGAGTTATGTTCATCTTCAGATATTGTGAAAGTGTTTGTAAACTTTATATTAATTAGAGCATACTACTTTACGAAGACCATCACAAAACTGAAATTAATGCTTTGAGAAAATGCATCAGCAAAACGTGTCAGTTGTAAAGATACAAATCAATAAATGGATATACAATCCAAGACTACTGAATATACAAATAATTCTTCCTTGCAAGGTACGAAGTGGAAGAGTATCAGAATGCTTTCTTCCATTCAACTGATAGAACTTGACAAAGAGTTGCATTCAGTAGGCATCATATTACACCCACTATCCATTCATTTGAAAGAGTAGTGCCAGCCCCAAAACCAGTTCAACAATTGGATTATAAACGGTGGTGTTGCTTGGTATCTGTGCTGAGCATCTGACTTTGATACAATGGAATATCCACTACAGAAGTGTGGTTGTATTTGAGAAATGGCATCCCCTTTGAAGCTATTATGCTTGAGTTGTTTATCTGGGAGGGAGATGATGACTTGCTGTCATTATACAAAAGCTCCTCCACGCCGGAGCTCTGCTCTGTTTTTTCAGAGGCATTAAATAAAAAAATATAAAAAGCTGTAAGAGCTGCAGTCTGAAGGCAGTGACATTTCTTGACGTGAAGGTATGATTTGGTATTCCAGATTCTGATAAGCAGTGCAAACTTTCCCATTGAACTTTACAATATTTCATGCTTAAGTGTAACACAATGAAATGACATTGAGCTTCCATTCCAGCTGCTTTGTGTAATGATTCTTGGTAGGTTTTCCAACAGAATATCAAGGAAACAATGACATGGGGGCCAACTTATTAATCCCTAAATACTGCAACCAAATAACACAAAAATTATTCATATGGCATCACGCATTGTTATTATGTTGATCTACATATTATATGTGACGTGCTGATGCTAGCTCAATGATGTTAGTATGCCACCAGAATGTCTCACTTTTCTTTCCAATGATTCCGGTTTAATTTTGGAGAATCTATGTGTACGTTTGATGGTTTTAAGCATCATCAATTGACACTACTGATACAAAAATTAAAACAAAATAATCAATCCCAGACATTCAAGCACTGCATCGGCCCCAGGTCATGCCCACCTATTCCTCACTTCAAAGAAAGGTGCAACACGATCAACCTCTTCTCCAGTGGGAAAAATGCAGAGGATGTGACACACATCGACAACACCAAGCCTATTTCATCTCTTACGCCTACTATCTTATGTAAAATCCCGCAGTGGTAAGCTTTCAAAGCCCTATCTTTCACAGATCTCACTGACATACTCAACTCCCTCAAAGCCACTTCTTATGAAAGTAATGTCTTACCCTCATCCTTCATCAAAGATCTCTTTAGGCACGCTCTTTGACCCCTTACTCACTGTTATCACTGCCTTTCTCACTAAAGGCATCTTCCCAGAAGCTCTCAAGACAGCCCAGATCCTCCCACTTCTAAAGAAATCGACACTAGACCTTAATGAACGTGCCAACTACCTGCTGATTATTCACCTACCATTCATCAGAAAGATCATTACAAAAACAGTCTATGTTTAACTCCAAGAGCACATCAGTGCTAACCATCTCCTGCACGACTACCAGTCTGGCTTCAGTTCACGCTTCTGCACAGAGACTGCTATCATACACATCGTAAGAGATGCCCTCTTGACCACAGATGACTATAGCCCCTGCCTCCAGATATTGCTCGACTTCTGACTTGACATTAAAATAGCTGAACATCTGACCCTCATACACACCCTGGAGTCTCAAATGGGATTCACCGGCAATGTACCTATCTGGTTTTCCTCCTACCTTTCCAACAGTTACCATTTTTATCACATGGGCACCTCCAGGTCCCAAAAGATTCCTATCACCTGTAGAGTCCCCCAGGGTTCCATACTTTCTGTTATAATTTTAATCTCTAAATAAAGCAAATTGGTGCTCTTCTTAAAGATAATGGCATCAAGATTTACCAATATGCCGATGATACACAACCCTACTTGAAACTCTCCTCTGCTTCAGATTTCCAATGCCTCAAACATTGGCTCCACATCATCCATACCTGGTTGTCCAGGTCATATCATTTCTATTCCAATGGAACTGCATTAGCTCCCCTTGCCTGCCCATGCCATCTTCAGAACCAGCTGCATCATTTACAAAGCCACCACGACCTGCGCCACCACTTATCTTGCAGATAAGCTCACCATATGTAGCGGTTCTCTGCATGCCCACAGCTACGGAAGCCATCAAAAAGCAGACTAAGAAGTGAAAAAAAACAGCAGGCCTTTTCTATCTATGCACCCAGGATCTGGAACACCCTCTCTGTATCCATCAGGAATGCCTGAAAGCTACTCTGATTTGGAGTTGAAGACTCACCTCTTTAAAGAACAGTACATCACAGTGCTGTAACTGTCCACAACTCAGCCATCTCTCTTATCACTGATTAAATGTATGCCCGTCTTTGACCCTGCACAGGACTTGGCTGCCTTTTGGCTAGGTTTGCATATAGAAATATCACATACATACATAAATACATTTTCAATCATATTATATTTTCCAAAACTATTGCAATGTAAGATATACACCTGTATATTGTGTACGCAGGACAAAACACATTTCTGTCATTGTTGTCTTTGATCTTAAAACAATTGCTTACTTACCCTGGACAACTAAGTAGCAAGAAGTGCTGATGGTGCCAGCCTCATTTGTTGCAGTGCAAGTGAATCGTCCACTGTCTTCTGCAAAGGCTTCCCGAATCAGAAGGCGGGCATTGCTTTCTTCAAAGGTAATTTGGAAATCAATTGATGTTTCAATGCGATAATCCTCTCTGAACCACATCACTGTCGGGGACGGATGTCCGGAAAGCTGACATTCCAAAGTGACAGACTCACCCTCAATAACAGTCACATTTTTCAGACCCTAAAGTAAGCAATAGAAAATAACAATATGAATTAGGAAAGTGTGTGAATATAAAATACACTTTATTATTTGAATATTTTTTGAGTTAGTGACTAATGTGTAAGCATGTTAAAATGCTAGGATTAGCAAACTTTTGGTTGCTACTGCCTGTTAACAATGGTGATGAGGGTATTGAGGTACCTTGTGTGGCCCAGCTGCCAATGATGAAGGAGTCCATATTCCCATTCATTAGTTTTGAGTGGATTTCTTTTTATTCATTTTGTTTATTTCAGGTTCTATGCAGAGTAAATGGTATGAGCAGAGTCCCATGGGTTCCCTACCTCTTCTGTCCTTTCATTGTACCCATTCGAAAAACTTCCACAAGGCAGGAATGGGTGGCTTGTTTAATCAACCTAGGCGGATTCCACCCAAACCACCACAGCCATCATGGCATCCACCCACTCCAGGGCACCCAACGATCCCTGCCCCCACCATCTCTTCCACCTCGGAGCCAACCTAATCAGCACAGAACTCAGCAGTATCCTCAACACCCCCGTCTCTACAGCAACCTTCCCAGATGTATGGAAACACGCAGAGGTCAGACCCCTCCTAAAGAATCTTCTGCCGACCCTATGACCTCAAAAACTTCCAACCGATCTCCCTGCTCCCCTACCCAGCCAAAGTACTCGAGAAAGCCAGCAACCAACAGCATGCCAAATACCTGGAACAAACCCACCTACTGGACGCCTCACAATCAGGCTTTTGCGCCAAACACAGCACTGAGACCACGCTGATCGCCACCACAGACGACATCAGAACTCTCCTTGATCACGGAGAAACTGTGGCCTTGATCCTCCTCAACCACTCTGCGGCATACCACACAGTCCCCCACCACACCCTCCTCAACAGACTCCACAACGTCGGCATACAGCACAACCCCTTCAAGTGGATATTTTCCTTTCTCTCAGGACGCACACAGAGCACCTGACTGCCTCCCTTCACTTCGGTGCCAAGGGACATCATCTGTGGCGTTCCTCAAGGATCATCCCTCAGCTCCACCTTGTTTAACATCAACATGACCCCCCTTGCAGACATCATCAGATTACACAGGCTCAACATAATCTCCTACGCTAACGACACTCAACTTATCCTCTCACTCACTGATGACCTCTCAAACGCCAAAACTAACTTCTGCAACGCCATGACCAATGTCGCGAAATGGATGAGAGACAGCTGCCTTAAACTCAACTATGCAAAAGAAACAATTGATGGATGGAATGCTGGACAATGCAAACATTCACCCCCAGTCACAAGGATCTGGGTTAAATCCATCAATTGTTTCTTTTGCATATGTCGCCCTTAGTGGGAAGGGTATACCCAGACGTGGGTCCCGTGCTCACTACACCACTGGATTCAAGCTAGCCTGGCTGATGAAGGGTGATGCCCTGAAACCGGTCCCAGGATGCTTGTTTCTGGTCCAGGAAGTACCTGGCTTAGCAGTTCGGGCTGGACTGTTCGCCCAAGGAACAGGGTCAAGACTGATTTGCATATGGCTGGGTCCAAACTGGGGTGGTGTGGTGAGCAAAAGAATGATGGATTTAACCCAGATCTTTGTGACTGGGGGTGAATGTTTGCATTGTCCAGCATTCCGTCCATCAATTGTTTCTTTTGCATATGTCGCCCTTAGTGGGAAGGGTATACTCAGACGTGGGTCCCGTGATCACTACACCACTGGATTCAAGCTAGCCTGGCTGATAAAGGGTGATGCCCTGAAACCGGTCCCAGGATGCTTGTTTCCGGTCCAGGAAGTACCTGGCTTGGCAGTTCAGGCTGGACTGTTCCCACAAGGAACAGGGTCAAGGCTGATTTGCATATGGCTGGGTCCAAACTGGGGTGGTGTGGTGAGCAAAAGAATGATGGATTTAACCCAGATCTTTGTGACTGGGGGTGAATGTTTGCATTGTCCAGCATTCCGTCCATCAATTGTTTCTTTTGCATATGTCGCCCTTAGTGGGAAGGGTATACCCAGACGTGGGTCCCGTGCTCACTACACCACTGGATTCAAGCTAGCCTAGCTGATGAAGGGTGATGCCCTGAAACCGGTCCCAGGATGCTTGTTTCCGGTCCAGGAAGTACCTGGCTTGGCAGTTCGGGCTGGACTGTTCCCACAAGGAACAGGGTCAAGACTGATTTGCATATGGCTGGGTCCAAACTGGGGTGGTGTGGTGAGCAAAAAGAATGATGGATTTAACCCAGATCTTTGTGACTGGGGGTGAATGTTTGCATTGTCCAGCATTCCGTCCATCAATTGTTTCTTTTGCATATGTCGCCCTTAGTGGGAAGGGTATACCCAGACGTGGGTCCCGTGCTCACTACACCACTGGATTCAAGCTAGCCTGGCTGATGAAGGGTGATGCCCTGAAACCGCTCCCAGGATGCTTGTTTCCGGTCCAGGAAGTACCTGGCTTGGCAGTTCGGGCTGGACTGTTCCCACAAGGAACAGGGTCAAGACTGATTTGCATATGGCTGGGTCCAAACTGGGGTGGTGTGGTGAGCAAAAGAATGATGGATTTAACCCAGATCTTTGTGACTGGGGGTGAATGTTTGCATTGTCCAACATTCCGTCCATCAATTGTTTCTTTTGCATATGTCGCCCTTAGTGGGAAGGGGATTCCCAGACGTGGGTCCCGTGATCACTACACCACTGGATTCAAGCTAGCCTGGCTGATGAAGGGTGATGCCCTGAAACCGGTCCCAGGATGCTTGTTTCCGGTCCAGGAAGTACCTGGCTTGGCAGTTCAGGCTGGACTGTTCCCACAAGGAACAGGGTCAAGACTGATTTGCATATGGCTGGGTCCAAACTGGGGTGGTGTGGTGAGCAAAAGAATTATGGATTTAACCCAGATCTTTGTGACTGGGGGTGAATGTTTGCATTGTCCAGCATTCCGTCCATCAATTGTTTCTTTTGCACATTAAACTCAACTATGACAAAACAAAAGTTCTGATGTTCGGGAACAACACCTCCGTATGAAACCACAGCTGGTGGCCGGCAGAACTCGGACCTACACCCACACCAACAGACCAGGCGTGCAACTTCGGCATCACCCTTGACAGTCAACTATCCATGAAACAACAAGTCAACGCAGTCACCTCTGCCTGCTTCCACACCCTCGACATGCTCCGCAGACTCTTCAAATGAATCCCTATCAACACCAGAGAGACCGTCACTGAGGCCCTCATCACCAGCCATCTCGACTACGGCAACAATCTCAATGCCGGAATCTCCACCTATCTCCTCAAAAGTCTTCAGACCATACAGAATACCGCAGCCAGACTCATTCTAGACCTCCCCAAATGGACATGTTTCACCCCACACCTCGAAAACCTCCACTGGCTCCCCATCCAGAAGAGATGCCAGTTCAAGATCCTCACACACGCATACATACATATGCCAAGGGCCATCATACATCAACCATCGACTAAATTTCCACCTGTCCTCACGACACCAGCGCTCTGCATCACTCGCCCTCACACACACCCCCTGCATCAGTCGCAGCGGGGTCGCTCCTTCTCTTTCATCGCTGCCAAAACCTGGAACGACCTGCCCCTCCACCTCCGAACATCCCCCTCCCTGGCGGACTTCAGAAAGAAACTCAAGACCTGGCTTTTCAACAGAGACACAGCATCCTCAGTGCCCAGATACCCTTAGGGGTGATAGTGCTGCGCTATACAAATACTGATTGATTGATGAAAGCATTGGCTTCAGAGGACAGGGCAGAAGATGTGTTTGACTCATTTGTTGGGATATAAACCATTTAGGAACTTCTCAATCCATAGAAGGGAATATCATTTTTAGTCCTGGCTCATTACTGGTGAGGCTAGAGAGGAGATGTCCCCCGTACAATGAACAGTATTAGGAACAGGGTATGGATTGTTTTGCCATTTGCATGAGTGAGGAATGAACCATAGCCTAGCCATCATTCCCTTCCCCTAATTCATCCCTGATCACACTCAATTGTCCTAACACTAAATGTGGACAATGTGCACAGATAAACAGAAACTTTAGCAGTTAAGACCAAACAGCAAATTTGAGCATTCTCTGACACACTACTTACTGATACTATGGTTGGAGGAGTCACAGGAATTTCTTCTGGTTCTGGTGTCTGTACAGGTTTCTCTGCCTACAAAATAAAATGGAGTTATTAAAAAGGATCCAGAGCTCAAGAATTGAGGATATCACACAGTACCACACAAGAGTGTGTGAAGAAAATTGCTTCCTTTATAGGGACTACCAGCTGTTTGCGGACACATAATATGGTTAAAAGCATAGGACAGCTTGACAAAACAACTACGTTTGGGGGAGACAGACATGAGTAGGGTCTAGGGTGGGACTTGTGGTGAGGGGGTGAGGTATACAAGTTAGAGTGCTATAAGAGATTCTACTTTACATGTAGATTGAGCGCAAGTTACCGGATAACAAACCTCTGTTTTAATGTGCTTCGCTAATGGCTCTTCATAGGCCACATCAGTTGTAATGCTCACTTCCAGGTCTCTTTTCATCTCAAGATCATAACGTGTTTTATATGTCTCTGTTGTCTCTCCCAGTGGGAAAGGCTGATATACCACCTTCTCTGGCACCCTTCTGGGCTCAGCTGGCTTTACAGAAGGAGCTTTCACCGGTTTTATGACCTTCTGAGCAATGGTTGCTGTCAGCTCTTTTTCCAGAGTGGAAATCGCAGTCCCTGCTATGGAAACCTAACCAACCCAAGAGAAAAAGTATTACACAGTTTGTCACTTTCTTTTCCTCCTTTTTTTGTAAGATGCACTGGTCTCTTATCGGAAAAAGATGTTTCATCCACAAAGGATTCCACAAGTATTGTGAAATGTCCTTTTCTGACTGAGTCATTGGTAAACTGTCTTTCTTTATGCATTAGTCGTGTGTTAGCGGAGTTACTGCCACATGTTTTCAGAACTATATCACACAATTTGCTTTCTTTTGCACTTCTTCCTGGCACAGCCCTTCCCTGTGGATGGACTTGTGCGTCAGGAACATGCAGCGCATCTTTAAAGTCAACAAGAAGTAGTTGAAAGTGATAGTACTACTATGATTTGCAGAAATGGATTAGGCATGAACTACTTAAATGTAAGAAAAAAAAACAACGAGCAAAAAATGAGGAAAAAGCATCATTGTAAATTGCAGTAAAGCATTGGTTTTGGCTATTAGAAGTGTGAAATTTGATTATGATTATTGGTGTAGTATATGTTAATTATCAGCTGGTTTAGTATGCAGTATGAACACTGCAACATTAAGAGTTACATAGTCACTGGGAGTAGTGTTAGATTAATAGCTGAAGGGTAGCTTCAATAGGGAAGGCGTCTACTTTCAATGGTTGGAAGTTGCAGGTCAGGCAGATGATACTAAAGCATTTTTTTAAACAAATATGGGATTCGAATTACAAAGGAAAAGCATAGACGGAGAAAAAACGAATGGCCAAAATGCTCAAGGCCAAGTGTGTATTTTCGTTTTTTTGGGGACTTTATCAAGGGCTATGTTTTTGTATGATAACCAGTGATTCATTGAGCTTGTGCCTGCTTGCCTGTCATGCTCTTCCACCACGTCTTACCTCATAAGTATGGTCTGGTTTGGGGACAGTGATTTTGGCAACTGAGAAATGAGGAACTGGAGAATGGGGAGGTAGCTGGTCCACGCGGACTGGTGATTCAGCTGGTGGTTCAGGTGTTCTTTTAATCTACATGAACCAACAAGATTTTGTTGAGTGATCAGTGCTCACACCCACACTGGAAAGGCAAGTCTTGATGTACTTCCAAAGACTTGGGTAAAAATTGAGCCTAACCTGCACGACGGGCGTCACCACATAGACTGTGGGAGGTGCTTTGATTTCAGGCATAACATGCACTGGGGCAGGTTTTACTGGTTTGGTGACAGTAGGGCGTTCAGGTGGGTGTTCAACTGTTTTCTCTGCTAAAACATGCTGCTTATATGTATACTCCAAACTCTCTCTGCCGTACTCTTCGGCCGGCTCTGGCTCTCTAATGCGGGCTACGTCAACTGCAGCAACAACCGTAGCCACAGCCTCAGCTTTTTTCCCTGTGCCGATCTAGACAAAGGTAGCAATTGAAAACTTAAGAGACTCGGTCACAGAAAAAAAAACACATTGATTTATACAGGTAAACAATATACACCTTTACGCACACCAAGAATATATGTAACACTGAGGATTAACAAGAACGACGCAAGATGTTATGGAAGAAGAAAGAAGAAGTGGGAGGAAAACCAACAGTATTATTGCAAAGAAGATAGTTTTAAGGAATGACATAGAGCAAGTACCTTCACAAACCAATTCAATAAAAGTCATTAAAGAGCTTACAACATGCAAGGGTATTTTACTGTTTCCTGCATTGGGGGTCACTGTTGAACGAAACATATGCACTATGTGTAACCATATCTTAACAACTGGACAGGAAACGAATGTACACACAGACTGAATACTTTGCACATGTGAAAATGAAAGAGTGGACAGACATTCCAGTTTCAGACAGACATTCCATTTTCAGACAGACATACTATTCAAGTAGATATGCCTAGATCCAGTGAACGACAGAGCACCCAGAAAGCGGTGAGTGGAGCGCTTGAATTCATCTCAGGTTTATGGACACAGCACATCGTTCTTCTAAATTCCTAATATATAATTATGTAAACTATCATCTGGAGTTTTCTTGAGCGGTTCAAGTGATTTATTTTAGATCAGTAAGAGAAATACAGGGTGTTTCGCATGCAGTGATTTTGCACGAATGTGCATGTGCAAACTCTATCGCGCTAGCTAATTTTTGTGAATTCGATGCAGGCAGAAACCACACAAGTCTAGTGCTCCATAAGGGCAGGCGTGCACCACTTGCGATAAAAAGAAAACTGCAGGAACTTTAGGCTATCGGTGTAACACACATGTGCTTTTTAACTACCTGAGCAGTAACTAACTGTGTGCTTGTCAACTGATTGTCGGTCTGAAGAGTCTCGCGAGACCAGGCTTCCTCTAAAGCAGCCAAGACTGTGGCAACTGCTCCTGTTTTCTCGGGGCTATCGATAATCTGGATATTCGTGGCAAAATACAACATTAAACAAGCTTACTACATAATGCCATCATGAAATATGTAAAGAACCACGTTAAAGGAGTCTTGCTTGGTGTTAGTAAGCAAATGCGGAGAGACCTAATGATTGCGCAATACAGCAATACTCAAATGGTTCAATGTAAAATTGCATGGAGTGTTCCAGTGACTTGTAAAAGGCCAAAGGGTGTATTCACCTTTTGCTGCGTCATATATATCGGTTCTCTTTTGGTCGATGTCTCTTCTAGGGTTCTTGTTACTGTCTCTTTCTGTACCGCTCTTTCAGTAGTAACGGATAAAGAAGCTATGGAGGTTTTCTCAGCTTCGAATCTGATCTGATATTTTTAAGGGGAAAGAAAGGGTTTTCTTAAGAAGCTCTTTCAAGCAAAAGTAATGGCAAACGATTATAGAAACCGAAATGGCACACGCGTTCAAAAAAATAAAGAAAGAAAATAATAAAGAAAGAAAAAAATAAAGAGAAAAAAATAGAGGGGTGAAAATGTGAGGACGGAATTGTTATATTTTGAAATCACTCAAACAGGTGTGTGTTAGGCGTAGCTCTGGTTACGGTTGTGCTACTAGCTACAGGTGGAATGGTGATAGCAGAGGAGCAAGTGTTATTTCTACCTGTTCCTCTACAGGCGGAATATGGACTGCAGCAGGTGGAATGTGGACTGCAGCAGGTGGAATGTGGACTGCAGCAGGCGGAATATGGACTGCAGCCGGCCTTTTAGCAGCCTGCTCCAAGGCACTCAGAACGGGCTCTCTTTCTCTGGCCTGGTCAACAGCAGCGACCACGGTGGCCACTGCCACTGTTTTCCCAGTTTCTTTCAGAACCTACGTTATTTACATAAAAAGACATGCGTTTCACAGATTGCACATACAAAGCACAGATAAAATCAACATGAACCTTACAACAGATACAATTTATACAATCCAGCAGAGTCATATACATAGGTGGTTATAGGACAGGTCTGGAGTCTCCGCTCCTGCTACAACACAGGACACTGTGATGGACAAAGCATACTGCAGTGTTCTCTGGGATTCTCTTTACCTCTGGTGGAGCAGTGGGAGCTGTCCCCGGCTCCTGCCCTCGATATGTTCCTTCATACGTTTCCTGGATTTTCATGTGCATAGAGACTTTACTCGTTTCAGCCACGTAGCTCTCTTGCTTCCACGGTGGAAGCGTGTCCGCGGCGGTGGTGGGCTGTGCTTTACGGACCACCGCAGGAGATTTCACTGGTCGAATGGGTGACGTAGAGAGTCTTCCAGCCGGAGACACTGACCTAATCAATGAAATGAGTATTCAAGCGTCAATAGGACGAAGAAGAACAATTGCTGCACTAATTCCTTAAACAGATGTGAAAAAACCTATTCTCATTGGCCCTCGATCTGTGTGTCGGAAGCTTTATGGTTCCTTAAGTAAAGTAGTTTAAGTCTTGTAATTCCTGTCTGATATCTGGTAGAAAGGACCCTACTGAAAGGAGAGAAAAATATATATATTTATATATGTAGATAGACACATGGGGGTATATATATATATATATATACACACACACACACACATATAAATATTTATTTTTTCCAGAATGTAGGTGGTGTTGTAGGGTACACCATGTAAAAGTGCTACTCTCCTTCTACACTTGGGAACTATCCAGAATTCCTTCTTACTTATATTATATATATATATATATATATATATATATATATATATATATATATATATATATATATACATATGTATATGTATATCTATATCTATATATATATATATATGTATATATATATATATATATATACATATACATATGTGTATATATATAGATAGATAGATATAGATAGATAGATAGATATAGCTATATAGGTACACATACGTACATACATACATACTTAATAGCAATGATTAAGAGAGCCCTACATAATTCGATGGGGCTGAGAACACCAGCTACAGGTGTTTTAGATATTGAGTTGGTCAATTCTATCTTCAAGTTTAACATGTTTATCATCATAATACTGATTCAGTCTAGTCACTATCTTCGGTATCTCCGGGGCTTTTATCACACAGTGCATCAAGAAGCAGAGTGAGGCACCTGTTTGCCATATCAGGGCTCTCGTCTCTATTTACAACAGTGAAAAAGCAGTCCAAAATATTGAAGATAATGTGATACAGTTTTTGCAGAGTAGCGTAAGTTTACATCGTTTACCTTACGGGTGATGGTATTGGCGCCTTCACTGATCGTACAGGTGAAGGGGACTGTCTAATAGGCGATGGAGACTGTTGACGTGCCATGTGAACTTTAGCAGCAATCATTGGCGGCGTTGGCGACTTTGACGTAGGCTTTGGAGGTGTTCGAGGAGGCTGTTTGTGGGGCAGCTGCAGTCCTTGGCTGCCTTCTACAAGCATTTCAACAGTGGTTGTGGATCTAGCATCATAATGAGATTCAACCCTCTGTAATGCAAGTGAGAAACATTCACGTGAAATTCGTTTCCAAAATGAGCATCTTGTTTCTCATAACTATTCAAGAGGATAAAGGTTTACCTGTTCTGTTCTTGTTTGTCTTGTTTGGGAAATCTGAGCAGTAGACACAATTGTCTTTGTCTTTTTAGCGGGTATTTCTTCATCAGCTACGAAAATAAAAGTCAACAGCAGTCAAAAAATATGATGTAGGTTCCATGAGCCACAATGATGTATGCTCTTGGCTGGCTAAAACATTTTGAGGCTACCTTTATCAGTTATGATTTGTGTGATGCTGAGAAATATATAACATATTCAAGGAAAACCTTTTCTGCAACCCTAATTGTAATGAAAAGGCTAAACTTGAGTGAATTGATTCACTTCACATTTGCGCACCAGGTTACTAAATATTTTCATGTGATCCACTCAAATAAATGACGCCTAATTAGGTAGTGATAATGTCGCTTGAGAACCTTGTAGGGTTATTTTAGGTGTCTGTATAGCACTACAAGAAGAAGTCTTTTGGGGAACATGTAATCTGTGGTGAACACTGGCATCTTTTGTATATAAAGGACGCCCACACCCAGCAGCAAATTGACAAAACACCTTTAAAACATAAATTGACCTTTTCTCTCTTTAGTATAGTGCTAGTGTGAATAATGTATTTACCTACACTTGCCCATCTGCTAATGGAATAGTATCCAACACAATGGATTTTTATTAACTATGTGAATGTTAGGTTTATATTCAAGCGTAAGAAACAAACAATATTTTTTTAATTATTATAAAAGGACACAAACTGTGGGGTGAACTAAATTGGAGGCAAAAGATCTCATGTGTTGTCAATCACACAGTTTTGCTAATCACAATATACAAAGTGGGTGTGGCCTGTGTTTGACAGTGAAGGTAAAGGCAAATGGTGGAACCAAAGCAAGTAACCGGCGCATATGCGAATCCAAGAGAAAAAACTGAAGAATGGTTACAGTGACAGAGTTATGACGGGGCACGTGGATGGTATACTTTACAATAGTAATAAACAGAAAGGTATTCTCAAAGCCTTTGGTTGAACCTCAAATATAAGGAGCGGTATGTGATCCTTTTATTGACATAAATTGTGATGACTGGGGTCGGTAAAGGGGGTGCCAGAAGGGGACCATGATCCAGCCCTGTTTGTCCTGCTCTCACCGCCTGACCACTACTGCTGGTGAATGTACCCGGAGGCACACAGTAAAAAAGGCACTGCACCTTGCCAAACACATCCATTTGTGTAAATACCTTTCATTGCAAAGCAGTTATATATATTTGTAGGTGCCCCAGCACTTTTATCTGTGGCCCAGTGTGTGCCCCCCTTAAACATCTATTCTAGAGACTCCAGCCGTTACTATGGAGTACATTGTAGGCATGTTGAATATATCACTTGATAAAATAGTCTACGTTTGAACCTATTGGGTAAGAGTTCTACATTTAACCAAATGGCTGCTTTAGATAACTCCCTGGCAATTGGCATGGATCTCCTAGTTGATGGACTGATAGAAATATTAAAAGCTTGCAAGAAGCTGGTGACTGTGGCAATGTGTTTTATCCAGGAGCCTCTATTTCACAAGTCTGTTCAATATGAATTAAGTTAAGAATATGTATGCAGAAAGAGACAAGTGCATTGGTTACTTAAAGAATGTAAACTTTGTAATATTGATGGCTTGTCCAAATCTTTACCAACAACTGAAGAAATCAACATGCAACCAAGAGTATTCAACAAACACACAAGAAGCACAGTGACTTTAGTCTAGAGTACACGTTGGTTTGTGGGTGGAAAGTGCAATCTGTACCTTGAACTGTGAGTTCAGCTGTGGAAGTGGCACGTCCAACACTATTCGTAGCATTTACGGAATAGGTTCCAGAATCTTCAGGATACGCTTCTGCAATTATTAAACTGTAGTGGTCTCCATCTTGTAAAATTTGAAAATCAGGGGAGCTCTGGATTTCAGCCCCCTCTCTGTAGAACTTCACCACAGGTGTAGGGATTCCAGTCACTCTTACGTTAAGGCGAACTTGGCTGCCTTGCCTTACTGTCAAGCTCTGTAGTCGTTGTATAAAGTTTGGAGGTGCTGTTTCAGCTGTAAGTTGGAGAAATAAATCCCAGTCAACAAAATGTATCAATACAAACAATGAAGAAATGTATATCAATACAGATGATTGAAAGAAAACGTTCAAACAAATATGTCACAGTAGCACGCTGTTCACCAACACCAGTATTATAGTTACATTTAATTACTTTAGTGGATTTTTTTGACATTTTAGGATGTGTCCCGTGTGAATCAGCTTTCCAAATAAAGAATCATCTCAGTTAGGGAAACAGCCATTATATATATATATATATATATATATATATATATATATATATATATATATATATATATATATATATATATTCAAACAGGATTTCCTTCCTCAACTTCCCAGCGGCGATGAAGAAGGTGCGAACTCCACTTGTGTTTGGCGTGAAATATTTTATTGCTCACTTACAAAGTCATTACGCGTTTTGACCGGAAAAACCGGCCTTGCTCACATTAAAAAAACAGCGTTACTCTGTTAGTTTTTGTACCACCTCCATATGTCACATGACCCACAACAAACATGGAAGAAAGACTTTCTGTTTTTTTTGCGTGGATGGCATTCGTGAGTCCAAGACATTTAAACATTTCCAATGCCATCCGGTTTTTAAAACGTTAATACAAAGTATAAATACAAAATATAATTATTTATAAATACATAAACACATACCATTTTGAACTTAAAAATACATAAGAAGTACTTGCATCGATGCATTGAGGTTACCGCAATGCCTATTCGTGGTTCTAAATACTGCACGTGTCTAAAGTGATACTCATAACAATTTCATGATTATATCGGATGGTGTCATTTATCTGGGGTCATTATTTCATTTGACCCTCTATTGTGCTTAAATGCCTCTTATGACAACATCATGAATGGAGTATCACATATCATTGCAGGAATATTTACATCTTTATAACCACTGTGTAACTTAGCAAAGTATAAAACAAAAGTTCATATCATGTTGGTTGTTTGTAATGTACTATATAACTTCTGTCATGGAACTCTATAAAAAATGCTTTTGATCCACTAAAACACAATTAAAACCACCTATTTTATAACCTAGTGCAAATTTGGCATTACAGTACTGTTAAACATGTGCAAAGATATGACTTGTGCAAAACCGTGCTAGAATAAAGTGCAAAGTGCTTGTATTAGTACAGTACTGTAAAACCTTTAGTGATAAATAATTAAAAATCACATCTATAAAAATCTTTTTTTAGAGGGTGGATTTTTCTTCATTATGTTAAAACTTAGAATGCATTCGATGGTAAAAACATATGTGCAAGGCTGAGATTCATACTAATATGCGCAGTAACCCGTAGAATTCACTTATAAAGTATATGTCTTACATTCAATTAGAAGAATCGTGCTATGCCACTGTAAGGACAGATAGATGGGGGAACTTACTATAAACAATAATGAAGATCTTCCGTAGTATTTAATCCCAAAGGTGTCTTGCTATCAAATTCAATGACTGTGCGTGTCTCTAACTGCCTCAATTTCCGCTCTCTATTACCTCCTCGGCGCGATGCCGGGATGGCATCTATCACAAAGTATTTTAGACAGTTGAGATTATTTTCATGTGTGGCCTTAAAATGACGTGCTACTGGGTAGTTGGAATCATTATTTACTATAGCACGCAAGTGTTGTAAAATACGCAAGTGCACCTGCAGTTTTGTGCTCCCTATGTAGTTGAGGCCGCATGTACATGTGAGCACGTAGACAGCATATTCTGTACGGCAAGTAAAATGCCCCACAATGGGTCTTTCTTTGGGACTAAAAGGTACTTTGTAGTGAGTTTTATTTTCCCCAAACTTGCATGCCCGGCATGTAGTGCATTTGAAAAAACCTTGTTTTGGTTTGAGCCAGGTGGTACTAGAGACGATCTCTGGGTTATTTTTCACCAAATCCATCCTCATGCATTTGGCTCGCCTAAAAGTTAATGTGGGAGTGGTGGGCAATTTGGGTGCTAGCACCCCATCTGTAAGGAGGATAGGCCAGTTTTTATTAACTATCCCCTAATCTGCCTTTGTTGTTTGCTAAAGGTGGTAATCAGTCTTGGTGTTGCATCTACATTAGAGTTATCTGTGTTACTGCAAGGGGTAATGATGTTAATGCTCTGATCTTGCTTGGATAACAGTGATTCCCTATCTCGAGACTTAGCTTTTTCATATGCCCCCCAGAGAATTTTATCACTGTATCCTCTCTATTTAAATCTCTCCATTGAAGCTCGAGAGCATTTAGCAAATTCGTCCTCCGTACTACAAATCCTTTTTATTCTAAGTAATTCCCCATAGGGAATACTTTTTATCAGGTGCTGAGGATGTGCACTTTTAGCATGTAGTGTGGAGTTCCCCGAGGTAGATTTCCTATGCAGTGTAGTTTCCAATTTACCTTCTTTCACATACACAGTTATGTCCAAGAAGTCAACACTATTACCACTTATATGTGATGTAAAATTCAAGTTGGCATTATTAGCATTGATAGCCCCCACAAACATTTC